>PRKT01000173.1:497256-508653 GCA_003671525.1 Saccostrea glomerata | reverse complement strand
CCATTCTCAGCTAGCATGGCATTAAGTTACATATAATTACTTTGTATTTGCATATAAATGGTATATGACGAAATTTATAGCAGCAAAGATGATCCTGGTGCTACTAAAATGGTCATTACTTTATCATTAAACAAATTGACAAGTGCATTTTTGTGACAGTTGGCGGGTACATTTTTTTAGGCTTACAGTACATGTATTAAAGTTCCTGATACCGCACATGTCTAGGTTCAAAAAGGTCACATCTAGATACCCGGAAGTCTTTTCTTTTTCCTAACAATGTAGCAGTGACTATAAAATGTATAGTTTTTATGTTCTTCGTATGAAGAATTTATTAGGCCCTAATATTACTTACAAAATACAGCTGCTGGTGAATTTTGCCGTCTAACTCATGACACCATTGTTCATCATTTTAATAACGTGTAACGTTTACTATCTAATAAATATAGGTTTTTATTTGAACAATGAAATGCTTTCAATAGTTGTTAGTATACGGAAAATAATTTCACAGCTGTTGCAGAATTTTACACGAGTTTGACAACGAAAGCGGAATAACTCTCACAAAGAACTCTTCAGCGTAAAGAGGAGGAAATACTATCATTGATAAACAGACAGATTCGAAGTCAGAATGAAATTAAAAGTGAAATACATAGATGTAAGCAAAAATGTATCAGTGGAGGAAACTGAAGAGTCCAATTCGACACTGTTCAGCCTAGAATCTGCTGTATCAGAAATATTTTCTGACATAGTTAAGAGGTAATAAAAATAATAAAGGGCCATAGGCCACAGGAGTCGGCAATTTTATCAATAAATAGAAAATAAATGGTAAACAGGCACAAATCCTACCAGTGAGCTTCGCGAGCGTAGCGAGCGAAGCGACGCTCGCGAAGCTCACTGGTAGGATTTATGCCTGTTTACCATTTATTTTCTATTTATTGATAAAATTGCCGACTCCTGTGCATAGGCCTACACCACAGGATCTTGAGTCCCAAGGTTGAGACAATATTAGCAAATTGGGTATACATGTATAGTATAGGGGATAATGATAGTATATACTACATGTATATGGTGTAATGGTAATAGGGGATCCCCGATTTTGCTATGATTGTCTCGGACGAAAAAGCATCATGTTATTTTTTTTTTTTATTTTGACAAATAATATCCATATAATTTTAGAATTTTCATCACTAGGGCCTATCTTATAATCAAACCCAAAGACTATATGTGGGTCAAGGTAGTTAATAAATTGATTATGTATGCATATTTGCATTGAGATTTACTTGACATGCTTAGAGTAACTTTACTTTCTTTTAGAAATAAATTAATAGGTCTGCCTATAACATTAGGTGCACCTTTAAGATAGGTCAGACCATTTGTTTATCGTGTGGCAGGCTAACACCAGTAACAAATAGTTTACAGATATTTGGGATGAGAACCCGTAATATTGTCTTGAAACATACACTTTTATGAATTTTTTTCTTTGGAAAGACATTAATGATTCATTATATAATTTTCTATTGCAGTTCGTTTTACTTGAGTTTGAATAAAAAGGATAGACTTGGAGCAGGGAACCAGACTCTGGAAGATCTGGGACTAGTATCAGGGGATATCCTCCATATTGTCATTGATGACCCTGAGGAAGTTCAAGGTCAAGCTAAGTGTTGTCTTAAGAATTGAAATGAATTTAGTATTTACTTCCACTTATAAACATGATTTTCATGTACATGTAATGCTGAGCAGTGATTTTTCTACACTCAATTTAGGTCCGAATATCGGCCCTTTCCCCTCTCAAAAATTACCGATTTTTTCCCAATTTTCAACTGCTTTTTTCCCAAGATCAAAACGTCTTGTTTTGGTTATATTGAATTTTTTATGTACAACTTATTTAAAATGGAACGCTATTGTTTTTGGTCATTCGGAGGCTTGAAATAAAGGCGAAAAACAGCAGTTTATTTGTGTGTTTGCAAGACTTGGAAATACACATCGATCATGTGGATGTCAAACTTGTGTGTCAATACATCGTAAGAAATTTAATATGCATGTGAATCGGTTAAACATAGCTTTAATTGTAAATTGCAAGTACTAGTAGTTCTACAACAAGCTTCCTTGATTTCACAAAAATTAATCTGTATCTTCACCCTGCAGATACTAAGCATTGCAGAGAAATACAGTAATATATGCTTGTAAATTGTGTCAAGATTATTCCAGCTACAATGCCATCAATAAGGAAAAATCAGGAATTATTTTTTCTCAATTATGTCTACCATTATGGCAAAAAATGAAATATATGACAATCAAAGAACAAAAATGAAATAAAAATAAAAATGTAGAACTGTGTTTATTTTGTTGAAAAATTTTGTAGCAAATAAATCTAATAAATGATATTCCATTTACTTATATATTTTATTTTACTTGTCAATATGAAGGTTAATTACAATCTTATTGTTTTTCCCAATTTGACACAAATGTCGACAATTTTTCCCAATTGAAAAGGCCCAGGCCCCTTTTAAAAATTGTAGAAAAATCACTGCTGAGTGCCAATACCTGTAAGATTATATTTAAATACAGTAAAATTGTGTTTAATCATCTCAAAACTTATCAAAACTTAGAAAAATACTCCAAGATATATAATGATATGAGATATTGAGGGTAAATACTTAAAGAATAACATGAATAAGTGGATGGAACTTTCAGATCACTTTGATATCCATTGTATTCAAAATATTAGAAGTAATTCATTTGCTCGTTACATGTAGTATAGATAAAGGGTGATTTGAAAGGATCTTTGCCCTGGATCAAATAATTACTGCTTTTAATATGATATTTGAATTTCTAAATACTTTTTTCACTCAAAAATTAAAATAATCAACAAGAGATCTTCTACCTTGTACATTACAGAACAGAAGCAACCTTCACACCAGAGGTCCACCAACCGACCTTTAGGACTGACAGACACACAGACCTCTACAAGCTGCCGTAGAAATGATGAACCCTCTACATCTAGTCAAAGTATAGTACATTATCAGAATGACCCAAATCAGCCATCTTGTTCAACAGATGATTCTCAACTGGAGGCTGAGAATTTCCAAAGTGAGGCTGCTTATCCTATGGACCCTGTTGTTGTTAGTCAATGTCTCAGTGAGCCAAGACTGTGCAGTGAATGCCTACAGGGCAGTGTGCCTCCCTTGTTGAGTGAGCTGTACACAGACTTACACTGTCAGTATTGTGAAGAAGCTCTTTGTCTGGTTCTCCATGTCTTGATGTTGGAGGCTGGGTACCAGACTGTGTCAACTGTAAGCATTTCATTTAAGTATGCTTTTTAAAGTGTGTTTGTTTGATATACATTTGTACAAGTTAACCTAGCTAACATTTGGGCATGCCTTTCATGATAAGATTGAGAGTTCAAGGTTTGATTCTGGTTCCTTGCACCAGGTCAAATCGAAGACATTTTACATAAAAAGTTACCATTCCATCAAACATGGATGCTAAAAAAGCCATGGTCAGGGTATAGGCTAGGTATAGAGAAACATCACTGCTTCGGTGTAAATGCCATGTATATATCTATTAAGTCAAAATTTGTGAAATACATGTAACTTGCATCAGTCTAAGAATACAAAAAGCAGTCATACTATGTTACATTTACTTAACAATGGTGTTAATCAATTTTTTAATGTTTATCAGAATTAAATTTATTAGGATTTATTTCTTTTCTTTTCTGCAGAAACTGGATACTAGTAACTCCACACAGATGGAATCTGAGACAACAAGCTGTGATCCCCAGTCACGATCTGAGTCAGATGTTTGTCCCAGTGATTCTTGGAGAGAAAGAGCGCCGGCCTTTTATAAACTAGAATACACCCACCCAACAAGTGGATCCACAGTCTATACAATTACTGCTGTACCCATGGGGGCCTCTCTTATTGTTCATGGTAAGAGTGATATAGATCTATACAGTTACTGCTGTAACCCATGGGGGCCTCTGTTATTGTCATGGTAAAAGTGATGAGCAGGTTACCCTCTCATTTACTTTCAAAAGGAGTGGAATTGTGATTGTACACTGCATTGTATGTAAGAGGGCCATTAAAAAATTATACAGACTCTGCAGTTATTTACTTCAATCTAATTAAAATCCAACCTCTTAGATCACTCTGAGTAAGATCTGACATTATCCGACTAGGGATCATTTTAACATGAACTTTATGACGTGAATATTCACTTAAAATTTAGTCAATCAATCTAAGAAGTCTGATTTAAGTTAGAATTTAGATATTTCGAAGCTTTCAAACAATTATTATTAAAATTTTGATGTCAATACATTTTCTTGCCATTCTATCTTTAATATTTTATTTTCATGTTGTTGTAGGTCAAGTGAAGATAGAAGAAAATATAGAAAAATGTCAGTGTCAACTCAAAACCAAGGATTTTATACAAAATATAACTCCAGGTAAGGAACTTTATTTAAGAAATAAGGTATCATTTTCTGAGTTTTATTGAGATGTAAAACGGGTTGGTCACGTGATCAAATCCCATAAAGCCCGAAGGGCTTTATGGAAGATTTGATCATGTGCCAACCCGTTTTACATCTCAATAAAACTCAAAAAATGATACCTTATTACTTATATTTACATTTGTGACTTATTCATACTTCATATTTGCCTGATTGTTACTTTTAACGTGTGAAATGCCTTAATTTTTCAAACCCAACTGCATGTATGTAATCCACTAAATGCGCGTCGACCCTTTATGACGTCACAGAGAAATTACGTCGAACGTTTATCCAAACGCACATCTATGACCTCTTGACCCCATACCTGTATTTACACAGTTATAAAAACGCTTGCCTTTAGTAGTGTTATATAAAGGAAAACATTTGCAAATGTAAATATAACTAGAAATTATAGAAGTATGATTTATTATAAAAATACAGGTTTGATTTTTTTTATTGAATTATTTTTATTGAATTAAATTTGATCATGTGTAAAACTAAATATCTATATTTTCCAAAGAAGCTGTACATCATAAAAGTGATTGGGATTACACAGATAAAGTTTAAATGTTTTGTATTATGGTTTGATTCATAGAGCCTAACACCTGTTACCAGAACCTTCCAAAGCTGTCCAGAATATTTAAGGATGCTATATCCTTACCCCTTCTACAGAAGTACAGAGAAGGTATGAAACAAACTGAATAGGTTCATATGTTTGCATTATTTTTATTTGCGAGCTTCTTTCCCTTTTTTTTTTGGTTGAAAGACATACATCTTCGCTTTGTTGTACAGATGTCATATAGTTATTTTTTTTTATATTTTCAGCTATGAACTTAGTGCCTTTATTTGGACTTTTAGCCTTGAGTAATGAATTAAAGGTAGGGCTCAAGTGTATTATAAAAGGAAAAAAAATTAACAAACATAGTTCATTACAGAGTTTAATATTAATTTGCGTTTTTTAAAATATCTGTTTGGATGAAAATCTCTACTGATATGTAAAATAAAAAAGTAATAGTAAAGTATAGAATTAATTCCCCCAAAACAGTAAACTTTTATGAAAATAAATGTAAACAGCACTGATTAATTTCAATGCATATCCTTGTTTTTAGTTGAAGATCCTGGGCTGTCTGGATGTAGTCAGTCTGCTGAAAATGTCTGAAGTCTGTAAAGAATTCTGCAGCCTCTGTAATGATAAATATATCTGGAGAAGGATGTTCTTGTCTCATTTTGGGAGTAAGTACGGTTATTTATAGAACAAGAAAGCCTAAAATATAGAATGTAAGCAAGTTAACTAAAATGAAGCTGAAGCTTAATGATTCTTTCAGGATATCTACTGGGAGGATTAAATCTTTAGATTTAAGTGTATTCTTGTAAAATTTAATGTAAAAATAATTTTGTTTGAAATTTCCAGTTCTATATTCTTGCAATCAATAATGAAAACAGATAGAATTTGATATTTTATTTAATAGATCGGGCAAATAATGGCTTAAACCAAAACTGGAAACAGGTAACAAGTTTGATATCAATTCAGATTAATTGATTTGAAAGTACAAAATTAACGGAACTGATTTTGTTTAATTTATGTAAAAATTGTTAAAGATACATAATTATTATGTTATGTTGTATAAATTTACTTGGTTGTCACGTAAGCTATCTTTGTACTAAAATGTAAATTATTATACCTTATATAAATAATCACGAGTAAAATAGAATCTGATTGGCCTAGTCAGTCATGTGAAATAATTTTGCTATTTATTCACTCAAGGGAATAGAGAATATTTGCAGGATTAATTTTTTTTTTAAAAATTACCCTGGTATGTTAATTGCAATTTTTTTTTCAATTTCAGTTGTACAAGTCAGAGTATAGAAACAGAAAACAACAGAGGAAGTGGTGGAGTCAGATGACGACAATTGTCCCCCCTTTTATACCCTCTGACCCCTACTCACAGAGGATACCCCCTCTGGCCCCATTTAGTCCTGGAATGATTGGAGGAGACTACGATCTCTACCCACAATTCCATGGTAGTATTAACATTTGTTACTTTGATGCTTACATGTACTTTGTATGAAAAAATAGCTAAATAAATTAATGCATCTTTTATAATCTATTTAAAATCAAGGTATCCCCAATCCTATTTTTGGACATCGTGGTGGACACATGCCTGATATGAGGCCACGGTTTGACCCGTTTGGTCCGGGTCAGAATTTTCCTCCAGGACCCGGTGGTGGGTTTTATGATAGAAGCAGTGGTGGATCCAGGATTTCAAGGGGATCAAGGAGTGGATTGGGTCGGTTTGGAGAAGGTCCAAAATTCTTCTGATCTTAACTTAAAATAAATTATTAATGTTTCTGATACCGTTCAAAGCAAGTAAAATAAGTGCAAATATCATACTGGTTTGACTTTAAAAAATGAAAATTGCTTTCTCTCAAATTTTTAAGTAAATAAAAACTGAATAATACACTATGCTTCCCTGTATGATAGGGACATAGTCTTATGCTCTATTTTAGTTTCATGTTATTTATACTCATTGTAATGATGAGGATGATGAATTAAATTTTGCATTTAAAATTGAATTGTTCAAACTTTTTTTGCTGTTGAATGATCTCTTATTATTCACATTAAAATTAAGGGTGTTACTAGAACACAAATACTGTTCTTTGTTGATGTTAACAAATAATTGAATTCATGAAAATCAATATACTGTTTAGAAATTTATAATGCAGTCATTAATGTACTCTGACTATCCTGGATTTTCGAGGGACAGCTGTTGAAGTCTGAGCAAAAAATCCCTAATCACGTTGTGTGGAACTGGACTGAGATGACGTAGTGGACGTCCGACCAAATATTTTAGTCCCTATGACATCTCGCTGAGATTACATTTGAGAATATAGACACTCGTTGAATATTTTAAATAAAAAAACATTTTAATATATATGACAGTAACTTTATGGCAGCTTCCATAGAAACGTTTTTTAGCTCACCTGAGCCGAAGGCTCAAGTGAGCTTTTCTGATCAGAATTTGTCCGTTGTCTGTCGTCGTCGTCGTTGTTGTCGTTAACTTTTCACATTTTCATCTTCTCAAGAACCATTGGGCCAATATCAACCAAACTTGGCACAGAGTATCCTTGGGTGAAGGGGATTCATGTTTATTCAAATGAAGGGCCACGCCCTTTTCCAAGGGGAGATAATCATGAATTTGTTAAAAATTAATGGCATTTTTAAAAAATCTTCTTCTCCAGAACTGCTGGGTCAGGAAAGATGAAACTCATGTGGAAGCATCCTCAGGTAGTGTAGATTCAAATTTGTTCAAATCATGACCCCCGGGGCAAGGGTGGGGTAAAAATGGCCGACCCAAGTTTTACATAGGAATATATAGGAAAAATCTTTAAAAATCTTCTTCTCCAGAACCACTGGGCCAGGAAAGATGAAACTCATGTGGAATCATCCTCAGGTAGTGTAGGGTCAATTTCAACCAAACTTGCCACAAAGCATCCTTGGGTAAAGGGGATTCAAGTTTGTTCAAATGAAGGGCCACGCCCTCATTCAAGGGGAAATAATTGGGAATTAATGAAAATTTGTTGTATGTTTTGAAAATATTCTTCTCAAGAACCACTGTGCCAGGAAAAATGAAACTTATGGGAAAGCATCCTCAGGTAATGTAGATTCAAGTTTGTTCAAATCATGACCCCCGGGGCAAGGGTGGGGCCAAAATGGCCAACCCAAGTTTTACATAGGAATATATAGGAAAAATCTTTAAAAATCTTCTTCTCCAGAACCACTGGGCCTGGAAAGATGAAACTCGTGTGGAATCATCCTCAGGTAGTGTAGATTCAATTTTCGAAAATGGCCGACCCAAGTTTTACATAGGGATATATAGGGAAACCTTTTAAAATCTTCTTTTCAAGTACGAGGGTTGTCCAAAAAGTTCGTGGACAACCCGAATGACGTTTTTATCAAAATAAATGGTTTTATATGCATCTATTGTATATCAAAATATTTCTTATGAAAAACCAAGTCAGAATGGTTTAATTTTTATTGACAGAACTTCATATTTTTGTAAAAATCGGGGTCTTTAAACATCGCAGATTGCTCGTGCGGACCAATCTGACGTTAAGCTAATTTCATTATAACGTCAAACATTTGGATCTTGACTTAACACACGTTCATGGACACACACTAAATTTCTTTTTTAAGGTGCAATGCACTTCCAAGTGCTAAAAATAATCATTATGTATAGATTATAATTTATTTTATTTTTAAATTTCAAAACAATGCACAAAAAATTACGAGCGTCATCTAAATAAACAGTTTGTATACACAAACTGCACAGCCCAGTCCGACGCTGCGCTAATTTTATAACAACGTCATGAATAGAAATCTCCATTTTCAGAAAAATTCATGCGTTTTTAAATTCTTCTAGTGTCATCGAATATGTACACACCGTTGAAAAATCGTATATACCAATCTGAAGTTGATAAACTAAATATATTTCAATAGTTTTGAGTTGTTTTAACAAATATTTTGTCTTTTACGTCGTTTCAACCGTATAAAAACTTATTTTTTTTTAATCGGACACTGCCCCGTGCGAACGACTAACGTCGCTTTTTTTGTCGAGTTTTGACACATATTTGTTAGGGTTTTTGTTTAGCATTTGTGCTGTCTATATAGTAAACGATACTTAAGATATCATAAAATGATTATAGCCTCTTTATTTGTGTTACATAAAATTTTTAGTATATGTTGACATGTCTTATATAGAAAAAAAATCATTTTAATCTGAACACTTTATATCAGAGTTTATGTCATTTTAATCTTGGTCCGTGCGCACTATCTGCAATCTTTAAAGACCCCGTTTTTTACTAAAGTAATAAGTTCCATCAATAAAAATTATATCATTTTGATTTTTTTTTTCATAAGAAATGTTTTGATATACAACAGATTTATATAGAACCATTTATTTTCACAAAAACGTGATTGTCCACGAACTTTTTGGACAACCCTCGTACTTCAAAGCTATGATTATTCACACCTCCTAACCTTATTAGCATAAATCGGAAGAATTCGGAGATAAACGTAATAAAATATGAACAAAATCCGTAAACGTCCGAACAGCTTTCCTCCCGAGAATTCAACGAGAGCAATATGCCAGTGGTGAAAATCGAGAGAGAACTTCAACATGAAAAAAGAGGTAAAACTTTATGTTTTCTCGATTTATAAGGTTTGTAAATTGCAAAAAGTTGAAAAACAAACGTTTCTTTACTTTAAAAGTGACAGTAGGTATACAGTTTCTCATTCTGTCAAGTGCTATTGCACTTTAAAGTGTCAAAACAAAACAGCACCTCTCGATTTTGTAAACATGTTTCCACGTGGAAGGGAGTATTTGTGTCGGTCAAGATAAACCCACATACATTGATTTAGTAAACAAAAACACTCGTAAGTAGAATTTTATTTATTTTTTCGATGACCTGTTGTACAAAATATCTAAATATTCTAGGGAATGTTTGTCAAATGATGTTAATAGCATGTCTTAAATTGAAGAGAAAATGCAGGTGCGCTATAGGCCGTTCCTACTTGTATTTTAGTCTACCTTGTATGCATATGCAGAATTACGCGTATAAAAGTCATTATTTTTACTTATCAATACCCAGTGATTTGTGAGAACCATATGTGTGTTTTTTAAATACCAAGAGACTAAAATTTAATTCTATCCGTACTCGTGTGTATGCACAAGAAGTTCTTCCGAATTTCCTCTACACATATACATGTGTACCTGGATAAAGGTTTGTTTACATTTGTTTGCAGTTTTAATAGTGTCAGCTGTTTATATCAATCATGCAGTTTTCACTAGAGCATACTGATCAAAAAATGGTGGTTACTTTTCTAATTTAATATCATAGATATTATGATCAGATGCATGATGTCAACATGAGTCAATTAATAATGCATGCAGTTCTCACATACTTGTGTATATATCAGACATGAAACTTCACATATGTAGTTTATGAAAGTTTTTGAATATTTCTATGTGTACCACTTTTTTACCTTTGAAAGTATTGCCCATCTAAAACTTATAGCTAATGAGATAGTATAAATATTATAAAAGTAGAGGTACTGTGAGCAACGAGCTCTGACACGAAATTTAGTGTCCATGTTTTGCTATGGGAAACCCAAAATATGTTTCGGATCAAAAAGTAAAGTAGAAGATGCACCATTGCAATATGTAATAAAGATTCTGTGAAAGTCTCATCAAATAGCACTCAGTGGTATCAGCTGTGGAATTAGCAGATAAGAGATGGGTACCCTTAAAGCGTAACAGAAGGAAAGACATACCAATTACTTTTAAAATATACCCTCCCGCTTTTCAAGCGGGGGTTTAATAAATTAGAGACATGCATCAATCTGTGTCTCTGTGGATGTAAACATAATTAACATTGATGTTTTGCATTTTTGTTTGTAAGAATACATGTATCTAATTTACATGAAAAGTATTTTTCTTTTTTGTTTATTGCAGGTTAGAGTACATCTTGAACAGCCATCTCCAGGTATGACAAAAATAACACAATAGACCCCATAAGGTCATAAACAAACATTATTGAATTTAGAAAATGTAATATATGATGTAAGACAAATGTGAAATCATTGTAGGGCTAGAAAAAAATTTCTTTCACTGCTTATTCAGGCTTTTTACTGGTCAGCTCATCATAATACAGGGGTGTAGCAACAGGGGGGGCCTGCCACCCCCCCCCATTTTTTTCCCAGCTATACCTTTACTATTGAACATTTCCATCGAAAGGTTGGTTGCCCCCCCCCCCCCACTTCTTACCACAGTATAGTGATATAAGGGAAAGTGAAGTGTTATATGCAAAAAAAATTGGAAGTGAAAGGAAGTTGGTCTAGGAAAAAGTTGGCTACC
>PRKT01000173.1:485747-497071 GCA_003671525.1 Saccostrea glomerata | reverse complement strand
CCCGAAAAAGGATTTTCAAGTTTGGCCAATTTCCTTTTTTTTTTTAACAGCAGTTAAGGTATAAAAAAAAAAAATTCTCTGGTTGGCCCCCCCACTTTCAAAAACGATGCTACGCGCCTGTAATATCACTATCCCACTAGGCTACTACTAGCCTAGATAAAAAAAAATTCACTGGCCCCAGTCCAGTGGGCAATCAATTATTTTTTAGCCTTGCATTGTAAAGTCAGCTATCCAGACATTCCGTCCTTTTTGTTGTTTGTTTTTTTTATGATATGCACCATCCCACACAAATCACATACACAAGAAAGTTTCTTTTCCACTTTTAAAACATGGGCATTACTAATCTCTACATGTATATATACAATGTATATCTTTTCTTTTGAAGAATGGCATTGTTGATTGAATTTAAAAATGATCTGCCATATGTATGTGCCTGATACTGTACTAAATGCATGCAGAAAAATTATAATTTCATTTAAAAAGAAGGCAAATAAATAAAAAAGAAAAATCAAATAAAAACAATTATAATGTGCAATGAATGTTTCTTGCAGGATATACTCTGAAGACAGTGATGTGAAAGTTCAAGGTTTACCTGTTGTGAGTATTGTACATGTAACTGTAAGGATAAACTTATAACATTTAATATGCAACATTATAACTAGTATTTAACTATTTTCATCCAGGTAAATCCTGATCATGCAGTTTGGAATAAACAAAGAAAAAATATGAAGCATGCCCAATTGCTCCAATATATACATGTACATATCAATGTATAAAAGAATCCTGTGTAAAGTTATTTATATATATTTTTTTGTAGTTAGACACAGAGAGAGAGAGAGAGAGAGAGAGAGAGAGAGAGAGAGAGATGTTGATAAAAAGGGTCAATATAATTGAAAATCATGCATGATTAGTGATTTTTGTTTTCGTTTAATGCTCAAAGATTTAATCACATTCTGTTCTATTTTCATCAGATCCTTTAATACATGTAATAAAGAATGGGTGGAAAAATTCTCACATCATGCTGCATAAAAGTACATGTAAGTTCAAAGGCAGAAGAAAATCCATGAAAAGGGACAGTATAGATACAGTTGTTGTATGTTTCAGCAAACAATTTAATGAACTGAAAATTATGCCAATACATAAATCAGCATATTATGCAAACTTAAAATGATTTTCATATTTTTCTGATTTGCATGTAGTGCAGTGATATTTGTCAGTATTTTTCATTTAGTTTTTTTTCACATAATTGCAAATGCATGTACTTTATTTGGATTAATTAAATTTAAAGGATTGTATTAATTTATTAATCATAATTGTAGTTCAGCTGTAACAATACAAAATTATCTGATGAAAGCTTCAACCACAAGAATAGGAAAGGATGTCAAGGCCAAAAAGAAGGTACGCTGATAACTGGTGATGATATGTTATTGATGTAAATAGAGTAAAGCAATAAAATAGAGAGAACAATAGTAATCCATAGACAAAAAAATTAAATCAATTCTTTTCAAGAATAGGCAAGTCATGATAAGTCACTCTGAGATAGTTCAGAGCAGATTTAGATTTGTTTAGATCATATAGGTATAGGATGGGGTGGTGCCACACTGGGGGGTGTCAAAGTTTTATTCTGGAGTATTTAAGGCTTTTTATGAAATCTTATAAATAGATTATCAGAGCCGCAAGGCATCATATTTTTTTTAATGAATACATCATAGTACAGATCAAATCCCAAAGTCAAAGGTATTGGATGTGCCATAATTAGACAGAATGTTTATCTTGAAAGTCCTTTGTAAATATTGGAAAATCATTTTGTTTATTTCTTGGCTTTTAAATTAAGTAGAGATTAAAATATTAAATTTCAGTTTTCATAATTTAAATTCCTATTTTAAGGAGACTTTAGTTAATTTCTAGAGTTTCAATCTTTCAATTAATCTTTGAATATCAAACTAGCTGCAACTTAGAATAGCTGATTATGAATAATCTGCAGAGCTCACAAACTAGATAAGGTCAAATAGCTACAATTTTCAGAGAGAAAGCAATATTTTGGGGTTATAGAAAAGGAGCATAACTCTCATCATGATAGTAAATGATGGATGCTAAATGTGAAAAATGTGTGCTGTTGGAAATCAAGTGAATCCAGTGCAGTCTAATTAAGTACAGTTAAACAACAGTACACATGTATCTTAAAATCAAAGAAATTTGACTACCTAGGGTATGTTGATGTTCATGACAGTATTACAAATTGGATGAATTATTTGCAAACACTTTAAAGTGCATATGATTTACTTTTGTAAGTTTAATTTGCTCATTTTGTACAGATCTCTTTCTCATGCAGATTATTAATGAACAATGATAGATTGAATAAACAACCGTAAATGGCATTTATGAATTTTATATACTCTGTTTAGAGTTGAACTTTAGTATATATCTTGAACACTTAGTGATATCAAAGTCATTTTAAAGTCCCTGGAACACATTTTTATACCCCCGCTCCGAAGGAGAGGGGGGTATACTGTTTTACCCTTGTGTGTCTGTCCGTGTGTCCGTGTGTCTGTGTAGCTGTGTGTCCGTGTGTCTGTGTGTCCGTGTGTCTGTGTGTCCGTCCGAAACAAATTTTCGTCACAGTTTTCTCAGCAACTACTCATCGTAGATGCTTGATATTTTAACACAATCTTCTCTTAGGCATGCCATATGGTGGGATACATTTTCGCTCAAATCTGATGTCAACTTCCTGTTTGTCTGTGCGTCTGTCCGTTTCATACATCACAAATTTTCGTCACAGTTTTCTCAGCATCTACTCATCGTAGATGCTTGATATTTTAACACAATCTTCTCTGAGGCATGCCATATGGTGGGATACATTTTCACTTAAATCCGATGTCAACTTCCTGTTTGTCTGTGGATCTGTCCGTTTCATACATAAGAAATTTTAGTCACAGTTTACTCAGCAACTACTCATAGTAGATGCTTGAAATTCGAACACAATTTTCTCTGAGGCATGCCATATGGTGGGATACATTTTCACTTAAATCCGATGTCAACTTCCTGTTTGTCTGTGCATCTGTCTGTTTCATACATAAGAAATTTTTGTCACAGTTTTCTCTGCAACTACTCGTTGCAGATGCTTGAAATTTTAACAAAATCTTTTCTGAGGTATGCCATATCTTGGGATACATTTTTTTTCAAATTGGATATCAACTTCCTGTTTGTCTGTGCATCTGTCTGTTTTACACATAACAAATTTTCGTCGCAGTTTTCTCATTAGCTATTCATAGCGGATGCTTGAAATTTTATTACACCCTTTGTTGAGGCATGCCATATGGTGGGATTAATTTTGATATGAATCTAATGTCAACTTCATATTTTTGTGTGCATCTGCCTGTAATTGAACTGTAATTGAACTGCGTATATATATTAACATGATAGTGCTTATTTACATCAGAGCGGGGGTATTACTAGTGAGCATTCGCTCACAGATTTCTTGTTTGTTCTATACATCTTACTCTGAATCTCTTGGATATCTCAGTTTTTCAGCAGTCCAATAAGCCTTTCAAGATAACAAGTGTGACTTTATTTTATAGATTCAATTAATTAATGATTAATTATAGATCATACACTTTTATGTTAATGTATTAAACACTTTATATTTTTCAGGCCATATAACAAATGGTTGCTGAATTCATGAAGACTGGGATGATACAGTACTTTTCTACTCTTATGAACCATATCTAAACATCATTTGAGGATCCCTTTCTAAGAAAAGAAGAATTGCATATTCAAAGACTCTTTAGTTTATTGTTTGTTTGTATGTTGTTTAACGTTCTTCTTGAGATTTTTTCACTCATGGGGATGCCAACATTTGCCGGTGGAGAGCTGCAAATTTTGTCCTTTACTTGGCACACATGGCTAATTGAGCAATGAGGGATCTTTTTGGTGCTAGCACCTACTGCAACACAGGACCTCTGTATATTCAGTCTGTTCTCTATGTCAGACAAAGGGATTTCGAACCAGCACTTTAATGATCAACTCCTTACTCATGACTCTTGAGCAGACGCTCTTAATTAAAACTGGTGTTTTTGATAAATTCAGTCACAGTATGGAAAATGTTTGGAGAAAAGGGGGGTAATAGCTAGCTCTCACTGGTATTGCATGCTTAAACTATATGAATTACATATTTTAATAACACATGTATTTTAAACCAGATCAGTAAAGAAAGAAACTCTTGAATATTTTTACTATGAATTTTATTATAAGGTTGACGATCTTTAAAAAATGGAACTTTAATCTTTTTGAGTAGGAAGAAAAAAATAATTAGAATTTACATGTGCACTTAGTTTTGTTTATTAAAAAATATTCAAAATTTGGAGATCTTGTGAAGGATATCTTAATATTAATAAATGAATATAACTATGTAGATAGATACCCTCCAGAAATATTTACATGTAATAGTAGCTGCACATATGTAGCTTATGTGAAATCAGGTACAGTGCATACTTGAAAATCAATTTACCTATAGTATTCATTAAACAGAAATTTAGTGAACATATTCATATACATAATAAGCAGTATTTCATACTGAAAATAGACTGTGTTAATGTTATACTCTTTCAACATAAACATTGATCAGAAGTGATGTTGATGAAATAAAACATATATCTCGCAATAATTTTTTTTCCCTCTAATTAATCACAGTTTAAATGTATATTAATTGATAAAAGAAACTGACTATACCATTAAAAATCTTGAGTTGTCTTTCCTTGTTTAAAGAAAATATCTGATGCAATGAATGCTCCCTTAGGTTTATGACCCTGAATATCAATAGCGAGCGTCGCGAAGCGAGCTCAATAGACTAACGTGTAAGAACAGAGGAAATTCGGATTGAAATCTGTACATACGTCAGCCAAATTTCTCTGTGCAACATTCCCAGAATTCCTGCACTACCCAATGTCCTTTGCGCGAATATTGCCGAATAAATAAATAAATAATAACGTAAAGCATATATCAGACTTTCAGTTTGTAGAAATCTTTCAAAGAAACAAGAAATAACTCTGCAATGTTTTTCGACAAAAATTGCACTAGTTCTATAGTTTCAAACAGACGCTCGGCTGTCTCCGTAAGCTCCGACGAGCTTTGTGACGTCGTATGACGTCACAGCTAGTCGAGATGACGTTCGAAGTGTTTTTGATGGTTCAACTGCGCTCGCCCCAACGGTCACACCGTAAAACATATTAAGGTTAGGAGGTGTGTTATTGATATTTATATGGAATCATCCTCAGGTAGTGTAGATTCTAATTTGTTCAAATGATGAACGCCTGGAGGGGGGGATAAATTCAAGCCCGATGTGCTCAGGTGAGCGCTGTGGCCCCTGGGCCTCTTGTTTAAAAATGTTTTGGGGAGACATTAACGCGATCATTTTAATTCTTAATCCGTTCAATGAGAATAAAACTGCCCAATGCGGTAAATTAAACGAAAATTATGTCATTATTACGATTGCTTGATCTTTTGTAAACCTTTGTGTGAGAGTTTTGCTGATTTTACTGGTTTTTTTTATTTATTATTAGTTGATTATTTGTTATTCATATTTCAGTTGTTAGACAACGTCAAATTTCGGTCAAGTCATAACAGTTTTCTGTAAATCGATCACTCTATCTTAAAGGCGTATATTATTGACATAGGCTAGGGAAAATGCATTTACAGAATTACAGTGTACATGTAGTTACTGGTAAAATGGAACTTCCATGGACGATGATTAAACGTGTGATCGCCTTTTGGGGGTTTTCTTTTAAGTGTTCACCCCCTAGAATATTAAAAGCGTTAATGGACGTTGTCGGCTGACGTACTGTTCTTGACATTGCTACTGAAATTGGATATCATATGGAAAGATGGGGAGTATGAAAGATGAAAATAAGTTGGTGCGAGAGAGTACCGGTGTTTTTCTTGAAGAAAAAAAAATGGAGAAAAGGGCATCATTTTGTAGAATTACGTATTCGAATTGGACATTAGGGTGAGATGCTTCTATAACTTGACGTGAGATATCTAACTTGACGTAACGTCGAAGTCTCCCACAGGTTTCACACCTTTCCATTTTCAGAAAGCTCGTGTGACCTTATTGGTAATAGGAAAGTGGTAAAATTTCCAATATTGTTGTATTACGACTCTATATTATATGCCTGTTGTTTGCTTTAAAATTCATCAAATCACGTTAAATTTTAGAAAGAAACTTTTGGATCATACTTCTGAAATAAATTCTGTCTTTAAAATTAAACGCCTGTCTTTATAAAAAATTGCGCCCCGTTATTAGCAGTCCTATTTTTGTATATTTATATGAAGCAGAATTTGTGTAAAATCTTATGCTTGAAAAGAAGAAAACACTTTCTGTGGCCTTCAAATCGACATTTAAATATATCGACGACGTATTGTCAATTAACAATGGCAATTTCAATTCTTATATCGACACGATATATTCTGGTGAGCCTGAAATAAAAGATAACACAGTCTGACATATCTGTCTCATATATGGATTTTTTACTTGAAAAAGATGTTAATGCTAACCTAACAACCAAGCTTTATGATAAACGTTATTATTTTAACTTTTCTTTCATCAACTTCCCTTACTTATGCAGCAATATACCTTCATCACATACATACGGAGTTTATATATCTCAGTTGATTCGATACGCAATAGCATGCTCTACGTATAAACAATTTCTAGAACGAGGTGAATTATGACAAACAAGTTGATGAAACAAGAATATCAGTAGTCTCGTTTATTTATAAGTTCTATGATCGATACAATGACGATCAACCTTGTCAGCAAATAAAATTTATTATTGAATCAAATGCTGACTGACGTTTATTATACAAATTGTTAGTCTATTATTTATACACTGCATTGAGAACGGATTTGTCCGTTATTTCCCGATCGTGACAAGGACCACACGGCGAGTGATGCTCACTCCTCCATGACACCTGATTCCACCTCTGATGTTTTGGAGGTCCATGTTTGCGCCGCTCCTGTTTTGTATTTGTTTTTGTTTTTTTACTTTTGACACTGAATACTGTTCGTCATCTCGATATGTTTCAGTCCAGGCAGTATATTCTGGACACTTTAGATAATTTGCAGTACCTATAGGGGATCGTAGCAACCGCTAAATGCTTAATCGTCATTAAATGGAAGTATCATGTTTTGATAACTATTTAAATGAATATAAAATTTGTTAAAAAATATTCAATAAAGCAAGCAAGTCATCTAAAAATTATTTGATAAGAAAGAATAAAAGAAAGAATAAATTAATTCTGGCGTAATTTTTATACTGATAAGACTACGGTGCGTTTGTCTTAGAGGTATGAAATTACTCTTATTATATAAAGCTACACGTATGCAAACATACTTACAAACTTTATCCAATCACAAAAGCACGCTTACTCTGACACACTCACACACAATTAAAGAGATGAAATTTTGCCAGCAAAAAGGCCTATTATTAATTTAGTGCCAGCAAAATAAATCTTTTAAGAAATATACAAGTATGAGAGATATTTATGCCCCCCTTCGAAGAAGGGAGGGCATATTGCTTTGCTGCTGTCCGTCGGTCTGTCGGTCCACTTAGTTTCCGTTCATTTTCTTCATAACCGTTGCACATACTGAAATGAAATTTAGTATACAGATTTATCAGATGAATATCTAGGCCAAGTTCTGTTTTGGGTACGATCGTGCCATTTTTTTACAGAGTTATGCCCTTTGGACTTAGAAAAATTCCAATTATAATCTATCCATTTGTCCTTAAGGAGATATGAGTGGACATGTATCCAGTTAAAGATAATTAATGAGCTTAGTGTGGGAAGATGGGCATCTCTGATCATGTGTTATCTATATTCAACAACAGAAGGAAAAATTTCTCTTCTCTAATTCTCTTAATTGTAATTTATTGCCTGTCAAAACATTTATTTACCAGCCTTTTTAAAAAAAAAAAAAAAAAAAAAGAATGTGATAGTTATTAGTAAAATTAATTTGATTTTTTATATTATAGTGTATATGTATGGGTTTTTTTAACAGTCAATTTACAGTGTCATGTTGCACAAAGATGACAAACAGTTCAAATTCATATTTTCAATGTAATAAAAACAATGTAATGAATTTAAAGTCAAGAAGAAAGAAAATGAAGAATGTTTCATCAACTACAACAAATACAATCTTGCATTTAAAACAAATAGTTTTTACATGTCAATGCATGCACCCTATATTATTGTTCAAGATACCCATAGGAACAATAAATGATGATAAAATTTTGGAGAGAAAAGACCATGATTCCCAAAAGGTTTGATGATGGCTCCTTGATGAAGTTTGGAGAATTTCACACCTGTTGTATGTACATGTATCTATACACACACTTGGATTATTTGAGAACAGAGGGAAAGATCTCTCTTCTCTAATTCTCTTAATTGTAATTTATTGCCTGTCCAAACTTTTATTTACCAGCTTTCAAACTTGGCAAAAGTATACATCTAAGGTAGAAGGTGTGTCGCGGCCTATTTCAAGGTCACTGTGACCTTGAATTTAAGTGAATTTTAAAAATTAAAGTTTTTTAAATTTCATAATCCTTAAAAATATAAAAATATAGTTGTATCCTTATTAAAAAATGTAAAATTAAGTAAAAACTTATTTTTTCATCATATACTTTACAGCAATCTGTAACAAATAACAATATTTTGAGAGGAATTCAGATGGTCCCATGGGCATAATTATCAAGCACTGGTCAAGAATAATTTTGATAGCAGAAATGTGCATGTCAAATTAGAGAGAAATTAATGAGTTTATGGTCAGGAGCTTACTGGTAGTCTCTAGATCTGATCACGCAGCTGCTTAATTTATCTCTTGGGAGTTGGGCAAAAAGAAATGGCCTCATAGTTGTTTGTGTTAATTATACCCCCCCGCAAACGAAGTTTAGGGGGGTATATTGAAATCACCATGTCCGTCTGTCCGTCTGTCTGTCTGTCTGTAGACGAGATTTTGTCCGGACCATTACTCAGAAACTATTGAAAGGATTTGTCTGAAAATTTGTACACTTAATATTCACCATATGAAGGTGTGCACCTGATATTTTCATCTTGATTGGATGATTATTTTGAATTTTACAGATGTTTTTTCATTTTTATTTTGTGGTCTTGTACAGACCATTTCTCACAAACTATTGCAAGGATTTATCTGAAAATTTGTACACTTATTATTCACCATATGAAGGTGTGCACCTGGAATTTTCAACTTTATTTGTCCATTTTTCTGCATTTTACAGGTTTTATTTTTTATTTTAATTGACTTGTTCATTTTGGGCTCATGTATAAGGTTTGGGACATAGAATCTAGAATATCTGTACAAAATGTGAACTATAGCTTAAAACAACTCATTAAAACTAAAAAAAGAAACATCATCTAATGTTTAAAATAGTTTTTACATTACACAGAAGATAATGTTAATTCATTTGTCTCTTGTGAATAATGACTGGACATGCATCCAGTTAAAGATAAATTAATGAGTTTGGTGTTGGAAGTTGTTAAGGCATATCTCTTATCAAGCATGTGTGTTATCTATCTCCAGGGAATAAGGCACAAGAATTAAAGATCTCTCTTCTCTTCTTCTCTTAATTATACCCCCCGCTTGAAAAGCGGGAGGGTATATAGTAATCGTTAATTCCGTCCGTCTGTACGTCCGTCTGTCCGTCCGCCCGTCTGTCTGTCCGTCCGTCCATCCGTCCGTCTGTTACGCTTTGGGGTACCCATCTCTTATCCGCAACTCCTCTTATACCACTGAATGAAATTTGATGAAACTTTCACAGAATCTTCATTACATATTGCCATTGTGCACCTCCTATTTTACTTTTTCATTCGACACATATTTTGGGTTTCCCGGCCACAGGAAAACATGGACTTTTTCACCAGTTATAACTATATGGGAGGCGGGGGGTATCATTTAGTGAGCTCATCGCTCACAGTACCTCTAGTTGTAATTTATTTTCTGTCAAAGCACTTCATTATTGGATGACCAGCTCTTTATTTTCAAAATGAATTTGCTATATCAAGATTAATTTGATTTTGTATAAGGATTTTTTTTTCAGCAATCAGTTTGCAGAGTGTCATGACACATAATTGCTATATATTTCTTTAATGCAGAAATAAAAAAAATGTTACAATCGAATTACAATGTATTAGTATTGATGTTTCATTTGGTTGCACTTTTGTTTCATTCATTAAGAAACATAATGATCAACTATATTTCACTGCAAATTTTTGTAAGTAAATTGTGAACACCTCTAGATCCATAAAGTATTGTGAATTGGCACCTTCTCTGAAAAACCCAGCGGGGGGTATGTGTCCCTATTGGACAGTTCTAGTTGTTTTTATAAACACCACGACCGGATTTGAATAAATGCTAAAAAGCATTGCCTCAGAATAGTACGACCTGACATTTTAAATTCTATAATTTTTGTAGGTATTTGATTTCAAAAATTCAGGAATTTTCAGATCTGCAATTACGAGGGTTGATCCAAAAGTAATGTCACAGTGTCCATATCTTTTATATTTGGCGTCATATTATCAAATATTATATACCAAAAGATGCACAAATATAAATTTAATTAAACTTAAATTTTTCATTCAATAATGTTTAACGGAATTAATTTTATAGATGTTTAAAACATATAAGATAGGGGGTGTCGCCGCGTCAAAACCGAACGTCCCAAATTGAAGTGTACTTTTTTTAGTATAAAAAAGACAAACACTAAAAAAAAATCTTTTAAAAGCACCTAAACGCAAAATACCTTAAAAGACAAAAATTCACATCATTTTTTATTCTTAAATTGAAAATTATATGACATCACTGCTATTTTTTATGAAAAACATCGTTGATTTATTCCGGTGCATTGAAAAAAGGAAATGTCAAAATGGACAAAAAAGCCAAAACAAACTGTAATGCATTTTTGCTTCAAAATGGAGAAATCGCCAGTAGAGACATTTACGTTGATTCACCAGACTTTCGGAGGAAAGAATGTAAATAAGAGACTTGTTTAGATGGTTCCAGCGATTTTCGGTGGGTGATGGGTCATTAAATGCTCAGCAGATGACAAGAAAATCGAAAGATGGGAGGGCGGACGGAAATGTTCAATGGTGCGTGATGTTGTCAAAAAGACAGATGGATAGAGCGATATGTGAAATTTTAAGTTGGTCTTTTACTACTCTTCAATGAATTTTGACAGAATTAATTATGAAAAGAGTGAGTGTACGATGGGTACTAAGGGTAAGAAAGTGAAATTTGTGAACGTGTTCGTTGATAT
>PRKT01000173.1:440556-470529 GCA_003671525.1 Saccostrea glomerata | reverse complement strand
CCCCCCCCCCCCCCGATCTGAAGGGGGGGGGGAGTGCCCCCGCTGCCCCCCTGTGACTACGCCTATGAGGTAAAAGCACAGTTACATTGTAAGTGGTAAAAGAAATAAAATATTAACATTAACAAAAAAATATACAAGGAGATCAATTTTAGAAAAATAGTTGTCAAGTGCGAGAAAAAGGGTTTTTGAAAAGTGATTATTGATCTATACGGTGTGAAATGTATAAGAAAAGAAGGTGCAGATGCATTTTATTGTTTATAAGGCATGAGAAAAAATGGCCTGTATCGGTAATATACTGAAAAAAAAGAAGAAGGGTATATATCTAAAAGTATATTTGTTTTACTTAGATTTGTACGTTAACATTCACAACAAAACGTCCTATATAAGAGACATAAGCAACAGTCAATTGTGATGATAATCCTGATCATTCAAGCAGAACACCTTTTAACTCTAAGTGAGTAAAATGGATAAAAGCCTGTGCATGAGAAAGTCAGACCACGTGTATCCGTACAATTCTTGGCGTAGAAAATCCTTATCTTTAGTCCTCAAAGTAAATCTCATATTTGGTTAAATGTTTGCGTTTTTTGAAATGCCCCGTTTCTCTAAATGTGAACGTGAACGTCCATAGGGATGCTCCAAGAAGGCATGTCCCAAAACGCTGTTGCAGCGACATTTGGAACAACTCGGAAGACAATTAGCCTACTCTAGAGACGTTTCCAGTCCACTGGGTCAACTGATGACCGGCCCCGCAGTGGAAGACCTAGAGTTATCACCTTTAGGGAGGACCGTCAAATCCCTTTGCTCCATCTGCGAAACAGATTTTTAACTGCGGTAGATTCTGCTCACAATGATTTAGGGAGTAGGATTATCCCTCAGACATTGCAAACCGACTGAAGGATTGCGGTTTGAAAGCCCGTAGACCGGACAGAACTAACAGACCTCGCGACGGAATTGGGCACAACCTCACTAAGTCTTGCGCTTTCGATTGCAAGACTGATCTAGAATACTCTTCAGTGATGGGTCTCGTTTTCTTTTGAAATTTGCAGATGGAAAAACCGGTGTCTGGCGAATATGTTTAGAGCGTTTTTCATGTTGCTGTGTGACGGAAGTAGACAGATTCGGGGGTGGTAGTGTTATGGTTTGGGGAGAAATTTGTGGAGGAAACCACACAAGAGTTGTTGTAGTGAACGATACGCCGACAGCTCAAAGATACAGAGATGAAATTCTCTCTCCAGTTGTACTGCCGTATCTTCGCACCAATGGTCCTGTTATAACATTCCAGTAGGACAATGCAACAGCACACACAGCTCGAACAACCAGAGATTTCCTGACTCAAAACAACGTGGGTGTTTTAGACTGACCCCTCAAAATCTCCGGAACTCTCGCAAGTGAACATGCTTGGGATGAATTAGGTAGGAGAGTAAGGATGCGCAAACCCCAGCCACAGAGTCTTTTGAAATTGGCGACAGCACTAGAAGAGGAGTGGGATAATATCCCAGGATACGTAATCCGACGGTATGTATCCTCTATGCGTCGCAGATGTGTCCCAATACTGAATACAAGCGGTGATCATACATGGCACTGACTTGTGCAATGTAATTAAACCCCCAGGGTAGATCAAAGAACTGTTTTAAGCCCATGTGTTTATTAAAACGACCTTTTTAAAAACAGAATAGTGTCAGTCAGTGGTATCTTTTTATCATAAGCAAATAATGTTTTAGATTCTATAACTTTTAATTAATTGAAAATAAATTATTTCTACTATACCTTTCCTTTTTTCTTCGGTATATTATGACTGATTACGATAAGTACCAATTGCTGACAATATGTGCATTGTAGGTAGATTAAGGTTATCAGTGGTAATATGTACAAAATTACAATATGTACCGGCACAGAGTTACAAAGCTAGCAACCAATTAAAAAGCAATTGTGATCAGTGACCAATTTGTTTTCTAAACTTTTATATGCAGGTTCATATTTGTATAATTAAAATAGATAATAAAGTAATTTGAGTTTTTGTATACTCAGTTCATTTGCCAGTAAATACTCCTAGTCCGAGAAAAGGTTTCCGACTCCTACTTTGAAAAATAATTTGAAGACAAAATCAATTAAAAGGTACCTGATTTTTATTTACCAAAACGGGTAATCAAAATTTACAGGTATAGTGCTGAGGGGGGACAACAATAATCAACGATGTATATTTTGATAAGATTTGATAATTTTTATCTGCACTATTCATGATAACAAGGAAGTCACCAAAGGTGTTGCAGCTATCACAATATCTCAAAACAAGAAGATACATGTTCACTATCACATTCCATCTTCTTTAACTCTTCGTTTCATATCAATATAAATACAGGCACACAGTAATTGTATTTTTTTCACTTTAACGAGGCTGGGGTGTTGCAGCCATTTTCAGACTATTTTTATCTCCCTTAAAAGAAGAGCTCCATATAAAGATATAAAAAATGATCAAATTTTAAAACTAAAATATATGAATTTTTTCTTTGTCAAATGATAGTTGACAGCTTAAGATACCATATGTAAAAAAATAAGTTAAATCTGGTGGTTAATTTATGATTAATTTGTTGACCCCCCAGCCTCCTTAAACAATGCAAGCCAGTGACTTCTGCATCTTAAACTTTGTTTGGTGTTTTTATATCATTATTGTGCTTGACTTAACAGAGAATGTCTAATTTCTGTAAAAAAAAAAAAAAAAGGTCCAACATGATCAGTTTTCTCGTGCTCGTTCTTATTTCTCTCTGCTCCGTCTTCAAAAGATGATAGCTACTCCATGGTTATTAACATGATAAATATAACTATGATTTTCTTTTTATTTTGGAGATCTGCCAAATTGGCTTATCTGTCAGGTATTTTATTGTACATGTAGGTGAAGATAAAACCTATAACTTTCAGGTATAAGGTAGTATTCTGTATTCACAAATATGTATTCACACATAAAAAATAAAACAAAACAAAATAAAATGTTAACTGTGAAATTAAACCAGTAAAATGACCCATTTGATGATTTTGTTTAATAAACAAGCAATCAAAATTGACCCAATCTGTATCATCTGCGCAAACTCCGCACTATCTGTGAATATTATGGCCTGACATTTTATACTCAAATGTGTATTTTCTTCAAATAATTGCATTGATAAATATTACGTCCAAAATCGTGAACAAACAAACTATCATCTCCATCTACACATAGTCCCATAGGAGAAAATTTGAAACCAGCGAAAAATTTAAACCCTATTTTTATGGAAGAATTTTTACAATTAATGTAACTGAGACATTGTCCATCTTGGTCTATGATGTGGATACACATGTTGCTGTAATCACATGTAAGAATGTGACTTTGACTGTCTGTGCAGATCCCTTTTGGTTGGAATGGTGCGTTGTTCCTTAAAGCAGGACTATGTCCATAATATCTAAATCTCAGTCTCCCGGCCTGATTTACTACCACTATTGCACGTGCTTTACAGTCAGTCACACAGATATCAAAGTTTCCGTTCTCACCTATGTATTTGCATCCACCAAATGAATATAAAGGTTTATTTTTATCATCAGATTGGATGGTTTGTATCACATCTGAGTATGCATACTTGACAACCTTTGTTTGTTGTTCATCAACGCACTCCATGATAACCAGAACGTCACCAGAAGAAGTACTGTACATGTCACATAATCTGCAGTTCGTTTGACGTGAAATATAAATGCTGGTGATACTTTCCGTGTAAACGATACAAGCAAGTTTTCCATCATTTGTCACTACTACGTCATTAATTCTGCTTGGTGTCTTGGTAATAATTGACCTGACGAGGGAAATTTGATTATTGTTAAATAATTTAATCTTATTTTTGTTTATCCATATTTCGCGAATGACATCATCATTGAACAACCCCATTCTGTTTGAATTGTTTTCTGAGTTGCTTAAACTATCATAAAATCTTTTTATATCTGAGGTGTAAAATTTTGGTTTATTAGCCAGGGATTTGATTTTTGGTGAAGATGAAACTTTCAACAAGTTTTGTTTTGAATTCATGATGTAGCCTCCTGTTTCTTGTTTGAAGGTGAGACTTGTTAAATTACCAAACAAATCTTGAAATTTACTTGAAATGATTTGAAATGGTGTAAAAACTGGAAAAATTCCAATAGGTTTGTGAGGAAGCTCTCTGTGTTCTTCATTTGATGATGTATAATTCAAACAGAGGGAAACATCATTGGACTCCATTAATGTTTTACATTGCTGTGTGTCATCCTTTGCTTTTCGTAATCTTTCACTTATAGATTGTAGGTGCTCTTTTAGAGCATTGATATGCTTGGTTTTCATCTCCTGTACTGAGGACCTGAGTTCATCTACACATTTGTCTACCTCTTTGTGCCAGTCCTCTCCATGTTTTGTTATGGCTTCTTTGAAATTATCGTAAACGAGTTCCAGCTGCCTCACACGGAATTGTACATTTGCGTCAATGAATTGGTAAGTAGGAATAATAGTTTCAATGAGTTCATCAAAATCGTTATGAATGTCGTCCTTCCTAGAACAAAATATATCTGATATGATAGAGAGCTGGTGATTCTTGTGTGTGTCATTAGAAATGACACACCTCTGGCAAAGTGGAATGCTACAGTCTTTGCAGAAAGACTCACAGAGGAGGTCGGTATGAGTGGCACACCGAGGGAATATGAGAGTGGATTTTTTGTTCTTGACGTCAACTATTTTGTGTGATTTTGAGAAATCTTTTGAAATATTTTCTCCCACACAGAGATTGGACATATCAACAGGGCACGCATTACAGTGTACTTCATTGTTTTTGTAAATGACACGTCTTATGAAGTCTTTGGAACTGCTTGAAGTCGCCATGAATTTGGAGTTTCATAAAATTCGCTAAACAAAAGAAAAATCATACTAAATACAATTATAACTAACTCAACTATTTTTGAAGGATATTTGTGGGTATATTTTCTTTTGAAGAACATAAAAATAAATTTATTTCAGAACTGATTGTCTTGAAGTCTAACGTATATTCTGCAAAACCTTGCACATATGCAGGAGTAATGTAAAAAAGAAGATGTTTTAAATGATGAATCGAAAAATAAAGAAATATAGTCAAATAAAAACTATAAATGTGTTTTCACACTCACAATTTTAATGGTTCAAATAAAAAAAACTGCATTTATTTTCATTTAATATAGTTGAAAATTTCCAATTATTGCAAAAAATGTATAGGTCACCATATTATTTAAGATACGAAACATAAATAACAGAAGTGGCAAATTTTTTGTAAACAGTATTATGAAAAATATGCAATAACTGGTTAAAATGCATAATTATGAAGCTGAATTTCCTCAATAATTCCTACTTATAAGATACTTTTGAATTGTGAATATCACGTAAACTATATATTTTACATTAGAAGTACAATAAATCAAAGACCTGAATAAAGTTCAAGAGTAATCGCCCTTGTTAACATTTTTTAAAGATTGAATAATTGATAAAATAAAGAAAATATGCATTTCTTACAAATCTTTTACTTATAATGATATTTATCATTACACCCATTGTAAAGCATTCGTCCAAAGATATTGTTATATTAGGTATGAATTCAAACTAAATACAGTTTTTGCAAAAACCTATGACATCATAGGAGGGTGGAATTACCTTAACTTTTATTTACGAGGGTTGATCGGAAAGTTCATGCACCCCAAACATATTTTTTTTTATTTTAAGTCACATACTTTCCAAATTTGGTTGAACTATTGTAAGAATCACTTCAGACGATTTGTATTAGAAGCATAAAAATTATTTTCAAACCTACCAAGAGTTAAAAACTGCTCAAACGGATCGCGGAGAAGGCCAGGTCAATATTTAGTAATTTACATTTAGTAATGTACTCATTAGTCATATTTTCTGTAAAATGGAGCAAAAGCAAAAACATCCTAAATTAAGAATAACACTGATTCATAATGTTAAAATTATGGCTGAAAGCAATATGAGCGGCAATTTTTAGAATTTCTTTTTTTTTTTTTTTGCTTTTAAATGTAATTTTATGATAAATCTGTACGTAACCACAATCTTTAAGATTAAGTACACAAAAGTAAAGTATTAAATTGTGTATGACGAAAATTTTCTGTACATTTGAATGTATAGTATATAACATAAGAAACAGATAGTGTACAGAACGACAATATGAATATAATTTGTTTTCATCACAGCTTAAAACTAGTTCTCCCATCGCAAATTTAGAATAAAAGTTTACAAAGAACAAGATAGGGTAACAGCCGAATCTGGCCCCATATTTGATGTAAAAATCAGAACACTAGTAACGTGGTGATTGTTTGTAATTAAGAACTAAAATGATGCTTGTTTTAAAACAAGCACTAATTTGGATTCAAAGCTTACTTGGAAACAACTAGAGGGTGTTTAAGTAGGATATTTTCCTGAATTTCCTTAATCCTGGTGGAAGTTTATTATATTTCAGATATTTTTTCTCTTCGAAAAACATAAAGCACAGCCTTGCCTATTTGAGATTTTTACACATATACTCCATCTGATACTAGTGTTTAAATATAAAAATTTGGTAAATTGGCAAGCTTGTGCTCTATATTTTCCAAAACAAAATACATGTATGTTGTAAAATCGATGAAAATGTGCATGAAAATGAGAAAAATCGACAATTGTCCTATTTCCTGACCTTTCTGTGACCTCTATATATTCCAGAATTAAGAAACAAAACTCATTTGGTGGCAGGGGTGACAAGGGTTTTTTTTATAGATAAACTGTAGCATCATTCTGAAAGAAACCCAAAATCGGAGACAAAAAAGGGGTCTTATCCTATCTTGTCCTTTGTTGTTTGGTCATTGAAATAGTTATGTACAATATCGCAATAAAAATCAACGACATCAAAGTTGCAGCACATATTGCTTTATCAATTTTTGTTTGTTGGAAAGAAATGAATTTGAAAAGATGGGTAGGTCATTTAAATTGACAAAATTGATGGCGTTGTTGAACGTGACGGATCAGCAGATAACGATGCACTTTTGTGCTATACTAAAGAACTTTAAATATGTTAAAGGAATAAAAAAATATATCACAAATACGTATTGCATGTGTTTCTTTGTATTGGACAAAGACAATCT
Organism: Saccostrea glomerata; assembly: GCA_003671525.1. NCBI lineage: Eukaryota > Metazoa > Mollusca > Bivalvia > Ostreida > Ostreidae > Saccostrea > Saccostrea glomerata. Next base: position 463,386 of record PRKT01000173.1, on the reverse strand, counting down.
GTGAAGAAACGGTTTAACTATAAACATTTAAAAAGAAACTTAAAAAAAAAGTTGGAAATGCACAGAAAGACGTAAGCGCTTCAGAGTTGCTGATCAGGTACTGGTAAAAGTACAGTTTAGAGGTAAGAGAAATATAAAATTAACATTAACAAAAGAAATATACAAGGAGATAAATTTTAGAAAAAAATACTTGTCAAGGGCGAGAAAAAAAGGTTTTTGATAAGTGATTATTGAACAATACCGTGTGAAATGTATAAGAATAGTTTTTCTAAGAAATTCTTGACGCTACGTTTTCGACTTTAATTTGCCATAAAGTATACTCCTTGGTTACAAAACATGTTGATTTTAAGTAAATTGATTTCCATTATATAGAGTGGAATGAAACTTAACACACCAACAATAAAAATATTTTTACATGAGATACTTGTGCTTATTTTACATTTCTTGAAAGAAGTATAACTAGATTATCATCGTCCAAGAACTTTTCGAACAATCCTCATAAAAAAGTAAAATTCGACTCCCAATAGCCTTTCAAAATTCTGTAATCCTAAAGAAAGAAACTTACCTGCGCCAGTAAATTCACACGCCCCTCTAGTGGTTTTCGTTGTGACTGTCACTCAAGAAATACATCTTACGTACTGATAAAAACTTATCTATCATGTACCTTGCTTACCTTTTTAGAGTAGTGAACTGTACATTAATTTTAAGTGTGGTGAACTGTACAATTATGTCGCTGTCAGTTTACTTTATATACTGGGTATTTATGACAAAAAAAATTTAATTCGTTGATATGTTTGGTTTGCTAATCTAACCACATGTTTGTCAACCGTAAATGTACAAAAATTGGTTATTAATATTGACCTTAATTTACTCTTAATTGTCATAAACTCCTTCCAGAAAATTAGCATTTACATAGCATGAATTTAAGCTGCTTTTCAAGTTATTTTGATTGCTAGTGCTGGAGTTATTAAAGTTTAAATTGACCTCAAAAACCGAGGTAATACATGTATACAGTCTGGTCCACTGGCATCTCACTTCATTTCTTGTACGTGTAGCTGTGACCAGTAATAGAAGCTAGTGGAATGTCATTGATTTTTTGGGGGTTTGGGGGGTTGGGGTGGGGGGTTTTCGAGTCAACGTAGAACATATACGTACATGTAACTGAATATTGTATTAAAAGTAATATAATGCCGTAGAATCTCTATATGTCAAATCAAAAGCCGCGGCGAGATACTTTTTTCTAAAAGTTTTAAAATGTGAAATAACTTTTAAAAATTAAAACGAATTTCCGGTGACATGTTACCTTTCACCTTTAACAATTTCTATCTGCAGTCGAAGTTTGTGTCATTGTCGGAGGTTGGTTACTGAGCTTCAAACATAAGTACCATCTAGACCCAACATGATACTCTTACAGTTCTAGAGAATAGTCTCACTTACTGCGTTCTAAATGTCTGGACCTGCTGGGGAACTGCTTTATGAAAGCTTTTGGATTGATTTTGGAGTTACCAAGAAAGAAAACCGTGCATTTCCAGCAGTTTCTGGGACTGCTCTGTTCATCCACGTGTGAAAAAATTCCAAGTGAGAAGCAAGCTACTTCCCTCGTGTATTTCAAATTTGTGGTCCATTCTAATAGGTTGTCTACTTTGTCTACTTTTAAATCTTTAAAATGTGTATTTGTAAAAATATCTTTAAACAAATTTATTAAATTACTACCCTTAAATTCTGGATTGTTAAGGTCTGCTGGGGTAATAATGTATTGTAAAGCGCTTTGAGTAGCATTTATGCTAGAAAAGCGCTTTATAAAAACAATCATTATTATTATTATTATTATATAATATTCTCACACAATTTTCAAACGTTGCCCTTCATTTGAACAAACTTGAATCCTCTTCACCCAAGAATACAATGCATCAAATTGAATCTACCCAGTACTTCTTCAGAAGATAAAAATGTGAAAAGTTTACAATGACAACGATGATAACCCAAAGCGAGGACAGACAACGGACAAATTTTGATCAGAAAAGCTCACTTCAGTCTTCGGTTAAGTATAGCTAATAAGAAAATGAAAGCCATTTCATGAAACAAGTGTGTTTTGTCAATCAAATCATTTCATTTAATTGTTTTTTTTTATTTGGATAATCGTTTTGACTTTTTATTAGGAAGTAGAATAAAAATATCAAAAACATCTGGCACTTGAACGTATTTCGCATAAATTAATCTTCCTGCTAAAGAGTCGATAGACCGATGCCAGTAATCGAAAACAAAGTTTGAATAAGATTATGGAAACCAATTTTGACAATTTTAGGTTTCCTTGGAATCTCCAAAACTACTTTGAATATATAACGTATTAATATATTTAAGTATACAAAATTCATCCGTGTACACCCAGATGCATGAATTGATCAATTAATTAAGAAAATCACTGTTTGTCAATGGAAGAAGTGCTTAGTCAAGAGTTCGAGCTCTACAATTGAAAACCTATATATTTATTATATCCCTATTCGTAACGTTTGATTTAAAGTTCAGAACTACAAATTATCCAATAATATTCTGGATCAATGTCTGTGTGAAGTAAAAAGAAAAAAGAAAAACATCTTTGCACTCAGTGTCACGTGTACAGCATCTTTGCGTGCTTTTTTGACGATGATCATAGAATTTCTCTCATTAGCTAATTAAGTTATAGTTACACTATAAATTTGTTAATGGTGAATACACTCACAGTTTTTAATTCACGTGGGGCGGAGCGTATTTACCATTAGTCAATTAATATGTATTGTGTGAGTTACTTGTACCAGAGGACCAATGAGAGAAAAGCCGACAGTTAGCACCGCCCACTTCATCTTGTCAAGCCATGGTCCGGAGTCTTTATTAAAAACCTTTCTCCATCTGAACGATTGTATTTTGGTAGAGCTCTATCATCGATCAAAAAAATTCGGAATGATCGGTCGTTATTGGGTACGTTTGAAGAAGTTGTAGCTTAGACCGAGGATTTGATTTTTGTCAGGAACAGAGGTAGCGATCGTAGACTATTTTATCATAGGCTGTTATTCCTTTCGAAGATCCAATTTATTTGGGGGGGGGATCAATGGAAAACATCGCCGATTGAATTTTCATTTATAGCGATCAAGGTACAAAAACTGATAAATGATTTCTAACGTTTTAATGAAAGTTTGAATGGTACTGCAAGTAAAAAACGGGGATATTTAATGTGAAATTACTATCTGGAGACAAGAATAAGAATGAAGATAATTCGAGACAGAACGTGACAGGATACTCTTTGTAAAAATACGGAGCGAATATCGACAAATTAATGTTAGTATTCTTGAAATTGAAAATGTTGACTAAAATCATTTATCAGCCATTACCAAGGTTTTGAAATTAACTTAATTCATTCATCAGTCAAGGTCTTGTCACAGTACGGCTTGATGCCAAATTGTGGGCGTGACTTAAAAACTATGATTCTTCTGGCATTTACACAACAGCAACATCAAAGTAAATTGTGAATTTACCGCCAGTCCTATGATACAATTTATTGTTATAGTTGGTCCTTAATATTTATTCTAGAAAAGAATGGATCCCTTAAAAGCAATAAAGCTATAAGATTTGAGTACTTTTAAAATTGATTTAATCATGTATACATATTTTTGTCACCTTTTTTTTTAAGATGATAATGTATAAGTTAAAGAAGTTTTGTTTGAAGAAACATTTCATTATCAGCGCCACTAATCATATTGCGGCTCATTTTATAGTAAAATTATATGCAACATTTAGAAATAGAACACGTTAATGGAACTATAAAAAATCGCACGATCGATGCAGTGTTTTATCGAATATTTCATGCCTGTTTCATATCATTTGATTCCTTGTTACAAAAGTTTAAAATGATCAGAGAAAAAACGACTGGTGAGAGACTTAGATAATTTATTTGAAAGAGAAAACAAAGTTAAATAACTTCCCTTTTTCATAAATAATAAACAATTTCAATCGAAAAAATATAGAAATTAAGAGATATTTTTATAGTGAATATGCTTTTCAAATACATAGTTGGTCTATTTGATTGATGTCGTATTTCAATGAGCAGTTTTAATACACATGTACTTGTCAACAAGCAGTTCAAATACTCGTTGAAATGCCCGAGTATCAAGTAAAAAAAATTAATAAATGGAGTGGTATCATGATTTTTCTTCATTGTTATACATTGTATTTTTAGAATTCACTAAACCATATCCCAGTTACTCCGCTTGAATTATATACCGTCCCGATTCAACAGCTGCCTCGGGTTCCAGCTTTCTTACTTCTAAGTCACGTGTATAGCATCTTTATGTTATTTAAAAGAAAAAAGAATCTTAGAATTGCTCCCCTTACACATGTAGTTGATAGATAAAATTACAATATTAATTTTTTATAATTTTAAACAATTACTTACAACATTGGTCCTTGATATATATATTCTAGAAAACAATTGAGCCGTTGAAAGAAATAAAGTTATAAAGAAGAGGGTACAGTTTAAGCTATATTGTGCAATATTGTGCCCTAAAAATTTAATGTTCTTAAAAAGTTATGAAATTGACTTTAGCATTAGTTGAGAAGATGAATATGATATATCAATTAAAAAAACGGCATAAAGGTGGGCCTTTCTGGAAATATAACGTCATTAATTTAGTACATTTCTAAATTTAATGCAGAAAACCCCCAAAATGACTCATTTCTGTTCTAATTTCCTTTGGAAAATAGTGGCTGCCACCGTCGCCCGCTTTCAATTTTGGATATATTATGTAAAATGCTATGAAAAATCACATTTCTCAAAATCTCACCGGGCGACGGTGGCAGAGTACGTTTTCTGAAAGAAAATTCCATTGAAAATTGATGTCTTCTGTAACTTTTAAGAAAATACGGGAAAATGCACAAGTAAATGACGTCACAATTAGTATTTAGGAGGTCATATAAGAAAAACGACTTGTGTATTTTTACTGCAGGGAATTCCTACGATTAAGAAAGAATGAATTTTAATTTTTTATATCACTTTCTTATTTTAGAAAAATATAGGACTAAAATTTATATTGAAACTGTACCCTCTTCTTAGACTTATGTTTAGATTGCATTAATCACTTATATATGTACCGGGTGTATTTTATCACAAAACGATTTTAAATTAGAAAGTATAAGTTTAAGATGCTATGTCTGAAGAAATATTTCATCACTGGTACCACAAGACTTATTTTCGCTAACTTCAGAGTTTTATATATCTTTGCAACGTGTCGTATTTGAACACGTGAATAGAACTATAATTCTTTACCTAATCGGTAGAGTGGTTTATCGAATATTTCACAATTGTTACATTATGTTTTGATCCCTGTCACAATAACTTAGAAATTATCCGTGTAAGAAATAGCAGGATGAAGTTTCCGATAATTTAAATGCATAGTAGGTCTATTTAATTTCATGTTCTTTCAGTGAGCAGTTTAATTACTCGTCAAGAAGCAGTTCGGATACTCGTGCAAATCACAGTAAATATTTGTACATACTAATTTCTTTATACCCCGGGCATGATGATGAAAAATTGTAAGGAATACAAACGTACAGATTATCATTTGTATCTGTACGTAATCCTTCAGGGTGACAACTAATTTCACAGTGAGTAATGTAAATATCATCAATAATGTAACGGATAAAATGTCCATCCTGGTCGATGATGTGGATACAGTCATTGTTGCAATCGCTTGTTAGGATGTAACTCTGACTGTCTGATGTGATTCCTTTCGGGCGGTATGGTTTATTTTTTGGAGCAGGAGAATGACCAGTGTATTTGAATCTTAGCTTCCCGGCCTGATTGACCACCACAACTGCCAAAGCGTCATAGTCAGCTACACAAATATCCAGGTTCTTGTTCTCGCAAATGTATTTACATTTACCAGATGAATAGAGTGGTTTATTTTCATCATCATATTGAATAGTTATTTTTTCTGTGCAGCCTGCAAAACAGACGATTTTTGTTTGTTTTTGATCATCACTCTCCATGATAACCAGGAGAGCATCAGAGGAAGTAGAGATTATGCTATGAAATTGCCAGTTCTCCAGCCTGGCCACTTCCTTTGTTTTGTTGTTCTGCAAAATTGTCAGTGTTCTGTCATCATCATTAATAAAAGCAAGTCCTGCACAGCTGGTAAAAGCTATGTCTGTTATATTGTTTTTCTTGAGTTCGTCTTCACATGACTTGACTAGTGAAGACTGAATACTGTTCAGGATTTTTATGTCATTTTTTCTTGTTTCCAAGATTTCTTCACCACCAATGATTGAAGTAAGGACTACGCTTGTACTTGCGTTCCCCAGTTCTCTTTTTTCTCTGGACGTAAAACATACACTGCCTGGTTTGTACAAATGTTGTTTGACTTGAGAAGACCCAGTTTCTTGCAAATTTGGCACTCCTTTGATACTGTAGCCATATTTTTCATATGTGAAGGATGGATTTGTTAAATTCCCAAACAAATCTCTAAATTTGCAAATTGCATCTTTAACATGCATCGATGTGAACACTGGAAAAGATCCAACAAGTTTGCGAGGAAGGCGCTTGAATTGCTCATTTAGTGATGTATAGCTAAATGTCAACGATACATCATTGGTTTCTGCTAGATTTTCACAAAGATGTACTGCCTCATCAATTGTCTCAATCTTTTCAAGGATATCATTTTGGTGCTCCTTCAGAGCATTGGTATGATTAGTTTTCATTTTATTCACTGACGCTCTGAGTTCACTAACACATTTGTCTATTTCTTCATGCCACTCCTCTCCGTGTTTTGTTATCACTGTTGCAGTGTACTCGTATATGCTTTCTAGCTGGCTTATCCGGAACTGCAAATTTGACGCAATATCTTGATAAGAAGGAACAATCAATTCTTGAAGTTCCTTAAAATCTTTCTGAATTACATCCTTCTTGAAATCGAATTTTTCTGAAATAATTGTGAGATGATGCTCTTTATGTGAGTCATTAAGAATTACACATTTAATGCACAGAGGAATGTTACAATTCTCACAGAAAGACTCGCAAATATTTTCTGAATGTGTGGCACACTGAGGATAAATTAGAGTGGATTTTCTGTCTTTGAAGTCAACGATTTTGTGAGCTTTGTATAAGTCATTTGAAAAGTGTTCTCCAACACACACCTTGCACAAGTTGACAAGGCATGTGTCACAGTGCATCTGTACTATACTGATCTCACAAATGTCACATCGGATTACGTCTTGGGCTGTGGTGCTGGAGTCCATGATCAGAGTTGCAAGCTAAAGAGGATGTATTAAATGCGTAGATTTCCCTACAAAAGTTTGTGATATTAAATAACATGTATATAGTGTATCTCAATGATTGATTTCAGTAAAATATATTAAAGAGCAAATATTATTAGCTGTATCATTTGCTATATATTCTGTAAAATATTGCGATGGTTTTAACATAACTATAACCGCGATTACAGAATTTTATGCACATATAAAGACATTGTCGACATGGATTCAATTGTCGATACACTTTTATACACTTTATTTATTATGTAATACCCGGTAGTACAGTTTTGACTCCGTCAGGAGTGAAATGCATAAAATAACACCAAGTCATTACAGTGGCGGGTTTAAGTTACCAAGTGCCTTTTTTCCTCCTCATTATTTTCTATCACTTTCTTTAATTGCAAGAATTCATACATGAATGTGGAAAGTCTCGTTAGAGTCATCATTTCATAAGACCTATGGTCGATACAATGACCTTGTCAGCAAATACAATACATTCAATCAAATGATTACTGACCTTTTCGTACTTATTGTTAGTCCATTATTTATACACTGAATTGAAGACGGTTTATTTTTCTCTTTCGATATTTCCCGACCAAGACAAGGAGCACACAGCAGGTGTGACCGGTCCGCAGCAGATACTCACTCAGTATCTTAGGGCGGGGCTCTATTGGTTATATAGTGAAAATAAATTAAATCTTTGAATGTTTTCCCTGTTTCTGGGTATGAAGCAGAGGAACTACCTAGTAGTACATGTATATAGTTATGATGAGCAAGGGTCCTTATCTTTCAGAATTGTGAATTTTAAGGCTTCAGGGTCAGGGTACCATAGATGGGTGGGGGCTGTACTTATATACTGAAAATGAATGAATTGTTTTAAATCTGCTCCTTGATATAAATCAAATATTTTTGAAAGCAAGGATGCCTTTTCAAAAATTGTGCAGTGTGTGGATCTAGGCCCTATTAGGGTCAGAGGTTCATGTTTGATAAGGGCACTTCTGATTATTGCTGAATATTACTGATTAGTTGAAATGCATTTTTGTTCCCCTATCCTGCCTATGGGTATTAAGTTACCAAGCTAAGCAACTGTTAAGTGTATTGTTATGATGATCAATGGTGCCTCTTTCAAAATTGTGAATGCCATAGCTCTGGCTTAAAGCATAAATCAAATTCAATAACTGGAAAGTTGTTGCATAATGCTCATGTGACCTATAAGGCCCATGGGCCTCTTGTCTGTGAATCCTTCGAAGATTTTTTTTCTGTATTAGGAGTCTATGCATATGATATGGTGTGCATATAACAGGCCAGTTGTTATTGTATAAGATTTACTTCGAACAAAAACGCGAATATGTGAAATTCTTACTTGTTCTACTTGCCTCTACAATATGATGTCGTGTACGCTATGATGCTATGATGGTCATGGTAGGCTATGAAGTGAACTCGATCAAAGGATAACGATTTCTAAATAATGATACTCAAAATTAATTTTAATTCACAGAAATAAGTGGGAAACACAAATTTGTCGAGGGGTTAAATACTTCACCCATGACGTTGTAACACGTAATCAAATGTTTGCATGTTGATTGAAAAAGATACAGAACCAGAATGCACACTGTAATTAAATACGTTAAATGGGAGTCAAAAAGCGTATTCAGTAAATATCATGACTGTGCGAGTCATAAGGAATTTAACCTATGAGGTATATATTTTCAACATATTTTCTTTACAGAAGACATTTAAGTAGTATTGAAAATTTTTACGATTATCTAGCGTTACATATGTATCTAACAAACTTTCGAACAATAATTTCTTTCAAAATACATTTTGAAAGACGAAGACATGCATAACAAACAATGACATATCTCTGTTTACTTATTGATCGATTCACAATTAAAAGAATTATTGAATTAAGTCCAGCAGCATCGGGTGCAATGAATATAATACAGTTCTGAATGAATTTTCTATTTCTTTTATTATTTTATTTCATTTTATTTTTAATCTTACCTGAAAATCAAAGATGGCCTCCCTGTATTGCAAATGCCTTCTTGTTATTGATTATTAGTCATGCTTTACCTTTTCAATTGATCTAAATACCCGTCATTCTCATTTGAATCGATAGCTTCTTTACCTTTAATTTATTGAAAGAACAGTTAACAACGCAAAGAACACAAAATATGAACATAAAAACGACATGTAGCAGTTTTAATATGTTTGAATGAATATGAAGTTATTAACATTAATCACATGATGGATTAAATGAATGTTATTTATTTCAAATTTTATCTAAGAAAATTACCTTGCTCTACGTCTCGTCCTAAACTAGCATTTAAACAGTTATTCGCCTCTTATATAACCTTGTCGACGAAACCGAATCTCAATGACCGCATGATACTAAACAGGTATACCAGGCGCGGATCCAGGATTTGGGGTTAGAGGAGGCGCCAAAATTAGGCAAGGGGTCTTGGGGCCGCCTTGAGGCCCCCAGTGGGTCCAGGGCAAAGCCAGCTCCTGGATTCTAGAGATTTTGTAGGGTAAAAATGAGGTCTACCAAGTAGACATATTTGATTTACGCTAACTTTGACAATTTTAGGGGGTGCGCCGGGTGCGCCCCCCTTAAATCCGCCACTGTATACCCATTATAAAAATGAGGGAATTCAACTCCAAAAAGCTTTTTAAAAAGGAACACGGTAAATAGGTCAGTTGAACGCTGGGAAAGTGCAGCGTCATAAGCGAAAATAAAAATTCACGCTCACATTGAACAGAATCTGTTACAATGGCTCTACCACTAATTGTTATATGTGAATATAAACATTGAATCAATATTTCTTGACAGATACAGTCTTATAATATAACTGCAACAGTGTGTGTAAATAAATTTTCGTGTTGCATAATTTGTAAGCTCATCACACCGTTGCAGTCTTTCAAAAAACGACTTAATGCTTAAATGCACAGAACCTATTTCTATGGCCAATAGATTCTACCCTGCTATGCACGAGTGTCCGAGGCACCGGAGTAGTCCCGAATGTAGTCTTGAGTAGACCTGGCCCGATGAACGGTAGAGCATAAATAATATTATATTGCAAAAAATACAAGTCTCAGAAAATGCCATGACGTTACTGAACGCGAGTTCATCTAAAATATCCTGACATTATATTCATCTTCACACATATATTAATTATAATAACAGATCTAGATTCAGAGTCAAACAAAGAGACTGTGAGGATGTGTGTTAAACACCCTGGCAAACTTCCACAACTTTAAAATTTTAACAATCTTTTATAACAAAATTAAGGAATAATATATTAATAAACAGAAATTAAACCAGAAAGAAAGAAAGAAAGAAAATAAACCAAAAAATGTACCAAATATACTAAACCGAACGAATGCTTTTGTTTAGTTTGCCATGGTCCACGTCAGTAAGTGCTTAAGTCCCTTTGAAATACATTGGTCACATTTGGCCTGGTCCTTCAGTTATTGCGGAAACCCCTTTTAGAATGGATTTGTCCAGCTTCTTTTATTAAGGCCGCACAAAATAATGTTTGTTGTAAAAGGGGCTGCGTGGCATACTTGGTTATTCTCAGGTACCGGAGTCAATGGTCCGTCGCCAGGCTCAACACTTTGAATTGTCTTTCAACGAAACTAAATATTCATAATTTTTTTTTCAAATTCAAAATACAAATTATTTTCAAATTTTCACAATGTTTTGTTCATATATTGACTTTAAATCAGATAATAAAATGTTCCACGTGGGTCACCGCCCGGTGATATAACTTACATAACTGGTTTTTAGAGATGTGTCGTAAGGGCCACCCTAGTTCACTCACAAGCTACTGTCTCTGTCAAACACCATATCCTGGAAATGGCTACTCTCTAATAAAGTATTTCTAAATCAGTACCCGTCAGCTCACATATCATTGGTAGCTATTAGCATTCTGTAGAGAGATTTTATAATCATGCAAACAATGCACAAGACTCGGATGATTTTTAATGACAAGAACCCCTGGTAGCACTAGACGACATCTATCGGCTGATGTTTTCCCGAGTACTACCATGAGCACTCTTTAACCTTATTATTTAAAGTGAACGAGGGACTCTCAACAGGGCTGTTATGTTACCCTGAGAACCAAAGGTACCCAGGGCCTCCCCACAGAATCATTATACCGGTACAAGTTATAATTACCGGAAGCATGGATCAACGGAATTTATTTACAATGTAATAAAGAATTTCAGGTTGATACAGATATACTAATTTGTACATTTTACGTATGTTGCTTTGTCCGATGTGAACAACTTGTGACTCCAAGCTAAAATTTGTTTTTCTTGATCCAGATATGATCTCACGGTCAAGCTTAAAAATGATGTAACTCCTTAGCGAAAGTGTAACTTTGTTTCATGTACTTGTATGCTTATGAAAGAAATTTTGAATTATTCGCTGGTTTTCATTCATGAAACAATTCTGAGTGACAAGAAAGCCACAATCCTTTTGTATTTTGAATTTGCGGTTCCCTTTTCTACAATGTTTATTTTAATTTGTTGAAAAGTGACAAGAAATAATTTTCCACAGCCTAATTGTAAGAATATCTTTATAACAGATGAAATTCCCACAATTTGATAATCTCGATTCAATTATCAAATCATATTGAGTAAATAGAATTCTTACGCCATGAAGTGTTCCCTATTCTCCTCATTATTTACCCGCTTGAAAAGTAGGTAAATACATTGTAACTTCGTTCGCATCAATCTTGCTGCTAAAATGTTGATAGACTGATATGTGTGAAAACAAAGATAGAATTACAACATGAAAACCATATAACTTATGATATTTTTTTATATACATGTACTGTACAAAAGTCATTATATATACATTGATATACAGCCATACATCCTAAACATAACGACAATCGTATGAATTATCCTTGCAAGGTTGATGCTTGAATTGATAATTTAAAATAATCACTGTTTGGCTATGGAAAAATTGTCAAGTTTAGAACTGTAGCTCTACGAATAAAAATTTGTCCATTTGTTCTACATTCATAACGTTAAACTTCAAATTTACCATAAATTCCATTCGACATTTGTGAAAAGTGAAAAGAAGAAAAAACATATCTTTGCTAATCTTAGGCACGTGTACAGCATCTTTGCATATCTCTTTAAAGGATCTTAGAATTGCTCCCCTTAGTGGATAAATAAAATTACAATATTCATATTTTTAAAATAATCATTTGCAATACTAGTCTTTGATATGTATTCTAGAAGAGACTTGAGATTTAAACTTAATAAAGTTATGCAATTTTGATTAAATTTTTTATTGCATTTAACATTTATATATATTTTTGTCACAAAATAGGTTTTAAATTATAATGTATAAATTAAAAAACCCTGTTTGATGAAATTTTTTTTTTACCGGAGCCAATAAACTTATTGTTGCTCACTTTAGTGTAAATATCTTTGCAACGTTCTGTTTGGAACACGCTTACTTATAGACCTAATCAGGACATAAACATAAATGTGGTTTAACGCATTTTTCATTCTTGAAACTTTATGTTTGTTTTTCCTGTCTTCATAACTTAAAAATGATTGGTGAAAGGAATAGCAGGTCAGAGACTCGGTAAATTCATTCAAGGGTAAAGGCAAAATAACTGAAGAATTAACAACTGTGCAACTTTCTTTTTTATATAGATTAATAAACAATTTCAAAGAAAGAGCAAGGAAATGTTTTGTTTTAAGTATGCTTTTCAAATGCATAGTTCTTCGATTTAATCTTATGTTCTTTCAGTGAGCAGTTTTAGTTCTCGTCAAGGAGCAGTTCGAATACTCGTTAAACGGTCCGAGTACCAAATAATAAAATCAATAAATGGTGTGATTACTGTCATGATGTTTCTTCATTGTTATATCGAAATCGGTTTTTGTCAAAGACATTCTAATTTTAAAATAATCAAAAAAATATCTTAGTTACTGAGCTTGTCTATATATGATTCAGCAGCTGACACGAGCTCCCACCCAATCTCCTTACTCTCAAATGATGCAACGTGCCTTAACCGAATACTAGAAAAAAATTTCATCAAAATATAAGAAAAAACAAACCAAAATTGATCTAGAAAACCTTCACCTTTTTGACATCAACAGTCTCGTTTATAGTCATCATTTCGCAATTTCTATGGCCAATTCCAATGAAGAAAATAATTTTGAAATATGAAAATGTTCTCTAAGAAAATTGTCTATTAAAAATATTAGTTCTCTTAGATAGTAATATCGTCTCATTCCATTTCTTTATATATAACCTGAGCCAAAGGTTCAAATTAGCTTTTCTGGTCTCAATTTGTTCGCCGTCTGTCTGTCTTTTAACTGTTTACATCTTTGACTTATTCTCAAGAAGCAATTTGCCAGTTTCAACCAAACTTAAATCGCAAGGTATCCTTGAAATACATGTACATGATTATTATCATTTTTATTTCAATTAAAAGGCCACATCTTCTTCAAAGAGGATGTAATTAGAAATTATTGAAAAAATGGGATCTTTTGAAGAGCCACATAGTAAAAAAGTTGAAACTAATGTGGATCGTATACTTGCGACGTTGAATAGAGTTATGTTTGTATATCACAACATAACCCTGGGACATGGGATTATTCTGGGGCCAAACTGAATCATCATTTCAACAAAATATGGAAAATCTTATAAAATATTCTTCTTTAGAACCTTTATGCCATGATTGGTCATATTTACATGGAAGCTGCCTCAGGAAGTCACAATCATTATGGTCTATTAAGGTTTTTCAAAGAAATACAAAAGAAAAACATTAGGTTAGTTAGAGTAAAAGATATAATAATAAGTACCTGATGGGATAAGTACCCTGTGGAACCAACATGACACCCTAGCAGTTTCAAAAAGCAGTTCCTTGGACAGCTCTCTCAAAATCTTTAGTTTCTGTGGGACAGCTCGAAGAAAGTTGTGAGATTGATCTAGTACTTCCTAAGAAAGAAAACCTAGCAGTTCCTGGTACATGTACTGCCTTGTTCATCCATACTTGAAAATAATTTTTAATAACAAGAAAGCCCCTTTCTTTGTGCATTTCGAATTTGCGGTTTCCTTATGTAGTTTTTCTACTTTTAAAATTTGAAAATGGGTATATTTTTTTAGAAGTGATAATAAATCGTTTCCACACTCTAATTGTACAATTACTATACAACAAATGAGATTCCTACATTTATTTTCTCTTCAATTATCAAAACGTATTGCGTCAATTATATTCTTTTGAGCTTGTGCCATGAAGTCATCCCTATCCTCTCTCCGTTTTATGATAGTTAGAATCTCTTTTAAACAGTCAAGATTTAGAATTTGAAATCAAGGAAGCCATTGATTGAGAATGGCGCATGGTGTCAATCATATCATTTTACTTAATTGTTGTTCTTTTGCATATACGTTATACCTTTCTTATAAGGAACAAGAATAAAGTAGCAGCTAGAACACCTGGCACTTGAACTTCGTTCGCATCAATCCTGCTGCTAAATTGTCGATAGACTGATAAGTGAAAACAAAGATAGAATGAGAATATTGAAACCAACCTTTATAATTTAGAAGTTTTCTCGGTCTTGAAATCTTTGCAAAATTAACGTAAAACGTATTTTAATATTTTAAATATACAAGATTTATTTTCGGTCTACAGCCATAATTATATACTCGAGATATAATTGCAATCGTCTGAATTATCTTGAGGCTGATGCATAACGTAATAATTTAAAATAATCTCTGTTTGTTTTTAAACAGAAGGCTATATCTGATATATGTAAGTCACCAAAATGTATGTTATATAAGCATTTAGTTGATTATTTTTGTTTACAAGGTTATTTAAAGAAACCCATCCATGTAAAATATAGAAAGGCAATTTCATGTCTCAGACTTTCAGCACATAATTTAAAGATTGAAACTGGAAGATACGAGAACTTAATAAGGAGTGATAGGAAATGTGTTCTGTGTAATTTAAATGATATTGAAGACGAATTTCATTTTTTATTCATTTGTCCAGTTTTTCACGATTTAAGAAACAAGTTCATCAAACATTACTACTCCCGAAGACCAAGTGTCTTCAAGTTAATACAATTATTCTGTAGTACCAATACCAAAGATGTAAATCAGTTAGGGAAATATATATATCATGCTAATAAATTACGAATGGAATGTTTAAATCAATTAGCTAGATAATAAAATGTATGTATTATTAGTTGGTAAGTTTATAACATGTTATTGTACTATGTATGTAATTGATAAATACAATGTTGTACTTATGATGCTTATGGGATGTACGTCCCACGCAATAAAGAACTGAACTGAACTGTTTGGCTATGGATGTCAGTTTAAGAGCTCTAGCTATACGAATGATAAGTTGTTGATTTATCCTCTCTTCATTAAGTTTAATTTCAAGTTCAAAGAGCTCTTTACCAATTATTTAATAATCTTCTAAATCGACATTTGTGTAAAGTAAAAGAAAAGAAAAACATCTTTCCATATCTGGGTCACGTGTACAGCATCTTTGGGTTGTTGTTTTTATTAAGAATCTTAGAATGACATCCCTTAGTCCATAAATAAAATTACATAATTTATATTTTTAAAACTGATTTTGCAACATAAGTCCTATATCTTTATTCTAGAATAGAATTTATCTGTTAAGAAACAAAGTAAAAAAAATTGATTAATTTTAAGCTTCTAGACACAGATGTTACCCAAAAACCTGTCAACAACTTTTGTTCAATATTGCTTATCAATATATTTCTCCCTTTCGAGATATAAAGCAAGAAAGATTTAGCATTCTGGCCCCCTTGTGGCCCCTAATTATGTACCATGCGACATGAAAATCATAACATATAGTTGTAGATGGTTGAGATGAACATCTTTGCTTCAGTAATGTATTACAAAATATTAACCGATAAAGAGTTATCGATTGACAACTTTTGGCCCCTCTTGGCCCCTTATTCGAGTGCCCAGCCCCTTTTTCTTTATCTCATCTTACAGATCTTAAGATTTTGAACATTTTGTGTTTAACAACTGTTCAGAAATTCTTTTTTGTTTTTGAGCTATATTAGCAAAAGAAATATTTAGGGGCCAACCCTTCAACTCCTTATTGGGGACGTTTAGCAAAAAATGAAAGGTTGCATACTGTTTAGAACATTATTTTGAACAACTTTTGTTCAATATTGCTTATCAAAATATTTATCCCTTTCGAGATATAAAGCATCAAAGATTTAGCATTCTGGCCCCTTGTGGCCCCTAATTATGTACCATACGACATAAAAACCATAATATATAGTTGTAGATGGTTGAGATAAACATCTTTGCTTCAGTAATGTATTACAAAATATTAACTGATAAAGAGTTATCGATTGAAGACTTTTGGCCCCTCTTGGCCCCTAATTCGAGTGCCCAGCCCCTTTTTCGGGATCTCATCTTAAAGATCTTAAGATTTTGAACATTTTGTGTTCAACAACTGTTCAGAAATTCTTTTTCGTTTTTGAGCTATTAGCAAAAGAAATATTTAGGGGCCAACCCTTCAACTCCTTAATGGGGACGTTTAGCAAAAAATGAAAGGTTGCATATTGTTCAGAACATTATTTTGAACAACTTTTGTTCAATATTGCTTATCAAAATATTTCTCCCTTTCGAGATATAAAGCATCAAAGATTTAGCATTCTGGCCCCTTGTGGCCCCTAATTATGAACCATACGACATAAAAACCATAATATATAGTTGTAGATGGTTGAGATAAACATCTTTGCTTCAGTAATGTATAACAAAATATTAACTGCTAAAAAGTAATCAATTGAAGACTTTTGGCCCCTCTTGGCCCCTAATTTGAGTGCCCAGCCCCTTTTTCTTGATCTCATCTTAAAGCTCTTAGGATTTTGAACACTTTTTGTTCAATACCTATTCAGAGATTCTTTTTCGTGTTCGAGTTATTAGCAAAAGAAATATTTAGGGGTCAGCCCTTCAACTCCTTAATGGGGACGTTAAGCAAAAATTTAAATGTTGCATATTGTTTAGAACATTATTTTGAACATCTTTTGTTCAATATTACTTATCAAAATATGTCCCACTTTTGAGATATAAAGTGTCAAAGATTTAGCATTCTGGCCCCTTGTGGCCCCTAATTATGTAACATATGAAATTAAAATCATAATATACAGTTGTAGATTGTTGAGATGAATATTTTTGCTTCAATATTGTATAACAAAATATTGATCATTTAAGAGTTATCGAAAAAAGACTTTTAGCCCCTTTTGGTCCGTAATGTGATGAGTCAGCACTTTTTTCTTGATATCATTTTAAGGATCTTGTCATTCTGCACAAATTTTGTTCAATATGTTATAACAAAATAATTATACTTTAAAAGATATGATGCAAAATGTCTCTAAAAATCAGTCATGATTCGAGTCCTAAATTTTGACCCCTACCGAGCTTCCATACTAGGCACTTCCGGAAAATATCATGACCCAGGTGCAACATGGCAACATGTCCTCTATCATCCCTGAAAATTTCAGCTTTCTAGCTTGAGCCGTTTTTGAGTAACGCGACAGACACGGAGGTCCTCTAAATTTCGATCAAAGGGCGATAACTCTCGACTGAAAGGGAATTTCTAAAACAGGACTTGCCGGAATTAACTTCAGATGTCAATGCATTAACCATGAAAATTTGGATAAAATCGAACGAGCCATCTCGGAGAAATCCTCTGCACAAATTTTGTAAGAAGAAAAAAGAATAAAAATAATAATAATAATAAAGGGGAAAAAGAAACCGAAGAATAATAGAAGGGTCTTCCGCTGAAGACGGAAGACCCTAATAATCTTTACCAACAGAATCAGTAGAAGGTCTTCCGTTGGAAACGGAAGACCTTAATTACAAATGTATAATGATTTAATTAAAGAGGCTATGTTTGAAGAAAAAATTGTGTTATTGGTGCCACCAGACTCATTGTCACTCACTTTAGAGTTTTAGAAATCTTTGCAACGTGTCTTACTGGACACGTGAACAGAACTATAAATCATCACACAATTGGTGGAGTGGTTTATCGCAGTTTTCATCCCTGATACTTTATGTTTGGTTACCTGCCACAATGTAATGATCGGTGAAAAGAATAGCATGGTAGAGTCTCAGTTAATTCGAGGGTGAAGCAAATCAACTGAAGAATCAACAGCTAATTAACTTTTTTTAATATAACATAATCAACAATTTCAATAGAAAAGAGTCAGAAATATTTTTGTATTGAATATGCTTATCAACTGCATGATTGTCTTTTTTTAATTAATGTCCTTTCATTGAGCAGTTTAATACTTGTTAATGAGCCGTTCAAATATACGTTAAAAGGTCAAATAATAAAATCAATAACCATTGTGAATACTATTATATTTCCTCATTGTTATCGAAATCGCTATTTATTAAATACATAATATTTTTTAGAAATTACCAAACAATATCTCAATTACTCTGCTTGAATTTTGTATGTTACAAATTACACTGTACTATCATAACTTAACAACTGCTCTGAGCTCCCATGCCACCCCGACCTCCTCTATACCTCTCAAACGAGGCTACACATATACGTACATTGAAAATTATATTTAATTAAAATATATAAGAAAGATTTATCTAGAAAACATATACGTTTTGACATCAACAATCTCTTTAAAAGTCGCCGTTTTGCAAGTTTTATGGTCGATACAAAAATGAAAATAATTCTAGAATGTGGAAATGCTCTCTATCAACATTGTCTATAAAAATAATTATTCCTTTACGATTGAGATATTGCCTCATGCCCTTTCTATCTAACCTGAGCCAAATGCTTAAGTCAGCTTTTTGCTCATTGTTTTTCCGTCATATCTGTAAACTTTCCACATAATTGACTTCTCAAGAACCAATTGATCAAATACAACCAAGGTTATTGCAAAGTTTCATTGAAGAGGAACATTCAAGGTTGTTCAAGTAAAAGGTCACATCTTCCTCCAAGAGGATGTTATTAGGAATTAGTTGAAAATGCATGGCATCTTTTCAAATTCTGAAATTATTACCAAAGAACCAAAAAGTGGAAACTTATGTGGAAGTATACTTAGGACGTAGTGTATACTTATTTTTGTTAACATCATGATCCTGAGGTTATTCTGTGTCCAAAGTGGATCATCTATTTAAGAATATAGGAAAAATCTTATACAACTGTACGATATTCTTCTCGAGAACGGTAAAGCCATGAATGGTCATTTATTTGGAATCAGGCTCAGGTAGTGTAGATCCAAGCATCTCAAACCATGATCACCAGGTCACTTTGAGCAATAAATTTTCTTTTAAAGTATACAAAGAAAAAATCTAATAAAACTTTATTTAAAGCAGAAAAGCCTTGAAAAGCATGATCATATTAACTGGAAGCACCCACAGATATTGTAGATTCAAGATTATTTAGTCATCACCTTTAGGAATAGGAGAAGAATTTGCAATGGTCCATCAAGCTTTTGTAAAGGAAAACATTCACGAATCTTCTCAACACTAGAAAAGCCAGGATTTTCATATTCATTTGTAAGCATTCTTAGATAGTGTAGATTTAGGTTTGTTCAAAGTATAACCCAAGAGGAGGGTGAGTGGTTTGAGGTTAAGGAGGGATCACAATCATGATTAAATCTTTTTTTTACATTATATTTGAAAAGAAATTTAAACATGTAGGAAATGGAACCTTGAAAGCTGTATTTTTACCATGATTAGTCAAAGATAATATAGTAAAGACGTAACGTCAGGAATTGCTACCAATAGGAAATAATAGGCTTTATCCGTTTTCAGCTTACGTTTGTAGTACAGTCTTGCTAATAAACATGTAGTGTTTTATATGAAAATAAAGAATGTTTTCTCACCAATATTGTTGTACCAAAAAGAAGAATTATTACAAGGTATGTTCATGTTGACAGACGACTATATTCCGGAATAACGTCAATTTTCGTCTTGTCCCGTTGTAACAAAAGAAAACCTTCAACAGAGTTTATTCTAGAAAAAGGTTGAAAAATCTTCTCGCATCTCTTTGATATTTCACAGGATAATTCTATTACAGCATATTTAGTCATAATATATTTGTTGACAACCTCTGTTAAGAGACTGGATACCCATATCCTTTGAAATAAAAATCTTTTAAGATGTCCCATTCAATGAAAATTTAGCGTAACGCATTTGCCATGGGGAAAAAAAGAAAATTATGTTGGTTAAATTAATAAATTGGAATGACATACAATGAGTACTTATAAACAACTTGTTCCAAAAAGACAATGAAAAGTTTCCTGGCGCTTTGGTATTTAATCAAACATAATCCGTGTCCTGCAAATATGTCCCTCTGCGTAAATGACGCCATGTCAAATATATATTAGTTAATAGCTTATTGATTTATTCCAAGAGGCAATATTTATTAAAATTCATATCAGTGGAAAGTACTGAGAAATTACCTTTGATACATATAGGTTTCATCAATAATAATAATAATAATTAATAATAAAATTACTAAAGAATCGAAATGTCTTGCAGAAATGTCCCCAGCTGCTTAAAATGACACCTGACGTTCTTAGGATGCACGATTTTGGACATACGTCAGTTTGTATTTCCTATTAATTTATTTATGTATTTTTGTACCCTTCATACTTAAAATGTTTTAATCTTTGATTATCACCTCAGTCTCTGTATCTCTAGATCTGTATCTTTAATTGGCTTTTTCTGTTGATTTTTTTTAAATGATCACCATAAAAGGATTATCGCATACAAATGTAGTTATAATTTTAAAACCATGCAATTGCAGAATATTCTTTCATATGCAAGAGAGAAAAACAATGATAGAAAATTAAAAATACAGCGTAATTTGTCTTGATGATCTGCTTTATTGAAAAAAGTATATTTACCCAAGGTTCTGTCAACAAATTACAATTAATAATTACTGTAATGGGATTAATTATTATTCTTTAAAAACATATTTAAACACTGCACGTAAACAATTCATATTGACGTCGTTTTGACGTTACAGCATTGAGTAGTAATTCATGACGTTGCATCAAGCATCCTCAAAGCTTTCCAAACTATGGACGCCCGCCCCTTACCCGGATCACCTTCATATTTAAACTTTTCACTAATAACTCATTTCTTTTTTCTTTGCCAAAGTACTTATAACTAGTGCTAATTGTAACGGGGACCGTTACGGATGTTCCCCAAACGCTCCCCAACTCCCTTTTATAGTCATATTCCCTGTAAGCGTAATTAAGTAAGACAAACTTAATGCATTTGAGACTTTAACAACGTTTACCCAGAAGTGTACCATGTTCATTCAAATTTTATCATTGCACACTTGCGCATGTTAATGCATGTGCGTAATGACCATATCATATTCTCTACACAATCTATATATTTTAATATGCTAAATATTAATCCAAAAGTATAAAAAAAACAAAAAAAAAAAACAAACGCTCATTCAAGTATATTTTTTATTTTACCCATTTCACGTGCACGCACGTGCATACATGAGCATGGTGACCATAGCTTCTTGTAGAAGTCCATTACATCTATCTATGTTCTAAATCCCACCCTGTTTTGTTGAAAACCAAGGGAGTTATAGCTGTTTAAAGTTTCAGCCAATCAGATTGCAGCGCACGTGCATGCACGTGTATGTACAGGGTGACCATACCTTCTTATAGAAGTCCATTATATATATCTTTGTTCCAAATCCCAACCTGTTCGGTTGAAAACCAAGGGAGTTATAGCTGTTTAAAGTTTCAGCCAATCAGATTGCAGCATTCGTACACGCATGTGTATGCATGTGCATGGTGACCATACCTTCTTGTAGAAGTCCATTATATATTTAAGTTCCAAATCCCATCCTGTTTGGTTGAAAACCAAGGGAGTTATAGCTATTTAAAATTTCAGCCAATCAGATTGCAGCGCACGTGCATGCACGCAATTTCATGACAATTGCTATATATCATTTTGTAGGATATCGTTATGCATGGCTATGTTCAAAATTTCAAAGGATTTCATCAAAAAACAAAAAAGATATTGAGACTTAAGTTTCAGCCAATCAGAGCGTAGCGCACGTGCATGCGCGTGAGATCTTGCCATATTGACCAGGTTATCTTTTTTATACTACTAATACATCCTTACATTATGAGTTTCAAAACATTTCATCAAAAAATAGAAAAGTTACGGCAATATACATTATATTGGTCATTTACGTGTTGCACGTGCGCGCTCTTGCAAGCACGTGCGCGCAAAATGACCTTCGTTCCGCAGATCTACATAACATGTCTACTGACCCTAAAAACATTTCACCTTAGTTGGATGTGTAGTTTACGAGATCATTCACGGACAAAAAAGTGCCCAGGAAGATTGATTGATTGATTGTATATTGTTTAACGTCCCTCTTGAGAATTTTTCACTCATATGGAGACGTCACCGATGCCGGTGAAGGGCTTCAAATTTAGACCTATACTCGGCACTCAGGGCCATTGAGCAGTGAGGGTTCTTTATCGTGCCAACGCCTACCGTGACACGGGACC
>PRKT01000173.1:335423-438949 GCA_003671525.1 Saccostrea glomerata | reverse complement strand
TACCGAGCTCCGGCGCCTTTTGCGCTAGAAAGATTTTGAGACCCAATTACAATTCACTAAACCTTTGTTTACTTTCACTGAAAATCTTAAGTCGATATCTGAAGTCGTTTTGGAGGAGTTTCTTGGACAAGCCGACCCTCTGAAAATCAGAAAAACGTCCATATCTCACGACCGGAAGTGACGTCATAATTATAAAAAATTTCCAATAAGGTTCAGATCAATATCTATTAGATCTGAAAGTTTCATTAAAATCGACCGAGCCGTTTCCGAGAACTCGCGTGCACAAAAATCGGTAAGAAAAAAATAATAATAATAGGGAAAAAGAAACCGAACGAAAACAATAAGGTCTTCCGTTGGAAACGGAAGACCTTAATAAGAAACAGAGTAAAAACAATATGTTCCCCAACTTCGTTTGGGGAACATAATTAGCTTGTGAATGAGACAAGTGGGCCTCTTGTTTTGTTGTAAAGGTTTTTTGAATTCAAGAAAATTCAAAAGACATTGAAAAATTTATTTACACAGTCAGTAAAACATTTCTACTATCATGTACTCTCTAGAATGCTGGAGCAGCTGTAGCAGTACCGAACGGGGAGACACATAATTTATTGAACTCATTCCAGACCGTCCCCTCCGGACAGGTTAAGACGTAGGCCGTACCCCCCGGGGAGCACTGGATGAACTTGGAGGGATTAGGGTGAGAGAAATAGATTCCTTCTGGTGGTACCGTCATGTGTTGACAAGTTGACAGGGAGGAATCTGAAAATGAATTTATAAGAAAGTAAAGCATCCATGGCCATTTGTAGTAGATTCAATTGTTTCATTTGATGATACGTACTTTGTCATCTTTGATGCATATGTGATAGGTACATAACAGTAGCTATACACAGTCTCAATTTGAGTTATTGTGTAAATATCATAATTTAAAATCCTTGGTTCATTTATATGCATGTAAATTGTTTCATTGTACATTCAATGCAATATAAATGTGCAATACATTGGTTCTGTTTAATTTATTTATAAGCATCTTTCAGTTTGAAAAAACAGTACATTGTATATGCATGCTATTTACATCAATAATACATTGTAATTGCAGAGATCTTGTGACCTTGATATGTTGTATACATCTACCAAAACAAATACTGTATTTACAGTGTTATTTTCGCCCTTTCATACGTGCAAACAATTTTGCCCCGTTTTAAATTCGCCTAGTAACGGTTTTGTTTAAGAAATTAAACTGTTTACTTTGAATTCGTCCCTTTTTTTAATTCGCCCAAACATAAATAGGGCGAAAGGGGCGAAAATAAAACGGGGGGGGGGATTTCCCTGTATACAGTATACCTGGTGCCACGGTGGTGGCGGCCGGCGGTGGCGTCTGTCCGATGGTGGCGCTGTAGACACAGGACTGTCTGGTATTGTCCCAGATTAACGGAGAGGGACACACCATTATGTTGACTTGGTCTACCCCCTCACACACCATGAACTTAGCGTTGTCGTTAGGGTACGCGAAGTAAATCTGTCCCCTGGCTATCGCTGTAGCTGTGCAGGGATTCCGAAATCCAATGGTGACTGGAGCGGGCTGTTAAAGCGGATCATTCAAAATGGATGACTGTATAGAGTACTCTATCAATCATACATGTATATGTTGAATTTTACAATTGTTTAACAAAACGGAAAGATTTCAAAGAATTTATTCATTTTCATGAGTATTTGAAAAATCTGTTATGTAACAGAGCCTAATTTCAAAGGATAATTTTTACACCAATCCCTCTGAGAAAAGACTTGTAATTGAGAGCTATTCACTTTTTAATATTCATTTGTTTTACAAAATTATTACTCAATTATTTATTAACTCTTATATGCGTTGGATGGAGCTTTAATGGTAAATTGGTCATTAGTATTAAATTCATTTAGGTTAAAATGTAGGCAGGAATTGAAGGTTAGTGTTCCTAGTTCTTTGGACAACTGTTACGTACCGTGGTGGTGACGGGGGGAGCACAACTGGTAACAGAGGGGTTGTACTCCTTCCCCTGGGGGCACTGAATGATGTACATCTCCCCATCTGCCGTACACTGTAAAAACTTGGCCTTGTCGTGGGGGTGGGGGTAGTATAGCTGGTTATTGTGATTGTTCTTACAGGGGTTAGGCACGTTTGCCCATTGGTCTGTAAATACCAAAATATAAAGTGGAAAATCTCAAAGTATATAGTAATTATAGAAATAACGGGAAAAAAATGGAAGGTTGATTTTTTTTTTCACGGTAACGAAAAAGATGATCAAATGTTTTAATAGAAAATCAGCGAACTTATTGATACAAATCTAAGCTCAAATATTCTTGAAGGAATAAAATGCTTCATGTTTAACTAATAGATTTAGCAAGGACTAATCACATGTCTTAATTCTCAAAATCAAATTTAATCTTTTTAAAGAATGAGTACTAGCAATTATATTTTCCTATAAAATAGGTTATAAATTCCTGTCACATGTATATTAACAAGTTTTGTACTCTTGTGTGCTGAATTGAATTCTCCATCATAATGAGTTTATTTTACAATGCAAATAATGTCCTAAACAACAATATTTCAAACAGCTAGACAACAAAAGTTAAAAATCAACATTACCTCCACAGTTTGGCACTAGACCGACTTGCCGTTTGTCTGAAATTCAAAGAGACAAATTCAAAAGATTAACAATTTCTATGGAAGCCCCTTTCTCAGGTTTTGAAAATTAGGGTATATACATGTAGTAATCGGGATGTCCGTCTGTCTGTCCGTCTAGATGTCTGTAAGTCCGTCTGTAACGCTTTGGGGTGCATATCTCTAATCCGCAACTCCTCTTTTACCACTTAATGAAATTTAATGAGACTTTCACAGAATCTTTGTTATATATTGCCATTGTGCACCTCCTATTTTACTTTTTGATCGGACACATAAATGTATTTTGGGTTTTCTAATGCAAAACATTCATTTGGACACTGCCATTTTTCTATAGTATTGAATGGGTTTCATCTCTTACCCGCAAATACCCTTACGCCACTGAGTAAAACTTAATGATACTTTCACAGATTCATCATTACATTATGCCATTGTGCACCTCCAATTTTACTTTTTGACCCGACTCTTATTTCGGGTCTCCAAAAGAAAAACAGGGACTTCGTCATTATCATCATATGGGAGGGGCTATAATTTAGTGAGCTCTTTGCTCACAGTACCTCTAGTTTTATTTAATTTAAAAGCAAAATAAGTAACGTCGGGTGCCTGTGCAAATACGGTAGGGATCATGTGTACTCCTCATATTTCTTCAAAATATTTTTTATCAGATGTACATGTACAGTGTATAACTAATAGAACACTGTATGTCACGAAACATAAATAAAAGTAGCAATTATGCATATTCATGTTTAATAATTTACAGTTTTATAAAAACTGGTAATATAAAATTTAAATCAAGAAAAAACCTAAGAATCTTGTAAAACATGTATATCGCATATTATATATGTCTCTGATCCGAATCCAAACACGAGCATTAAATGCACATACGTGTTGTAGAAGAAGGCAATCGGTACCTGGAAGGGGGGGGTGGGGGTGGGGGTGCCCCACGTTTTCCTGGATAAACAGGTAAAGGGTCAGTCGTTTCCGAATTTTTTGACAAGAAAAAATCTTAAACAATTATATACAGAAAAGACTTTCAGTATACTACAACAGTAGAGTGGGTGAGGGCACAACAGGTCTGACAAGAAAAATTCTGTTTTAGGAAGAAAAACCTGAATACTGCAACAAAGCACGGAGAAATTAAAAAGAGATGAACGGCCGTATATATTTTGAAAATATATTAAGATAAAATTATATATTAGTTCCAAGTGTACAACACAAAAGTAAATTAATCACTTTAAAAAAAAATCAATTACCTGGAAATTCAAAGCTAAATTTACACAAATTAATTAAAGAATAAGCCACCAGTAGAGTCCTCATTGTTAAGCCGGTCCTTAGATCGTCTCGTCCTGTCTGTGCCCTTGATAACCTCAGTACTATTGTAATGCACTAGTCATAATGTTACAAGATAAAGACTTTTCTCTGTTGGAATTGGTTTGACTTCTAGGTCACCGTCTCCCTTTGTTTCATAGTGTAGAAAATTTAGACGACAGTACGCATTTTCACATTGTAAGCGTACATTGCAACCCCTATTTGACAAAAAACTGAAGCGCCTTAAAAATGTTAAGCACGACTATTTTATCATATGAAAAATACTCAAAGATTTTTCTGACATTCATGTTAAATTAAAGCCACTGGGGAAGGGGAACCTAAGAACACGTGAACATTTTTCATATGCCCTTAATAGGCTCAAAATCGGAAATAAAGAAATTACACATTGACTTACTTTCTCTAGAAATGGACAATTTCTATCTTCGTGTGTTTATTTGACTCGCACACTATCAATTTTTATATAATTTGTTTGAATACAATAATTATTGCAGTGAGCAGAGTATGAAGTTTTCTTAACACTTTTTTCCCTTTGAAATTCCTTAATTTTTAAGTACATATAATAAATAACACTGGTCAAAACAAAAGTACTAGAAAAATAATTATTTATTCAATATTTAAATAGCACAATATAAAAAAAGAAAATGTACAGAAAATTAAATGTTCAAGCAATTTAACAGAGTCGCTTTACTTTTTCATATACAGTAACTGTCTCTATACACGTCACTGGAGCGTCATCAGCTGATACCCCGGCGTGTAGGGCACGTGCATAGGATTAACAGGCAGCATGGGTTGCTGAGGATTATAGTGGCGGAAGTAGGGCTGTTGGTACTCTGCAAGGTATTGTGGGTAAAATGCCGGATATGTTGATGTATACTCTGGAATTCTGGGACGATGAGCTAACGGGTATGGTGGTGATGAAGTCATCGAGGCAGTTGGAGGGCTGGGTGATGAAGAAACTCCAGATGAAAAAGATGAATTACTGACGTCGTCAGGAAGATTTGGCCTCAAATTCGGCAAATAGTGGATGCTGTAAAAAGAAATTGTTATATTAAATCTTGGGTGCATGCATATAAAAGATTGTTGTGACTTCGTGAAAATTTTTGTGTTCGATACGTATAGTATATTAATTCATAAGATAGAACTTTTGCTTACTTTTTGGAAGGTAAACACTCAGGTTGCAGTCTGCTCTCCACACTGAATTCTGCTGGACCACACGAGATGACGTGAGAACTCCTGTCTGTCATTGGAGTTTGTTCCGTTGTTCCCGTATAAAACTGCTTCCGCATCCAGTTCATCTGAACGCTCTTCGATTCTCGCTTGAATTTAGCCCGCCTATTTTGGAACCATATCTGTAAAAATATTTAGATACTGTTACATAATGGGACATGTATTATAAAAGCCTTCAATTCAAACTCGCAAATTTTGCTTTATCTCCAATAGACGGAAACCGTTCAAAATATGTTTCGTTTACTATTTTTTTCTATATATATAAAGCATAAATTTGACCGGAAAGTATTTTAATTTTTCGATTGAAAATAAGTACACATTATGTATTACACTTCTTTGCTTGTTTCCCGGGGCTAATTTTTGTGCATGAAGTATCGAAATTTGTTTTTGTTAGTTAGTACTGTTATTATTTAAA
Source organism: Saccostrea glomerata (assembly GCA_003671525.1). Lineage (NCBI taxonomy): Eukaryota > Metazoa > Mollusca > Bivalvia > Ostreida > Ostreidae > Saccostrea > Saccostrea glomerata. Next base: position 433,328 of record PRKT01000173.1, on the reverse strand, counting down.
ATCAAGCTCCCCCTTGGAATTTTGAGCTGTACATACCGCCACTCTCTCGGCGGACACGCCGACTTTCTCGGCCAGCTGTTCGATGCTCTCTGAATCCGGGTACTGATGTGTCAGGAACGACTCCTCCAACGTCTCTATCTGAAGAAAAAAGAAGTTTAATGACGCCATATAGAGATAAAATTTAATTATAATCATGCAAAATCATTGAAACTTAATATGATGTTTCACATCCACAAAAATGTTAATTTGATACTCTAGTTTAATTTTTTCTGCGAAGTATCAATTTTATTCAATGAGTTCAAATATCCCATCATTTACTATGGTTTTCAGTCATTGAATTTAACATGATGTTATATTCATGCTTGGATAAAAATATTTTTATTTCATTTCATACCTGATCTGGTCGGTACTTGATTCGAGATCGTGTAGGAACTTTCTTTGCTTCAGATACACCCATTTTGTTTTTTATAACAACCTAAATGAAAGACAAGATGGTTACAGAAATACGCAGGCTTTTTGTTGAATCCGTGTCACTTGATCTTTGGATAAATTATTTTTAAGTTTTGGGGAAAAGATTTATTCTTCAATATTTTTTTTCTTTTATAAACTGATTTGAAATTAAAAGAAATAATGCCAAATAAAGAAAAAGGTTCAACTTTAAAAATTAATTAAAAGAAATAATTTTGTAATTTTCAAGAATACCTTAATTCTGGCAAACAACTGTCCGAATATGCAGTGAAATCTTGTTGCAATTATCTTTTTTTCGATGTTCTGAAGTGAAAAATATATTTTTCTCTTTTTATAGTAAGGTAAGTTTATAAGTTACCTTTGATCTCCCGCTGTGTTTAAGTGAAGATTCTGTAAGTGAATTTTGAGAGAGGAAAACTAGATAGTTAATTAACAAGTTAATTAGATAATTACTGCTGTACGCTATGAGAGGGGGAGATATTCACCGGCGGGGCGTCTGATCTTACCAATACACGTGTAAGGTGTTGTTCTAAGTCCACGCGCGACAGGAGGCGATTGTAATTAAAAATGATTAATTTTATTTTTTAGAAAGGAAGGCAAAAGAAGATAATTGGAGGTGATAATTGCTTGATTGATTCAATTTAACGTGTCATAAAAAATATCTATTTGTAAAAATAATGTAATGAACGTTTTCTATTGAATATGTAAACCAAGTTAAACGTTGATCAGAATAAATGAATAAACATTTTATTTCGATATTATGTATCGATTTTCTACGACGGCGTATTTGTGCAATTTTAACAATGTAGAATTTTTTTTAAATCGTTTGAACGATTTAAGAAAACGTTTGTACGATTTGATAAATTGTTTGTACAATTTAATAAATCGTTTGTACAATTTTATAAGTCGTTTGTACAATTTGTTTGTTAAATCGTTTGTACAATTTATTGAATAGTTCATACGATTTATTAAAATAGTTTGTACGATTTTTATAAATCGTTTGAACAATTTAGGAAACCGTTTTTACGATTTAAGAAAACGTTTGTACGATTTAAAAAATTGTTTGTACGATTTAATAAATTGTACAAACGATTTAATAAATTGTACAAACGATTTAATAAATTGTACAAACGATTTAACAAACAAATTGTACAAACGATTTATTGAATTGTACAAACGATTTATTAAATTGTACAAACGATTTATTAAATTGTACAAACGATTTATTAAATCGTACAAACGACTTATTAAATCGTACAAACGACTTATTAAATTGTACAAACGTACGATTTATTAAATTGTACAAACGATTTATTAAATGGTACAAACAATTTGTTAAATCGTACAAACGTTTTCTTAAATCGTTCAAACGATTAAAAAAAAATTCTACATTGTTAAAATGGCACGAATACACCGTCGTAATTTTCATTTTTTTTTTTTTTTTTTTTTTTTAATCTTTTATACGTTATGATCATTTATCTTGTATCATGCTTAATGTAAGTGTTTTTTTTTAAAAAATATGATTTACATGCATACACATTCCTTCTTGATTCGATCATAGATGTTGTCCTATATCTGCACATATACATCTCAATCTTTACCTTTTAAAGGTGGAAACATATAATTATATATAATATATACAAATAACCTATATCTAATATCTTTTCAATCCTTTTCCGTTATATATTTAAAGAGTTTATCGTCATTTAAAAAGAAAATTTAACCCTAACCCTTTCGTATATATAAAATCATATGTATTTGTGTCAGTATATCAATTTTATACAAATACACATCCCATATTACAACCAATGTTCGTGATAATTATTAGTTGGTTAATTTTTATCAATGAGCGATCAAAGCGCGTGAGTAAGTCTAATACAAAGAAACTATGTAGGTAGATCCCACGTCAATGACGAGCCCGAGGATATGGTCATCAATTCTGATGGATGATCAGTACAGGGAACAAATCAACTTGTTTTTTATCCCCTATAGATAGTGTAAATCTGTTTCCTTTACAATTAGTTTTGTTTTCACATGTGCTTTTAGTGGATATTGAACCGTCGTTTTCGCGTAGTTTATTGTTGAATTTTTGGATTAATATCATGGGAACTTGTGCGAAATTTGAGAATAATACTGGTAGGTCCTGAAGGTTTTGATCTTTTATGAAATAAAATAACGGTTAAGTGAATGTAATAAAACAACAAAAAAAGTTGAGGAATGAAATAAAAAGGCTACATGGTCTAATGTACACCTATTTGCTTGAACGTGTTGCACTATTTAATTGTACATAAAACCCAGAGTTCTGGTGGCAGAATTGCATTGTATGCGGTATTTCTAAAACCCTTATCTTGAAATGAACCCTTGAAATAAAATTTTGTTGTTTCAAAGATAAAAAGAGTAGTGGTGTTTAAAATAACCGACACAAACAAAAGTAAGTAAGCAAAATTGTGTATTAAAGATACGTTTATCACTTAATGAAAATAAATTTATTGCAAATTGGAAATTTAAATACCCAGTCCATCAGATCTACATGTATACAGGGGAGGGGTGGGGGTTATAATAGTGAAAAAAAGTAATTTTTACAGACAAACATGTATGTAGTCATTATTAAAGATAAACAAGTGTATACACATTACAGTACTGATACTGTTAAAAATGCAAAATATTTTTTCCCTTTTTTCAGCAATGTTTGTAAAATTTTATTCACCTGGTAGAGTGAGGACTATAAAATATGTTATGCCTGCTGTCCACTCATGGGCGGATACAGGGGTGGGGGGTGGATAACTTTGTTCAAGCAGGAGTCCAGTCCTGGTGAGGGGAGAGGGGGCGGGTTAAGATTAAAATTCATGCTGGCACAAAAAATAGTGATATTGATAAGTTATGTAAACTATAATGTTTCACTTTTTAAAGAAAAAGTGAAACGAACAAACAAATTGATACGATTTATCACAACCTTTAGGGAATATAAGGTTTCCAGACTTTCAGATTTCTAAGAAAACCGATACTTGGTTATACTAATGAATGAATTTACCATTTATTAATTAAGGTTTGGCATTATTAATACAAGTCATGTCATAGAAAATCTTAGGGGGTATAGAGCGCCCAACAGCCACCCTCCTCAAATCCGCCAGTGCTAATTCCATTCACTTTTTGTGAACTATGTATTACAAAAACAATTTAAATTAAAAACAAAAATGTGTTTTCTGCTTTTTAATTTAATATCCTCCATATGCAGAATTTTTGTAGTACAGTAGTATTTTGCACTAAGTCTTGATTTTCTTTTCAGATTACACGTGTCGACTGGTGGATTGTGACGGAGAAGTCTCGCAATGGAGTACGGACGACCTTAAGCAGTACTGCATCCTTAAGGACGCCTCACACATTTCCTGTCTGGATGTATCTCTCCTGTACCGCGTCATCGCTTGCAATGTACCTGGGTCATACGGGTACTCCAACGATATATTTCCCGCAGCAATCTGGGTCCGCAACGATTGTTATGCACAATTCCAAGTTTGTTACAAAACAGGTATACATATAGGAATTAAGTAAAATTGAAAAAAGGGTGAAGGGAGAAGGGGGGGGGGGGCTAGCCATTCAGTTGAAATTTCGGGTCGAAATTTTGAATATAAAAGCAAGCATCAACATCAAATAGTAGGCCCGTAGGAAGCTATTTCAGTTTGGGGACACAGCCACACAGCCATATATTTCCAGTTGAAGGCACTATCAACAACCAAAATTTCTTTGACAAGCATAAAAAAGAAAGCAAAAAGAAAGAAAAAAGTGGGTATGGGGGGTTCATAAGGTGTTTTTATTGAGGGGGGCATGCATATAGAAGCTATGTTTTCTATAGTATACATGTCTTCTATAGTAAACTGTATATTTTCTATTGTAACTAGACAATATATCGGCAAAATTGTTGGGAAAGGGGGTAACCCCCCCCCCCCCCCCCCCCCCCCCCCCCACCACCACCACCACCGCGCTTCCTACTGCCATGAACAGCATCAAGATAAATTCCTATACGTAGTTCAAAATACACGTACGTATTTTGTATACAGTACAAGTTTATACCTGTCCACACCTGTACATTGCGTCCGATGATTACCTATTATGTTTATGACCACTATAGGTGACAGTTTTATTGTATCTACATAACACAGATCGACAGAGTACAAAATGCCCAGTGTCATCTCAAAAAGACAACCCAACCCACATACAGACGTATGATCTTAGGAATTTTTGCCTCTTACAGACAGTACACCCAATGACTAGACGTATCTGGGAATTAAGATTCGCACAAGTATAATCAGCAATGTTTACAGTTGTATTTCTAGGATAATTAATTTTTTCTCTATTACATGAAGTCAAGAACATTTTAAAGAAATGAATATATTAAGCTTATAACATTAAATCAGTTTATTGTACATGTTTAATGTCATATACGTTCATTACTATTTTAACGCCACTTTAGTTTGTTATTTTTATTTTGGAAGAGGGGGGGGGGGATAAATTTAGCAAATGTACGTTGTTTTTTCTTTTCAGAGGTAAGTTATATTCATTATACATGTATTTTTTTCCTCAACAAAGCTCTCATTATTTTCCATTGTATACGTATTCGTAAAAATCCAAATATGAATAAGATTTTAATGTTTTAATTTCAGATATGATGAATAATATAACTAAATTTATATTTGTAGATAACATGAAACAAATAAGTAATGATCTGAACAACCCATGGTCCAGCGTACTCAAGAATAATACAAACGAGACCAAAAACCTTTATGGGAACATTACCAATAACCAGTCCACACCGTACAACAAATTCTCAAAGATCCGCTACTCCACAAACTTTCCTATTATTCCCAGACCGCCGAGACAAAAACCTTGGAAATCTAAAACCAGAAGAAAGCCATCAAGTTCTGAAAATTCTGACACTGACACGACAGAAAATGTCCTTTCGATTTCTAAATTGACCGAAACAACAACAAAATCAGCCCAGGTTAACAACACAACACTGAGTTCATCCAAGAAAACAACACAAGCGAACTTGAAAACAACAAAACCAACCTCTCCTTCTACCAGTACGGAAACCACATCTGTTAACCCGAGGCCAAAGTCCGAGGCAAACAATACTCTACAGGAGAAAAACCTATATTTCATGAACAGCGGAGTGATTCACGCCGGGGAAATCGACATTGACGTGAACGGAAGAATCAAGCATCATCACCTGTCTAACGACACGGCGGACGAGTATGAGATCAGCACGCCTCACGGTGGTTCCCCGCTGTCTGGGTCCGAGTTCCTGTTTGGAGCTGTTTTCGGGATCGCTTTCCTTGTCCTGGTTTTGCTAGGCATAGTTCTATTTATATGCAGAGCGAAGATTAAAAGGTACCTGTATGTAGATTAAGAATCATAAAGTTTACAGCCATGTACATGAACATGCACCGTTTACCTGAACTTCATATGAAAGTATTTCTAGATCGTATGATATGTACAATGCAAAAAGGTAAATACAAATATTACAGGACTTTTTTTTTGTTCAGAGAAATTTGTTGTTTAATTCTTAAATTCATTTTTTTCTTATAATGATGCCCTTTTAATTTTAAATAGCTATAGAAACATAGATATTGAATTCAGAACAATCTTTATAGAATCAACCATCAAACTCAATGCCCCGTTGTTTGTCTGGAGTTTTAAACCCGCTTTTTGCAATATTTATGCGTACACTCCTTTCTTTTAGATGCGTCCATGGAGAAAAAGAAAACACAGAATCCCCGGTACAGACAAGAGATGGAGTAAGTATACGGACGTTAGTTGTTATCATGTGTCATTCTGACATTTTTTCGTCGCAAAAAACTCACATATCAAGGAAAGTTCTCTATTTCTTTCTGCTTTTTGATATTTGAAAAAAACATACTTTATGTACTATTTTATTTTTACATAATGTACTGAACTACTAGACTAAATGATCACAAAACAATTTGCAGGACATCTCTTTCATCAGTGGACCTCTCACAGCTGAATACCCGGGTCACAGACCTAGAGCTAATGCTAATGTAGGGACTGTAATCCGGAGCACGAATCCTCTCCACAACCAGTTCAATCAAGTAAATCCAGGATTCAATCAACCGTTACCAAATAACCAATACTTCATTTTACAACCAGAAAACCAATCGAACGCTCCCCGACATCATAGAAATTTACACCACACAGGCTCTGAGTATGACGACGAGGGTTCACATAAATATTTTGTTTTGGAGAATTTCCCTTCGGAACTTTGTTGTCCCAAGGATAAAGACGATTATGACAATGCCGTCCCCCACCCTTGTTTTGGAGGGGCGTGTTCATTGCCCGACCAACACCCCCGAGAAAACAATTCAGTCGATACCGATGAAGAGCTGGGAGCTGCGGGCTACCGTAGAATCGGAGATACCAAGAGACGGGGCCATGATCATAGAGTATCTCAAGTTTGATATCTTACCGAACTGGAATTGTGATATAATGTGCCAAAGAAATACTAGTATGTGCTGGAATTTTTTTTATTCAAAGTTACACTTACAAAGAGGTTAATGTCTACCTCTTTTTAAATGATTTAATACTGTATCTCTTGCATTTTTATGTAAACGTCAATAAGAATGAAACAGTTTGTTTCAGAGAGAGAGAGAGAGAGAGAGAGAGAGAGAGAGAGAGAGAGAGAGAGATCAGATGTACATTTTTCATTAAAAGTTTTTTTTCATTGAAAGTGCAAGTTGAGATAAAAAAAGCGAGAAGAATTTAAACATATACATATAATGTGTCTAAATTATATAAAAGACATTATTTGTAAGACAACAGCATTTTTGAAATACAAAGTACATAATCGAACCTGCATCCTATCTTTAGATTTAGATTTCTTGTTCATGTTTTTCAAGATACAAACGTTTGCCATATCTTCCCAGAAAGTTTTCATGTCACATGCTATAATAATGATTTTCCTTGGACAAAATTAAAAATTTGACTATCTCGGGATGATGGAAAAGTTAAAAAATTATTACAAATTCCCAATTAAAACTGCCATATATGGACTTTTCGCAATATATATTACATAAACATGCATTTTATTTGATTATTTGCATGTAAACGTAGTATAAAGCCCATTATATAGAGCATTTTTTTTTAAAATTTTTTTATTACAGATGGTGGATTTATACAAAAAGAAATCACTCACATAGATCTATATGTATACTGCCACGAAAACATAATAAATCTCAAGAGAAATGCAATTAAAAAAAATATTGATAACATACTAGTATATAAGATGACATGAACCCGTGCTCTAAAATATGAAAATACAATATTTCCACAGTTTTCTTTTTCAAGAATTGTTGTGTTGTGGAATAAAACAATCATAATAAAAAAAATGTTCCAAGATTTCTCTATCTTGGGTTTCTTATACAACCTCATAAAACTTTAGTGTTTGCTGTTTTTCAGCCACATGTATCTATTCCGATTTCAAATTTTCTTAAATATCACTTTGAAAGGAAATGTATTTTTTAGTCCATGAAATGAATTGAATAGCAAGAGGTATGTGAATGACACTGATGAAGCAATTTAACAGTCAACACTTTAGCTATACTTAAGTTATTATACACATTAAAGATGAGGCCAAAAGAAATGTCACAGAGAAACACCGAACACTCCAATGATTATATTCAGAATCAAAGTACCAAATATAAGTCCGACCACAATATTGTTCATCAAGTTTGATCTTTTATCCTTTTCCAAATTCCCCTCCGTGGTCCCCAGGAACAATAGTATAAATCCGATGACGACCTGTACCAATATAGACAGAATGAGGAGGACCAGGAGGGGGTAGTAATAGCTGTGGGACTCCCCCCGGTCCAGTAGAGCCTTCAGTTGGGAGGCGTTGGCCACTAACAGACCCACGTCTAGTAGACCCTCCGCTACCGTCTTCTTCCGGGCGTACGCCGACTTCTGGACAATGCTCTAAAAATAGAAACACAAGATTGACTTTTTTATTTGATTTTGATTTCATTTCTTTTACCTTCATACCCCCGTGTTTACATTAAAATACCATTAGGACAAAATAATGATAAGATACACATTTACCGTATTTGACCTATTCAGTTTATTTTCTTTTTAATTAATAAGCAATATTTACTACACTGGACCAAGAGCAATCAGAAAGGCACCCCTATAGAGAACACCAACATCATTTAACAGTAATTACCTGTTTATTACTTTTACTATCAAATATAAATTAAAAATTGAATTTTATCTACAATTATTACCTGTGCAGTGGAGGCATCTTTTCCTTCTTCAGCCGTTTTCATATCCATGCCCAACTCCCCTAAACAAGCCTAATATTCAGTTTGTAGAAGGGGTGAAATCATTTTCTATATTTTCAGTGTTTATATTTCCCGTTATTGATAGCAACACACGGGTAAAAACATACGTTAAACTGATAAGGAGAACAACTTACACGGTCCACCCAGTTAAAATTTACGATTTAGATAAGGCAGCTCATATCTATATCTGCTAAATCCATTAAACGTTGATTTATAATACAGGTTTCCACTAGAAATTTCCATTCACTGTCATTTTCATTGGTAAAATATTCATCTTCAAACATATGAAAACTGATTGAGAATAGCGGACCGGTATTAATTGAAAACTCCATGAGATCACGTAAATATCTTGTGTGGTCAGTTCAGGCGAATACAACCAAAATGTGTCTTTGTGTATACAGTTTCTACTATTATGGACGTAATTTTATTACCGTTGTATCAGTCCGTGAAAGGGGCATTGGTTTCTGCATTCTCCGAAAAATTGTGAACGCCTTCCTGTTTTGTACAAGAACTGAAAAACTTATACGTTTAAGACAATAGACACAATTTCTCTGCTTCACAAATTGTATACAAAATGTACCTTACCAACTGATAATATTTCAAGATATTCTTAGATGAAGATTATAGTGTCATCAGATGTTTATAGACAAAACATTAGCATGAATTACCGTGCGTGTTTGAAAGATACCTATTGAGGAAAATTCTTGGTTTATTAAAAAAATATATATATAAATACTAAACAAATATTTTAAATGTTTCTCTTACCAACAATGATCTAGAATTCGAGGAATATACAACACAATATATAGACATTGAAATACCGGTACAGCACAAAGTTTCTTCAAGAATTGGAATTCTTCAAATCCACGGAAAAAGACAAAAAATTTCAAAGTACATCATGTAATATGTTCTTAAGTTTAAAGTCTCTCCACCAATACATTTTAAATGGTTGAAAATACAAAAAACTGCATTAATTTTCATTTGATATAGTTTTAATTTATCAATAATTGCAAAAAAGGTATAGATTGCCATATTATTGAGGATAGGATACATATATATATAAACAGAAGTATTAATTATGTCAACATAAAAAAATCGTACAGTTTTTGTAAACAGTATAATAAAAATCATGCAAAAACTGGTTCAAATGCATATTTCAGATGCTCACAGTTCTAAAATACTTGCTACTCATAAGACACTTTTGAATTTTGAATATTAGGGAAACTATTTTTCTATTAGAAGTCATTAAAGAACGTTCATAACATAGATGGAGTTATGCCCCTGTCAACATTTGTTAAAGATTGAATATATCATTGATTAGAAAAAGAAAACATCTTTTAAATTCTTTTACATAACAATATTCATCATCACACATATTGTAAAGCATTCTTCCAAAGATATTGTTCTATTGGGTATAAATTTAAATTAATAACAGTTTTTGCAAAAAACCTATGACATCATAGGAGGATGGAAATACACTGTACTTTTTAAAAGAGAAATACTGAGAGCACCTCCTAAAGTTAAAGCAATATGGTTGAATTAAAAAAAAGACCAAAAATATATTTATCAGCCTGCACTAAAATACAGGCAATTGGAATAAATATCTATGTCTCAGAATATGACTTTTGATAGCATCTAAATACATGCCAAATATATCATTGATATCTCAAATCACAAAAAGGCATGACCTCCAAAAAAAAAATGTTAAAAATACAGGAGTGCAACACCTTTTTGTGAAATTTATAAATTCAATATTTTTTGAAGATCTGTGAAAAATAATGGTTTATTTTGAAAATAAGGACTTTTCTGATGATATTCATGGGATTGAACTTTGAAGAGACATCTACGAGTTTCATGTGAATTTTTAAAAACCATTTTAATGTTTACAATTCCAAAATAAGGCATCATCTAATGATCAGCAAAACTTTTAACATCATTTGTTGATTACCAAACGAGATACAGGACTTGATATTCTTCACAATGTAAACAAGGCTCCTGTCCTGTGATTAACTACATATAGAAAATATCATTTTTAAACAAAATTGAATTCAGCAAATCACTAGAAACTTCTCATCTTATTTACGAATAACATCTGTATTGAAAGTATCTGCTTTGAACGAACATATAGAGCAGTATAAGTATTTTAACCTATGTAAACAAAAACATGACACGGATCCTGTTAACATAACTAAGCTTTGGAGCTCTAAATCTGTATTGTATCTCGACAACAAAAGTTCAAATTTTCGATGATCATTAGAATGACCTTTGTTAAATTTTTGAAATTTTTTTAGGTGAAACTGTGTCCATGTACTTTGAATTGTGGACTACAACAACCTTAGTTTGAACAAGTTGTGGTCATGGCTGATGTTGAAATCATGATATACCATGTCAGGAGTGCAACGGAAAAATGTTGTTTTGCCAAAAAACATAGAGGTAAAAAAATCTGAAAGACATTCAAATAAAAGAAAACGAATTTTCAATGTGAAAAACAATAGTTGGTATACAATCTAAAATCTACAAATGTTATAGAAATCACAAGTAGCACAAAAAGCCTTATAATGAGAGTCAAGTATCTGTACATACCCAATAATGTCAGAAGTGTAACATTTGAAGTTTTTCTCACAGGCATGATATATTTCTATTATCACTATATGATTCCTTAATTTGTTTTTTTTTGTGGAAAATATAGACACAAAGAACATTTTCACGAAAAAGACATCAATTTCAGGGTTAGTGTGTATTTTAGATGTGTATTTTGTATGGTCAGGAGTGCAACACATTTTTCAAAGACTCAAGTTATATGATGAATAGACTTTAATTCATGTTAATCAAGAAATATTCTTGACATTCTTGATCAAAGAAATGAGCCATTTGAAAAATGAAGTACTACATTATTGACCGTTTTATTATCAAAATCATTCTCCTTTTCAATTTATATAATTTAGATGTTTTTATCTTTTCTTTTATTTTTCATGAATACAAACATTTAAACAAACAGAATTTTTGCATTACAATTATATTCGTTAAAGACCCCCATGCTCTTGGTCAGGAGTGCAACATCTGCTGATCAAATATTAATGATAATAAAGAAAAAAAAAATGAGCAAAATGTTTCAGATTGACAGCGTTTATCCAGTGAAGACAATAATTAAAAAATATATTTTATCTTAAATTACATGTCTATATTTTAGCTAGATGTTTTGGAGTAAATAGGGAATCATTCAAAATACAAAGCCAAATTAGAACACATTAGAAAACTGTCGTGTCTTTTGATTTTGAAGTATTGGACAAAACATATTGTGAAAAAGTCCGTCTGTACGTCCGTCCATCCATCTGTTACGCTTTGTGGTACTTATGTCTTATCTGCAACATCTCTTGCAGCACTGAATGAAATTTTAAATTAATGAATCTTTTACAGAATATTTGCTACAAAGTGATATTGTACACCTCCTATTTTACTTGTTGATCCGACATATATTTCGGGTTTCCCTTAGCAAAACATGGACACTGTCATTATTTCTATAATATTGAACTGTACCAAGAAGGATATGGAGATAACGAGCAGTATTCAATCTCGAAATCCATAAAAAGTTATCCGCAACTCCTCCTATACCAATGATTAAAATTTAATGATACTTTCACAGATTCTTCATTATGGAATGCTATTGTGACCTTCTACTAAACTTTTGATCCGAGACCTATTTCGGGTCTCCAATAGTAAGACATGAACAGTGCCTTTTTAATTATATATAGGGCGAAGGTATCATTTAGAGAGCGCGCTCAGCGCTCACTGAATAGTGAATATCTAGTTTTCTTTTTTAGAAGTAGGTCAAACTCCAAGGCCAAGATCAAGAGCTCAAATTTGGTGATACTCATTGAAAAATCTTGTCTCGAGAAAACACCCGTGAAACATATAACCCATATCCCAAACTTCTCCATAGTTATGTACTAGGTCAACGTTGACAACAGACAGACATAGAGACAAACAGACAGACAGACAAACAGACAGAGAGGACAAAAATAATACACTCCAGGATTTTTCGATCTAGGGGCATAAAAAGATATTAATAGTGGCATATTTATGCCATCCACATAGTTTTTTGTCAACATAGCATATCATGTCAAATCAAGATAACTTTCTCGTCAAGTCATGATTACTATCAGGTTTGTCGTCAAACACCGACTTTTATCTTGTACAGTCAAGATAAGCTATCGTATTTTTGCGATAGCTATCTCGACAAAAAAGATAACTGATTTTGTATCGCGACTTAAAGATATCTCGTCATGTAAAGATAGCTATTGAACAAAATACGATAGCTTATCTTGACTGGACAAGATGTAAAGTCGGTGTTTGTCGCCAAACCAGAAAGTTATCATGACTTGACGAGATAATTATCTTGACTTGACATGATATGTTATGCTGACAAAAAACATGTTAATGGCATAAATATACCATCATAAAAAGGCATCACACTGTAGGGTCTGTGAAGAGAACAAACTGTTTTTGGGGTCATTAAGATACCATTTCATATACAAATTCTGTCCAAATTTACAAGGATACTAGATGCGCCAATTTTATAGTACATCTATTTTTGTATTCATATGAAGCAGAATTTATTCTTAAACTTATGCAATGGGCGAAAACGTCACGGTAGTTCAGTCAGTAGAGCGTTTATTCGAATTGCGGCTGCGACTGACCTAGTCAATAAAAATAGGTAACAACTGTTAAAAGTAATGAAAATTTTGAAAGAAGAGAGCAAAGCAAAGTCAATTTCTTAAATACTCATTTTAGCTGATACCACACCCGTTAAGAATTAAATTAAAGAATAGTATTAGCTCAAAGTAATTTGAAAAAAGTTGACTTTTTTGTTTTCTTTTATTATTCTTTTTTTTTTGTTTTTCAATGATATTGCAGAATCACCTTGGTAACCAATTTCTAAATGTTTATTTTATTAACTGCATCTGATCATGATGCTTTGGATATTGATTCATTGGGAGTTTCATATTTTTGAAATATTAATGCAGCGAATTATGCAATTGTTGAGGTCGAACAATGTAAACTATTCACTATAGAAAACAGATTTATTACACCAATACTTGCACGTGTAATGTTCCTGTTGAAGTCAAACAATAGAACCTTTTTCACTAGAAGACAATTACAAAATGCGTATGAGGAAACAAAGGCTTTGATTTTTTATTTTTATACAAAAGAAAACTAATTTATTATGCTTATAGTTAAAATACTAGGAATGCAGTATTTTTAGTAAACAACTGTGAATAGAAAAAATGGGATAGGGGCTAAAATATAGTGTTCCATCTTCCTTGTAGCTTTATATATGTACATAAAAATAGGCTTTCTAATAAATATTTCACCTGCAAAGGTATGACCTAGGGACATTATCGCGTTACCATTACAAACGAGGCACACAGTTCATTGATTTTTCATTTAAAATGGAGTTTTGTAGGGGATGATTCGGTTATACTTTCACCAGAATTTCTATGTGAATTTAATAAAAAAAAAGAAAATGAACCTTTGTAAATAACAGTATTTTCTATGTTATTAAATTAAGTTGAATGAACTAAACAGTAGTAAAAAAGTCTTTTTTGTGCTAGTATTGGAACTGGAGAGAGGTCTTAAAATCACTACTTTGACTAATACTACTCGGCTACTGATAAAATAAAAATAATATCTAAAAGTGCTACCCTTTTTACAGCTATTACTGATACAAAAAAGTATGAAAAATACTTCATTTTTACATTTACTACTTATTAATTATAGAAGTATAAATTCTATTATCCTTTTACTTTTGATGAAATAGTTAAGTTTGAAAATTACTACTTTTTTCACATACTACTAATAAAAAGAGAGGTTTAAAAATCATTTCTTTGATTACTTTTACTTATTATTAAATTGAACAATGTCTGGAAAAAACTACCTTTTCACAGCTAAAACTAGCAAAATTACTACCTTTTTAAATCTACTACGGACAGAATAGAGTAGACTGAAAACTATCCCCTTTTTACAGCTATTATTGATAAAGTTTAGAAGTCTAAAAACATACTACCTTTTAACAGAGACTGGTGAATTAAAGATGTCTGAAAACTACCTTTTTTCAACTAATACTGATTAAAATATACACAGCATAGAAGATGTCAAAACAAAGAACCAGTTCTTACCATGGTCATCGTCGATATCGAAGAATGAACCATCGGTCTGAAAATTACTTCTTCGATTAGTGTTACTATTAATAAGATAGAAACAAAAGTGTAAAAATTACTACACCTTTACAAATATTACTAATAAAAAGAAAATAATTCTGTTAACATATAACTCATAATGTTGTATGTGCTGACGAGGTCATTGTATCACCCGTACAACTTAAGAAATAATGACCTTAAACGAGACTACTGATATTATTGTTTCATAATTCTGTTTTTGAATATTTCCATTTCTAATTTTTCTCTCTGTGATAACTCTTTGAAGTTAGCGGAGTTAATTCCTTGATAATTCTACCGGAATGTAAATTAGGCAGATCCATAGGTTATCCATGCAAATCTCCTGCACATCTGTCTCTGAGTCCGACGCTAAGGAGGCCAAATAAGAATGAAAATCTCGTGCGGCTGCCGTTGTGTTTGACGTCAGTGGGCGAGGACTATTAAAACTGGGATGGGGATTCTCATATAATTAAATCTTTGTCTGCATTTTAAAGTCTAAATCTAAAATTTTATTTTCAAAATGAAATGGGAAATATAAGGAATCAATGTCTAGTTAGTATAGTGTGCCCGTTATGCAAATGATCCCATGTTTCCCATTATTGTTGATGCCCTGACATACTATACTAACTAGACAGTGATTCCTTAAATAATTTACCTCGTAGATTATGCTCTTGTGTATCGAATCAACTGATCTTTATGCAATGGTTAATAATAGTTTACATTTATCAGAGGCTTTGGTAAATTTTCAAGCTTAATTTACCTCTAAAAGTCTAGATTTCCCGAGAAACGATTTTTATGCTTCCTTCAGGTTTCACATAGTTGACGAGCATTCTCAATAGCAAAACTTGGAGTCGTGCCCACGTTGAAAAGATAAAGTCATCATGTTTAGGATAAAAATTGATTTTTAGATTACAATTAACGTCTTTTTCAAATATTTAAAAATGACACAGATGTATCAGACTTTGTGGTAACTTTTATCTCCAGCTCATCGGAATATGTCCTATCTACTGAAGAATGGAATTAACCATTGTTAATTGACAATACGCCGTCAATATATCTCAATGTCGAGTTGAAAGCCACAGCAAGCGTTTTCTTCATTTCATGTATAAGTTTTGCACAGTTTCTTCTTTATATGAATACAAAAATATGTCTGCTAATAATGGGGCGCTATTGGTACCCATGGAAATTCCAATAGATTGTTGGAAACCTTGTCTAAAAACACACACATAATTAAGAAATTGTCAATAAGAAACTGATCAAACATCTTTTTAATGTCAACATCAGAGAAATCGTGAAAAAGTTAGAATATTTTTTAACAATTTTTTTTTCGCAAATGACCACTGACAAGGTGAGTAGATTGACGACTCCTACTTTTATTGAAAATGCAGCTGTAAATGATATAAAGAAGCCTGGACTTTAATTTGTCGTGGGGAATAATGGTGTATAAAGTTGAAGTTGTAAGCCTTTAAGCTGTTGATTTTTGGTAAACTTATGATTTTAAATTTTCCAAAGGTTCCTTGGAATTTTTTAATATCCACGTCTCATTCACACCAATTCTCGAATTTATTATTGCACACTACTTTTTAAGTTTCGCCTTCACTACTGTTAACATCTTAGTAAGGAGCAAAGGAAGAGGCTTGGTGAAACATTTACTTGAACCCGAAATGTAATTAACTCTATAGTACTGTATACAGGGTTATTCTCGCCCGTCTTTATTTTCGCCCTTTCAGCCTAGTAAACAATTTTGCCCCGTTTTAAATTCACTCAGTAACAGTTTCCTTTAAGAACTTATACTGTATTTTTTATATCACCCCAACCGAGGTTAGGGTGAAAGGGGGCGAAAATAAAGATGGGGGGAAATTTCCTGTATAAAGTATTTATTTTTTAAAAAAATTATCGTACAATTTATTGGAAATATTTCAATAAAAAGCGCCCTTTGCATCAAAGTTCTTATGTTAGTTCAATCCTACAAACCTTTGAAATCCACATCAAGAAAGTAACAGAATAAAGAAGTACATAATATTTATGCAATCTACAAAAGCACAAAGAATTTACTAACATAGTAATTTAATAAAAAGCGCTTGATAGATGATGTCGAAAATCTAAAATTCAAAATATGTTGAAGGCTTAAAAAGATAAAGATCAAAGGCATTTCATATATTTTATTAGAAAGTATTAAGAAATTTCAATAATCAAAAAGAGAGTTGCCGATAAAATTTACTTTTAATCACATGTAATTCTTTAGTCATATTAGGAACTAACTATAAAACACAATTTTTCAGTGGTCGTCTTTCGTATCACTTATACGCGTTGTTTTCACACAAAAATGATAACTGATTATCCCCCTGTCTAACAGTAATAAAGGAGAGTTTAACTATACAACAAAGCATACTTACTCCTGCTAGGTACCGGATCCTAACTATTAGTTTTTAGCGGTCCATGTTTATACCCTTGTAATAGATTTTTATACTTTAAGTTTTTTTTTAGATTGGCCATTGTATATTTTCTTCGCAATTTTTTAATATCTGTCAATGTTTTCAAATCTTAATTAAATCAAATACAAAAGTTGTTGATGACTATTTTAAAGGCTTTGAAGCATAAACAAAAGTTGATAGTAGATATGTTAAAACATAGACTATGCATTTAAAAGAACTTTCGTTTTAGTTTTTGAAATTCCAAAGTAAAATGTACAGTAATTCATATCAGATTTAACAAATCAATTTTTTAATAAATGAAACACTGGGAGTACGTAACAACTAGCCAATCACTCTTTAGCAGCTGGTATATGTTTTCCTATTTATATTTGGCGTTTGGTATTCCATATGGCAAATCCATACAGGTCCGCAGTAACGCAGCAATTAGCTTTAAAAAACAAATTACGATATGGGCGCTCTCTGGGCTATCTATTTAATTTTTGTCTTCTTTGCCCTGTCTCAGTGTACTATTTCGCGTACATATACCGCAAAACTGGATATGGATGGTAAAAAATCAAATGAAGAACTTTTAGGTGAGCACAAATCTACATCAGTTTTAGAGTGTGCAGCACGATGTCAAAGGGAGTGTAGTTTCTACGGATTTAATCCCCATATAAACAAATGTCGTACCCACAAGAAATCTTTCTCCTCTGACGTGTCTAATGAGGTTGGCTGGAGATACTACTCACACGACTGTATGTATAACTGTTATTTTTTATTTCGTTTGCCACAAATCATATTAACATCATTATTTTTTTTATCGCTGAACATTATTTGTTCTACAAAAATAGTCCTGTATATTTACTTATTTTGTTCTAATTATTTTATTACGATTGAAAACTGAATTTGAACTGAAAGAAATTATTTTTTTTTACTTACCGTTCGTAAAAACCTTATTAAGGATGTTGAACTTTTACTGTAAAGGAAATGCAAAAAGATCAAAGCTCACACAGTGACACAATAAAAAAATAAAATTCATTTTACATTAATAACATTGCATTATTCGTAATCATTAGAGAATAATTTTTCTTGACTAAAAGAATAAACAAGGATACTCTTCAATGGAAGCTAGAAATTCTTCTGGAAACAATGCGCCATGGATTACTAAACATTCTCTTTTGACTGTAGTGTTTTTGCTAAAGAAATAGATTAAAATATCAGAAACATTTGTCAATAAAAAATGATTGTAGGTAATGAGGAACACTTAAACATAATCCATTTCCAGGTATGATGTATAATGTTTTTATACCCGTATTTATATAAATGATATGATTCCATTATTTTGCTTCTTTTTTTTCTGCCTTAGTTACTCCCAAGGACTGTAAAGACCTGCGTGATAATGGTCAAAGTAATTCAGGGGTGTATGAAATTTATCCTTTTGGGATCCGCTCCCTTGCTGTTGGTGTATTTTGCAACATGGAGATAATGGATGGGGGATGGACCGTATGTAGTTTATTCTACTCTTAGTGTGCATTATAGAATTTGTACTCAGTGTCTGTGTTGTTTAAAAAAATAAAGGATGACAAGATTGAATATTTTATTTTAGTAAATATATTGATCATACAATTGTTAATTATAATGATCTGTATTGCTATACATGTTATGTTTAAAAGGCAATCCAAAAACGTGTCAATGGGTCCCTGAGGTTTAACAGGACCTGGACGGAATATAAAAATGGTTTTGGTGACCCAGATAAGGAGGTCTGGATTGGTAAATGTTGATCTCTTTTACTTTCAACGGCTTCCAAATTTAACAATATGCCTTCACCGTGGCAGATGAAAAACTGAAAGAGTTTCAAAGATACATCTGATTTTAAGACAACATAATATTTTTTTTTACTATATTCACTTATATATAGTGTTGAATAGGAAAATAATGAAAAAAAAAACAGGTTAAAAATCACTTATTGGGATGGTCTAAATGAAACCACAATTCGCATCAATGTCTACAGCAAAGACAAAAAATCAGATTTTTCATTAATGTATATTCATATAGAAAATAGAATTATTGTATTGTAATAGAGTTTACAGTTGAATTTAGATATGTCTAAATACAGGAAATGACGTAATCCATCAATTAACAAAAGAACACCCCTCATCCCTATATGTGTCCATCACTCTCGAGAATGGTACTTCGCTGTATGAAATGTACGACCGATTCTCTGTCTCCGACGAAGCAGGAAAATATCAACTCTTTCTTGCAGGACCTGCCACGGGAACATTAGGTAACTGTATTTAAGCTATGATCTTAAAAGTGAGATTCAAGTCAAGTATACCATCATATTCTTCATTGCATAAAAAGATTAACTGGTTAAAAAAATTCTAATATTCTGTGAACGTCTTTTGATTCCACGATTTTACTTTTCCCGAAGTCCGCTGAAATTGAATTTTACATTGCTAAAAAGCTGGAAATATGTTATATTATTCATAATTAGCATATTCAGTAACGACCTTTTGATCCGCCATTGTAGTTTAACCTGGGTTTCTTTTGCGATTTTCAATAATTCACATGGTAAACTACTACGGAATAGGAAGTGTGTAGCCCGTAATACTAGTATATATTTATTGCCGACATTCAAATAAAAGCTTGACGTTCAAAGAAAATTATTTGATCCGAACATAGTCGAATTTAAACAAAGTTCAAATTATCTTGATGCATTTTACTTGTTAAAATACCTATTCTATGTTAGTGAAAATCTGATATCTTAAAGCATTTGTAACAGTAAACTCACTTCTTACCTTGTAATCAATTGAATGATTTACCTCTATTGCATGATATATTTTTAAAATACATGGCCTCTAAAAGATATACATTTTTCATTTATAAAGGTCAACATAGAGTAACGGCTGAATCTGACCCTTATTTGATGTAAAAATCAGATCTCGGGTAAAATTGTAATAGTTTGTAGTTAAAAAGTTAAAATGATACTTAATTTAAAACAAGCACTAATTTAGATTCAAAACAGACATGGAAGCCACTAGAGGGTGCATAAGTAGGACATTTTGCAGAATTTCCTCACTTCTGGTGGAATTTTATCATATTTGAGATACTTTTCTCGTCGGAAAACATAGAGAACAAGCTTGCATATCTGAGATTTTTACACATAAACTGCATCTGATACTAGTGTATATACATGTAATACATGTATATATATATTTGGCAGATAAGCAAGCTTGTGCTCTATATTTTCTGAAACAAAATATGCTGTAAAATCAATGAGAAAATTAAAAAAAATTACCTATTTTCTGACCTCTCTGTGACCTCTGTGTATTCGAAATCTCAGAACCAATACTCATTTTGTGGAAGGGTTGACAACAACGCTTTATGGATAAACTGTTGGACCATTCTGAAAGATACCCAAAATCGGGGTCTTAACCTATCTTGGTCTTTATTCTAATATTTCCAGTGACCTTTACTCCCCCCTTTTTTGTTTATCATTATTTAGGTGTAACAAGCCTGGAATTTTTATTATGCTAGAAAGGATACAAAATGAATTGCTCTGTGTATTGCATTATGTGTTTGTCTTTACATCATGAGGCATCGTCTATCTTAGACTTATTTGAGTATTCAGAAGATTAATGTGATAAAGATCAATTAACATTGTGTGATATTTTTTCTATAATGCTACAGGTGACGCTATGTTAAACACCGGCGATTCTTACAGAAATCTGTCTGGGATGTTCTTTTCCACCTCAGACAGGGATAATGACAGATCCAGTTCTAACTGTGCTACTGTACACGGAGGTGGAGGAGGGTGGTGGTATAATGACTGTAACTGGGCCTACCTCAACAGTCTATGGTCCAAGCCATTTTGGTGGAAACCTACAGTATGGGATGGGCCATCTGTCAGGGAAATCAAAATGTTAATTAAACGCCATTAAGTAAATAATCATTAAATCTAAAGGACAGATGATACAAAAAAAAAGAAAAAACGGTTGCCTGGATTGGTATATATTTTTTGGGCTATTTCCATTGTAAATGATGCAAATAATAATTTTCTAGAACATTAAGAAATTCTAAACCTTCTGTGATAGTGTGCCCTTCGGAACACATCCTTATTAATTTATACAAATATTTTTCACTTTAAATTACGTGTTTTTGAACAAAAAATCAAAAACTACACGGTGAAAGTTATTCATCTTATTCATTTAAACATGACCCAAGTTGTTATTTTCAAATTCTTTGACAAAAGTTTGTTTGCATCATCTGTTCTTAATAGCCAGTATTTTTATTTTGTTATTCCCATGAACATTTATATTACAAAATAAAAAAAAGTAAAATAAGAAATATAATTTGACAGGCATTATTTTCAATCTTTTTTTTTTTTACAGATTAAAGACAACCAATCAATCAGATAATTTTTGATTCATACACAGAATTGACGACAGATTTTCCCGTAATTTCCCGATCATGACAGGGAGCACACAGCAGGCGTGACGGGTCAATAGGGGATGCTCACTCCTCCATGTCACCTGATCCCACCTCCCCTGATGTTTCGGAGGTCCGTGTTTGCTCTGCTCCTATTTTGTATTGTTTTTTGGATTTTGAGATTGAATACTGTTTGTTATCTCCACATGCTTCCTTATGATAAAAGAAACGATGAAACAATTTGAAATAAATCTTTTTATTATATGTTTGAATAATTTCCATCTCTCTGATTGGCTGAGATCCAACTATGTTAGAAAAATACTACGTTGTATTGACCTGCACGTGACGTTCCAGGTCAGTACAAGGATTTATTTCCTCTACTTTGATCTAAAAATAGATTTAGAAACACTTCTTTCTTATTTACAAATGCTGCCATGTTAAGGTTTGCGAACTGATAATTAGTATGGATATTGCTTTATTGTGAAACGTTTGGCTTTACCTCACAAAACACCATAATACAGACCGGGAGTCAAAAGGTTATCGGATGCATCAATTTTGACGTTCAATACCATACAATTGCCATCAGCGAAAATCAGAAATTAAACTTCAATTCATAGTAACTTATTAGTACCTGAGACATAACACATATATTTAAAAAAAAAAAAAATCAAATTTGCCAAACAAGACAAGGAGTTGAAAATGAAAAAAAGGAGTGATTTTTTTTTCAAAAGATGTAGTCTTATATCTGCAGCTGTCTAATCGCGTGTCATTCAATTTTTGCACATACCGTTGCAATTATGAGACTACATCTTTAAAAAAGGATTTACTGATTAAGTGTATGTTAAAATTAGGGTCAATCCCTGTTATTCGGTATATAGACACTGGAGCATATTTTACAAAAAAATATAGATTGTACTTTTGTACTTGAAGTCCAACTACGAG
The DNA here is from genome assembly GCA_003671525.1 of Saccostrea glomerata. NCBI lineage: Eukaryota > Metazoa > Mollusca > Bivalvia > Ostreida > Ostreidae > Saccostrea > Saccostrea glomerata. Next base: position 410,516 of record PRKT01000173.1, on the reverse strand, counting down.
TAAAAGATTTTTTCAGGGTCTGATGTAAAAAAAAAACCATGATGTAGTTGTGAAACAATGATGCTCTCTTATGGCTACTTATATGCCAAGGTCAAGAGAAAAAGAACATCATCATTGGTACTCAAGTAAAGGTATTGTCACACAAAATTAACCTTTGAAATATAAAAAAATTCAAAGGAAAGTCAAATTTTATCAAGGTCAAAGAGCCAAACTTAAAAGTACAAAAAGTAATTCAAGAAGAAATGTATTTGTGGAATTTGAATATTTAAGAATCAGTTATTTTCAAAAATTATAATCGAAGTTTTTAGGTGAAGGTCAAAGTCTAAGCTAAAGGTCAGAGAGTCAAAAATGTTGTTATTTAAGAAAAGCTCTTGCTACATACATGTAAAGGAAGACCTTAAAAATAGTGGAAAAGAAACCTAAGAATAACAGTAAGGTCTTCCGCTGAAGATGGAAGACCTTAATAATAAGAAACCTAGGAAAAACAATATGTTCCCAAACTCCGTTTAGGGGAACATAACTAGAAGCGTTCTTGTTGCTAGTGCAACAAGTGGTCTTCCGACTGACTTTTTGTTAGAGTTCTATGCTGCGTTATCCCATGAAATAGATTTCAGAATGCATTTTTTCGTTTACGTTCATTTACAGCAGTCTCTCAACATACATCATGATTATTACAGGTATTCCACAAAATATCTCTAAAAATAGCTTTTATAATTCGTTAAAATCTTCCATACATGTTATAAAAAAGAGAAAAGTAATTTGCAACTGAAAAAGGACAGAAACAAAGAAAAAAAATGTTGAAATGCCCTCAGCGGGATTCGAATCCCCGACAGTGGGACAAAGTTTGGGTCGGTCATATCTTTATCAAAAATGCACGCATGAAAAAAAAATGAAAACATATTTAGATTTCTTTGAAAACGCTCTATAAACCCTGTAAATCCGAAAGGAAAATATTGAAAAACAGAAAAGTTGAAAAATTGGACTTTTTGGATTCACTTACGTTTGCGACTGGAAGTAAGAACGACGAAAAATGAAAGTCGTTCCGCACATCAATATGTGATGTTCTTTCATGTCTGTGAGTTTCAGTTTCATATCTTTAGACGTTGTCGAGAAAACTAGGTGACAAAATTCCATTTTAAAAATACAATTTTCCCCCAAAATAGCGAACGGAAGCGAATTTTGAAAAATGAAAAACACGTCTGGAGATATTAACATGATTCATCTTTCCTGAAGAAATCTTTGAAATTCGTACCTGCACAGCTGAGATATCGCTGTAACTATGAAAACAAGAATTATAATAATATTTATACTGTAATAATAATAAAAGGAAAATGACGGAAAACAATAAGGTCTTTCGAAGGAAGTCGGAAGACCTTAATAATAATAATAATGTTAAGAAACCGAGTAAAAACAATATGTTCGCAAACTCCGTTTGGTGAACATAATTACACAAATGAATGACGTTGTACATCTAATTATACGGAAGGAATCTAATGGATGTACATGCAAAACGTATGGGAAGAAAAAAAAACCCAATAGAAAGTGGAATAAAAATAAAGACGATAAATAAAGAATAAAAACAGGTGCACTAACAAATATAAATACAAATTTGAGAAATATAATAATAAAAGAATGGGGAAATAATGAAGAAAAGGAAATGAATAACGCTTGCTACATGCAGTTGACAGGATGTACACAAGAAATACATGTAAAATACCCACGAGAGATAAAGTAGTGAATATTTACTATAGGAAAACTGATCACACAAATATTTTGGTAGCGTTATAAAATTTAATTCGTTATAATGAATCAAAAATGTTATAACAAATTTGTTTATTTCGTTATAACGAATTCAAAAAATTGTAATAAAGAATTAATTTCGTTCGAAAGGATCCTAATATTTGTTAAAACAAATTAAATTCGTTACGACAATTTTTCAATTCATTATAACAAATTAAGTTTGTTATATAAAATTTCTTCAATTCGTTATAACAAATACTTTTTCATTGGCCCCAATAATCGAATTTGATTAAACGACTTTAATTCGTTATAACAAAGTTTAGAATCTGTTTAAACGAATTTAATTCGTTATTACAAATTTTAGAATTCCTTTTAAAAAATTTAATCTTTTTTAACAAATTTATGAATTCGCTATAACGAATTTATCAAATCTGTTATAAATGACAAATTAAATTTGTGATAACAAATTCAAAAAATTATTATAACGAATCAAATTCGTTTTAACAATTTCGACAATTCGTTATATCGCATTTAAATATATTTTTGATAGGTCCTAAACAGGCTTCCGTAACATTGTTCATGACATTTCAAATAAATTTTTGGCATGAAATCTTATGGTAAGAATATTAATCTTTTGAATTATTCAAGTTGAATCTTATTTCTTTCAACTTTTGGGGAAGGGATGGGTAGGGATCAGTGTATTTCCATGAAATAAGTAATAGTATATGAATGATACGTCATGTGTTTTATTTCATTGTAAGACCCTTACTTTTGTATCATAGGCATCGGAACCGGGGGTGGGGGGCAAGGGGGGCTCAGCTCCTCCCCCACTTTTTCTGCCAAGATACACATTTTCTATGCGTTGAAAATTGGGGTGAGAAATTTGTTGTTTAATTTTTAAATTCATTTTTTTCTTATAATGATGCCCTTTTAATTTTAAATAGCTAAAGAAACATACAATATGTAGATATCGAATTCAGAATAATCTATATAAAACCAACCATCAAATTCAGTGCCCCGTCGTTTGTCTGGAGTTTTAGACCCGCCTTTTGCGATATTTATGCGTACACTCCTTTCTTTTAGATGCGTCCACGGAGAAAAAGAAAACACAGAAACCCCGGTAAAGACAAGAGATGGAGTAAGTATACGAACGTTAGCATGTTATCATGTGTCATTTTGAAATTTTTCGTCGGAAACAACTCATATATCAAAGAAAGTTCTTTATTTCTTTCTGCTTTTTAATATTTGAAAAAAAAACATACTTAATGTTCCTTATTTTATATTTACATAATGTACTGAACTACTTGACTAAATGAACACAAAACAATTTGCAGGACATCTCTTTCACCAGTGGACCTCTCACGGCGGAATATGCAGGTCACACACCAAGAGCTAATGCTAATGTAGGAATCGTAATCCGGAGTACGAATCCTCTCCATAATCAGTTCAACCAAATGAATCCAGGATTCAATCAACCGTTACCAAATAACCAATATTTCATTTTACAACCAGAAAACCATTCGAACGCTCCCCGTCATCACAGACATTTACACCACACAGGCTCTGAGTATGACGACGAGGGTTCACATAAGTATTTTGTTTTGGAGAATTTCCCGTCGGAACTTTGTTGTCTTAAGGATAAAGACGATTATGACAATGCCGTTCCCCACCCCTGTTTTGGAGGGGCGTGTTCATTGCCTGACGAACATCCCCGAGAAAGCAATTCAGTCGACACCGATGAAGAGCTGGGAGATGCGGGCTACCGTAGAATCGGAGATACGAAGAGGCGGGGCCATGATCATAGAGTATCTCAATTTTGATATGTTACCGAACTGGATTTGTGATATATATATGTGCCAAAGAAATATGTGCTGGGATTTTTTTATTCAAAGTTGACTACTTACATTGACATTTTTGTTTAGTCTACGTCTTTTTAAATGATTTGATACTGTATCTCTTTGCATTTTTATGAAGCGTCAATAAGAATGAATCAGTTTGTTTAAGAGAGAAAGATCAGATTTAATTTTTCATTAAGAGAGAGAGAGAGAGAGAGAGAGAGAGAGAGAGAGAGAGAGATCGAGATCAGATGTACATTTTTCATTAAAAGTATGTTTTCATTGAAAGTGCCAATTGAGATAAAAGGAGCGAAAAGAATTTTAACATATACATATATTGTGTATAAATTATGTAAAAGACATTATTTGGAAGACAATCGCATGTTTGAATAACATAGTAAATAATCATACCTGCATCCTATCTTTAAATTTAAATTTATTGTTCATGTTTTTCAAGATACCAACGTTTGCCAAATCTTCCCAGAAATACAGTTTTCATGTAAAATGTTAAAATAATAATTTTCCTTGAACAAAATTAAAAATTTGACTATCTCGGGATGATGGAAAAGTTTAAAAATTATTACAAATTCCCAATTAAAACTGCCATATATGGATTTATTAGCGATATATACATACCTTAACATGCATTATATTTGATTACTGTAAACCAACTTTTATTCGCGTGCGAGATATTTTCGCGAAGTTCGCGAGAGCCTCGTCATCGCGAATATTTCTCGCCGCGAACCGTTCCTTAAAGTGTATTTGTCTATTCATTACAGATCCAAAAGGCTTGATCGCGAAAATTAATCGTCGCGAACTAGTTTATCCCTAGTAAATCGCGAAAGAAAGTCGTCGCGAATAAAAGTTGGTTTACAGTATTTGCATGTAAACGTAGTTTTAAGCCCATTATATAGAGCATTTGTTTTAAAAATTATTATTACAGATGGTGAAAAAATACAGAAAGAAATCACTCACATAGATACGTATTCGGCCACGAGAATATTACAAACCTCAAGAGAAATTCAAATAAAAATATGGATATCATACTAGTATATAAGATGACATGAACCCGTGCTCTAAAATATGAAAATACAATATTTCCACAGTTTTCCTTTTTCAAGAATTGTGTTGTGGAATGAAACAATCATTATGTAATAAAAGAAAATGTTCCAAGATTTTTCTATCTTGGGTTCCTTATACAACCCCATAATACTTTGTGTTTGATGTTTTTCAGCCACATATATCTATTTCGATTTCAAATTTTCATAAATATCAATTTGAAGGGAAATGTATTTTTTTAGTCCATGAAATGAATTGAATAGCTAGAGGTATAGCGAATGACACTGATGAGGTCAACACTTTAGCTACACTTATTATACATTAAAGATGAGGCCAAATGAAATGTCACAGAGAAACACCGAACACTCCAATGATTATATTCAGAATCAAAGTACCAAATATTAGTCCCACCACAACATTGTTCATTAAGTTTAATCTTTTATCCCTTTCCAAATTCCCCTCCGTGGTCCCCAAGAACAATAGTATAAATCCGATGACGACCTGTGCTAATATAGACAGAATGAGGAGGACCAGGAGGGGGTAGTAGTAGCTGTGGGACTCCCCCCGGTCCAGGAGGGCCTTCAGTTGGGAGGCGTTAGCCACTAACAGACCCACGTCTAGGAGACCCTCCGCCACCGTCTTCTTTCGGGCGTACGCCGACTTCTGGACAATGCTCTAAAAATGGAAATTCAAAATTTCATTTTGTTTTCTATTCATTGCTATTCTAATATCATTTACCTTAATATCCGGTGTTTGTATTAAAATAAGAATTTAGGGCAAAACAATGATAAGATACATATTTACCGTATTTGACCTATTCAGTTTATTTTCTTTTTAATTAATTTGCAATAATAAATATACACTGTACCAAGAACAGTTAGAAAGATACCCCTATAGAGAACACCACAATCACTTAACAGTAATTACATGCTTATTACTTGTACTTTTAAATATAAATTGAAAATTGAATTTTATTTACAATTATTACCTGTGCAGTGGAGGCATCTTTCCCTTCTTTAGACATTTTCATATCCATGCCCAACTCCCCTTAACAAGCCTAATATTCAGTTTGTAGAAGGGGTGAAATCATTTTCTTTATTTTTAGTGTTTATATTTCCCGTTATTGATAGCAACACACGGGTTAAAACATACGTTGAACTGATAAGGTGAAAAACTTTGACGGTCCACCCAGTTAGAATTTACGATTTAGATAAGGCATCTTATATCTATATCTGCTAAATCCATTGAATATTGATTTATAATACAGGTTTCCACTGGAAATTTCCATTCACTGTCATTTTCATGATATTCGTAAAATATTTATCTTCGAACATTAGAAATCTCATTGAGAATAGAGGGTACTAATTGAATAGGTCCATGAGATCACGTAAATATAAGCTATGTTGTGTGGTCAGTTCAAAAGAATACGACCACGATCTGTGTCTATGTGTGTACAGTTTCTAATTATGGACATATTTTTATTACTGTTGTATCAGTCTGTGATAGAGACATTGCTTTCCATAGACTGCATTGTTACAACGCACTTTGAAAAAAATTTTCAAAGTGCGTTAAAATTTGGGACCAAGCTAACGCACTTTGAAAAAAATAATTTTTTTTCAAAGTGCGTTAATATCGACCATATTAACGCACTTTGAAAAAAATGAAAAGATTGATCAATATTCCTTTAAATAATTGGTATGATAAATAACAGATCCTGGTTTGATAACTTTTTTATGATAAAGTCACTGTAGGACCTGAGATATTTACGTTTTAAATATTTAAGGTTTTGATAAAATAAAAGGGAAAATTAAAGGGTCTTGAAAAAAAAGAGTGACGATTGTTTAAGTTCATTAATTCGTTTCTTCTTTTTTTTTTTTAATTCTAGTCTTTGATAAGTGGATGTAAATGTGTATAGGGGGCACTAACAGAGGACAGCTTCAAGCAACTTAGCATTTAGCATAATAAAAAGGGGTCAATTTGATTGTTCAAAACTATGAAAATTCTTTCTCTCATACGTTTTACTGTTCTTAAAAATTTCTAGTTTCCATCTGTTTTAATTAACTCATTTATTATTGAAAGTTTTCAACGTCATACCAGTTAGGTAAATACATAATTATATGAATGCTTTGAGTATAGCATAGACATCTAGACTGGGCGGAGGGCGAGGGAAGGGGATGGGAGGCTAAGCCCCCCACTTATTTTGGAAAGATATATACATCGTATAAGCATTGAAAATGCAACGTACCCTTTTTAGGTTTATTGCTCCCCTCCCCCGTTTGTTACCGATACCTATGTATTGGAAAGATAGAGATTTGGACTGAGGGATCTTATACACGTCTTCTCCTCTTTTCGACGGTAGTAAATCAATTCATTTTTGAGGTTAGGGTTAGGGTTAGTTTTTTGAAAGATAAATAACAAATAAAATCTTTTCATGACTAAAATATGATTTCTTTTCAAAGTGCGTTAAGTGTCTCCATGGTAAAATATATTGATGTAGACTCTTAACGCACTTTGAAAATTTTTTTCAAAGTGCGTTGAGTTGGTCCCAAATTTAACGCACTTTGAAAAAAATTTTCAAAGTGCGTTGATTTTGTCCCAATTTTAACGCACTTTGAAAATTTTTTTCAAAGTGCGTAATTTTTTCAAAGTGCGTTGCCACATTGCATTCTATGAAAGAATAGTGAACGCCTATCTGTTTTATACAAGAACTGGAGAACTTAAACCTTTAAGACAATAGAAGCCATTTCTTTGCTTCACAAATTGATATAAGGACATACACAACGTACCTTAATACTGATGATTTTTCAAGATATTCCGAAATAGTGATAATATTGTCATACGATGTTCATAGAAAAGAAAAGATCAGCATGCATTACCAAGGTTGTTTGAAAAATATCTATGGATGAAAATTCTTGGATTATCAAATAAATATATAAAAATACTAAACATATATTTAAAATGTTTCTTTTACCGAAAATGTCTTTGAAGAGGTACACTTAAACAATACAATGCTTTCTTTGTTTGTTATTACTGGCACCCTTACTAATGTGTTCGGAACCTTTTCTTTTTCGGTGCTCTGCAAATTATAGAACCCGATGAGTTCAGAGTAGCTCTGACAGTGGCTCTGGCGAGAGTTATCGAGACTTCAGCGAGATAAGGTAAATTATTCACGGAAATGTGGCTAGCACGTGGAGACATGGTAAACAGAAAAGCTATGTTGCGTTTTAGTTTTCACCACCCTATGATATCATTCTGTGGAAATGTACTTCAATCGATTTCTCTACAATTCACTAAAACTAAAATAACTATTCTCTATGATACAATTTTCTGCTGTCATGAATTAAAATTTCTTTTTGGACAAATATTTTGCATGGGAATCAGGACTATATTTTTTGGCGTCAGATTAGCCAATGAGGCACCAATGTGACCTTAACTGACAAATCAGCTGAATGAGAATTGCATTATTGGTTACTACGAATACTACAGGAATTTTACGCTTGATAAATTCCTTTATTGTACTATCGGTGAATACAATTGTCAGGTAGATACCCTGGCCAACACACGTGATCACGAGTATAGTTATGTAAAAAATGTTTTGTCCATAAAAATGCATACGAGAAGCTGCTCGTTTTCCATACCCTTGAAGTGCTGGTGTTCTGAACTTGACACTTACTACGTATACATTTTATAAAACATTTTTTCTATAGTTAAGAACAAATAAAAACGCCCATGAGCCCTGTGATATCTTTCAGTTTTTGATGTTTGCATTTTGCTCACAAGAACATTTTTTTTTATTTTGCATTTCATTGACATGATCATAGATTGACTGAACCACCTGTTCGAAGTAACATGTAAACATGTATTTGGCGTTAACGTATTCAGTCAACAATTTCATGGTCAGTTGCTCGTGGTAAGATCCTCTGTGCGCACTAATAGCAATAGCCATATAAGGCAAACAAAGGTTTGTCAGTGTAGATGATATTACATTTTTTTTTACCAGCGTATTGGTAGCTATTAAGCTGTAATTTTTGCAGTAAGCCATGAAAAGATGCATTAATTTTTATTTACCCTCCCCCCTTTAGCCACCCATTTCTGTTGAAAATCATGAAAGTCTTTCAGAAAGGTCTGGAAACACATTTTTCACAGGACATGTTTTCAGAAGAAACAGACTATAGCAATTTCCTGTTTACTGCCAATATTATTTATTTAACCGGTTCTACCCTATAACCTTGGAATAGGTAAACCTAAACCACGTGTCTTGAATTTAAATCACAATAACATTAGTAGGGGTGACTGGAAGTACACTGTAACGGAAGCAGCTGTTGCAGAAAAAATATATAACCCGCGTAAGCGGGTAATGTAAATTTTTTCTGCAATTATTATAGCTGCCACCGTTAATTACAGTAATAACAAACAAAGAAAGACATTTTATAGTTTATATTTATATCTGTTTAAATAATCATTCAAAGAAGGGTTAAAATGATTAATTATTGTATTAATGATGCCAACATCTTTATACGTTTCATTGATGGAACAGCCACTGATCAAGAAATCTGTATAGGCCACATGCCTAATGTAGTTAATGCAGTGATCCACGCCATGGATTTTCTTAAGAAATAAAGGAGAAAATATTTAGTGGATGTACATATATCACAATATATAGGCATTGAAATACAGCACATAGTTTCTTCAGAATTTCAATTCTTCAACTCCACGGAAAAAGATCATGATTTGAACAAACTTGAATTTTATTACCATAGGATGCTTCCATATAACTATGACCAATCATGGCTTTGCTGCTTTTGAGAAGATTTTTCCAATGTTTTCCTATGTTAAAGGTGATACCCCATTGTAGCCTGAAAGACACCCAAAATCGGGAGCCAGATACTGGTCTTACCCTATCTTGTCATTTTTCTTTCTAATTTTTTCTAATTCTAATTTTCTTTAAGTTCAACTGATTAAAACTTGACTAGATTGTGTAAAAATTAATAATAATACATTTTTCTCTTCTGTCAGTAATTGAAAGTCGGTGGGTCGTTTCTTGGAAGACAAAACACATGGGGAAGTCGCAAAAATCAAATCAAATGTATACTTGTTTTTTTAATTCTGTTAATACCTTTTTATTTGCTTATAGTTATCTATGAATCGATATTTAGTTGCTTCTTTAGCAATTTTGGGAGAAGCAAAATCGAACATCATTTTAGATTTCGACTTTTCTTTCGCGGTTTGCTGTACTGATATACTTCATTTTATGATTTTGTTGTTAAGATTATTATAATTTAACGTAAAAAAATAAATACGTAGAAAAAAAACCCATGCCTTAGTCGTCCTCTACTGTAAAGTGCATGAGTATACTTTATAAAGGTACACTACCTACTACATTTAATACATTTGCATTTCATTTGGTTTCTGCACGGTCGAGCAATTAGTCTGGTCCGATTTATTAAAAAAATACTTCTAACGGCAAATAATTATTATTTGGTCCAGCATAGTTTTTAAACCTATTTCGAGTATGCTGAATCCGAAAAAAAAAGCTGGCCTTCATAAAAATGGCGTTATATAGGTTAAAATGGCGATTCAAAATGGCGGACATCCGATTTTTCTAATTTTCAATTAATGTCGTTCAAAATGGAGAAGTAATGAGTGAATATCTGAGTGTAATAAAACTATAAAAAGGATAATAGAATGCTTACAATTTTAGTTTAACTCAGAAAATTTAGTTGTTTCTACACTTAATTCGAATTTTCTCTGATTTATTTGTCTATTGTTATACCCCCGCTTGAAAAGTGGGAGGGTATATAGTAATCGTTATGTCCGTCCGTCCGTCTGTTACGCTTTATCTCTTATCCGCAACTCATCTTATACTACTGAGTGAAATTTAGTGAAACTTTCAAAGAATCTTTATTACATATTGCCATTGTTCACCTCCTATATTTTACTTTTTTATTCGACACGTATTTTAGGTTTCCCATAGCAAAACATCGACATTGCCATTATATGTTTACCTATGACGTCACATACAGAAGCTTCTGGATAACCTTTGATAGGACGAGTTATTCCTCTTTACACATTACCGTAAAACAATATATAGCAACACATGGACATTATGGGAGGCGAGGGGTATCATTTAGTGAGCTCACTGCTCACAGTACCTCTAGTTTCTATATTCTTCTTTGTTCAGGATTTAAATTTAGAAATATCCATACACTGCAGATTTGTATTTTTACCTCTGCATCTTACTATTCTACAATTGAATGATGGTGCAGCTGTAAGTTAAAAGTCAAAATGGTGATTCAAAATGGAGGAAATTCATTTTTTTTCAAATTATTTCTTAATGTCGTTTACATAGGAGAAAGGATTTGTGAATATCTTACTGAGCGTAGTTCAACAATGTAAAATGACAATATAACACTAATATGATCACTTTAGTTCGGAAAATTTAGTCGTTTAAATTTGAAATGTGCTAATTAGCTCAAAATGGCAATTCAAAATGAAAAAAAATACTAAAAAAGATTCATTTCTTTCTGGAAATAGTTAAAACAAATTCGACTTAAGAGTTTCCAAACTTTCCCCCTCAAATTTGACCGTGTTCAAAGGCCTTGAGCCCCCGTCCATCTAAAATCATTCTTGAATCGGTGTCATTATCAACTTGCACGTCTACTTCAACATTCCGCAGCACACTATCAAATAGAACTAAAGAAATTCTTGTCTGATTTCATCGAACACTTTGTACTACAGCTTTTGAAATTAGCACTTATGAGAACTTAGTATTGTCCCCTAACATCTTCTATTCCAGGTTTGTTTGCTATATGTTTCAGTCTGTCTTCGGAATTTTGGTATTTTCAACACTCAAGTAAAATTGTGCCCCTTGTCAAGGATGACAACCCCCTTGTCACGTAAAAGATCATTTCTCTGGAGTTCGAAAAAAAGTAAGCTCACTGGAGGCCGCCAGAGAAACCAATATCCTTCAAAAACCAATTATTTAAACTGATAGTCCGCCGAAACATGGCTGAAAGATTGCCGACTCAGCGTTAAACAATATACAATCAATCAATCAACACTCAAGGTACATCATTTATGTTCAAATGTTAACAGTATATTTTGTAACAGTGTTCATGTTTTGCTACGGGAAACCCAAAATATGGGTTGGATCAAAAAGTAAAATAGAAGGTGCACAATGACAATATGTAATAAAAATTCTGTGAAAGTTTCATCAAATTTCATTCAGTGGTATGAGAGGAGTTGCGGATAAGAGATGGGTACTCCAAAGCGTAACAGACAGACGGACGGACATATAAAATTACTTTATACCCTTCCGCTTTTCAAGCGGGGGGTATAAATCAAATCTCTGATATTCAGGACATGTAGCTCATTATTTTGTGACCGCGTATAGATTTGTTGTCTTTTAGGGTAGAAAGGTTATTCTATTAGCATGAAAATTCTCAAACTTTATCATATGGAATCACATTGTGTGCATATTTTGGTGAGAAAAGTGGTATAATTATGCAATTTAAGGGCGCCTGCAGATTCTTCGTGATTCCTATCACGTACAAGCTTTCGTACCGATACTAGTATGTCTTAGCCATTCTTGACTTCGATCTCGTCAACACTTCTCTTGACAGCAAAATTTTCTTGAACACTCCAAGAACTTTACATGTACAAGGCAACTTGATCCACACTTCTTTGTTAGGATAGTGTACGGTTGTGTCAAGAATCGAGGGGGGTCAATTGAACTCAAACATTTTCTTCTTTCAGATTTTGTAAATTTTTAAATTCATATACACTGTTCAATACAATTTTATCGGTTCACAACATAAAATATTTAAGAATTCAATTGAATTTTTGACTGAGAACAACAAAATGCAAATGTAGGGACACATAATCAAAGCTGGACAATCAAGAAGATTTATGGTTTACGTATATTATACTGATAAATTATTACATTTTTCTTTGATTTTCCCTTTTCCTCTGTCTTTTTCTCATGCAGTCATAAGCTACATGACGTCATAGTTGAGCGGTTGAGACGTCATAGCTTAGTGTTGTGAGATTGAAAACGTCGTAAACAAGGATTTTAACAATATATTTTGGGACCTTTGGCAGTTTTATTCTATGTCAGAATGGTAAATGTATTTTCTAATGGACCAAGGGGTATTTTTTACAACATTCTTTGTTATTGAAAGGAAAGTCGAGAGTTTTCCCGCACTTCTGATATTCTTCACACTGTGACAGGATATCATTTTGATATCCTTTCACACTGTGACAGGATATCACTTTTATACAATTAATAAATTACAGTATTTCACTGGTAAAAATGTAATAAAAAGTTGAAGTTGTAAGTCTTTAAGCTGTTGATTTTTAGTAAAATCTTATTTATGATTTTAAATTTTTAAACGTTCCTTGAAACTTTTAAGTATCCAAATCTCATTTACACCACCTCTCGAATATATTGTTGCACAGTACACTTAACGTTTCGCCTTCACTATTGTTAATATCTTAGTGAGGAGTAAAGGAAGTTAAACATTTACTCGAACCCGCAATGTATTTAAATAGTATTTACATTTTAAATAATTATAATATAATGTTTATGAACCATTTATAAAAATTAAAAAGCCTTTTGCATCAAAGTTATTATCTTAGTTCAATGCTATAAAAACTTAAAATCCACATCAACAAAGTAAAAGAACAAAAAAGTACATAATTATAAAAGTACATATTAAGTATTAAGAAATTCCAATAATGAAAAAAGAGAATTGGCTGATTAAAAGTAAATTTTATTGGCAAATTGCCAATAAAATTTACTTTTAATCACATGTGATTCTTTAGTCATATCAGGACTAACTAGAAAATACAATTTTTCATTGGGTCGTCTTTCGTATCATTCATATCTTTCGTATCATTTTTACGCGTTGTCTTCACACAAAAATCTTACTACTGATTATCCTCTGGTATAACATTAGTAAAGGAGGGTTTGACTATACAACAAAGCATGATAACTCCTGCTCCCAACTATTAGTTTTTAGGGGTTCAAGTTTATGCCCTTATAATAGATTCGTATATTTTAAGGGTTTTTGTTTTTTTTAGATTGGCCATTGTTCGTTATCTTCGCAATTTTTTAAATATCTGTCAATGTTTTTAAATCTTAATTAAATCAAATACAAAAGTTGTTGCTGACTGTTTTAAAGGCTTAGAAGCCTAAACAAAAGTTGAATCAATCGAAGGAAAATCTTTATATTAATGTCAAATCAAACATTTGTGCTTTAAGTGGACCTTTCAATATCTAAATTTTAATTTTCCAAGGAAAAAAATGAACGATTTATGAACGAAAAAAGTAAAGTTCGTTTATTTGAGGACAACTTATTCAGAAACATATAACACTGCCTTAATAGTAGATATGCTATAGACATAGTCTTTGCCTTTATAAGAACTTTCGTTTTAGTTTTTGAAATTCCAAAGTAAAGATGCATAGTCATATCAGATTTAACAAATCAATATTTTAATAAATGAAGCATTGGGAGTTAGTACGTAACAATTAGCCAATCACTCTTTTGCAGCTGATATGTGTTTTCCTATTCATATTTGGCGTTTGGTATTCCATATGGCAAATTCATACAGGTCCGCAGTAACGCAGCAATTAGCTTTAAAAACAAATTACGATATGGGCGCTCTCTGGGCTATCTGTTTAAGTTTTATCTTCCTTGCCGTGTCTCAATGTACCCTTATTTCGCGTAAATATACCGCAAAACTGGAAATGGATGGTAAGAAATCAAATGAAGAACTTTTAGGTGAGCACAAATCTACATCAGTTATAGAGTGTGCAGCACGATGCCAAGGGGAGTGTAGTTTCTACGGATTTAATCCCAAGATTAAGAAATGTCGTACACACAAGAAGATTTTCACCTCTGAGATGTCTGATGAGGTCGGCTGGAGATACTACTCACATGTCTGTATGTATATCTATTATTTTTTATTTCGTTTGCCACGAATCACACAAACATCATTATTTTTTTTCATCGCTGAACATTATTAGTTCTAAAAAATAGTCCATTACATTTACTTATTTTCTTCTAATTATTTTATTACGATTAAAAACTGAATTTGAACTGAAAGAAATTATTTTTTTTACTTACCGTTGGTAAAACTTTTGATAAAGATGTTGAACTTTCCCTGTAAAGAACATGCAAAAAAAATTAGAGCTAACACGGTGACACAATACAAAAATAAAATTCATTTTACGTTAATAACAATGCAGTAGAAAATAGTTTTTCTTGACTAAAAGAATAAACAAGAATGCTCTTCAATGGAAGCTAGTAACTATAATAAAAACATTGCGCCATGGACTACTAAGCATTCTCTTTTGCCTGTAAAGTTTTTGCTAAAGAAATAATTTAAAATATCAGAAACATCTTTCAATAAAAAATGATTTTAAGTAATGAGGAACACTAAACATAATCTATTTTGTAGTTCACAACAAAAGGTCAGCAATTAACCTTAATTTGTCTTTCAAGTTCAAAGTATCATCTCAATACTTGTAGTTATATAAATATTGATTCCATTATTTTGCTTTTTTCTGTCGTAGTTACACCCAAGGACTGTAAAGACCTGCGTGATAATGTTCACAGTAGTACAGGGGTGTATGAAATTTATCCTTTTGGGATCCGCTCCCCTGCTGTCAGGGTGTATTGCGACATGGAGACATTTGACGGGGGATGGACCGTATGTAGTTTACTCTACTCATAGTGAACATTATAGAATTTGTACTCAGTGAATATGGTGTTGAAACGAATAAAGGATGAAAAAAATTGAATACTTTTTATTATAGTAAATATATTGATCATACAATTGTATGTAATTATAATGATCTGTATTGCTATACTTGTTAACTTTAAAAGGCAATCCAAAAACGTATCAATGGGTCACTGAGGTTTAACCGGACCTGGACGGAATATAAAAATGGTTTTGGGGACCCAGATAAGGAGGTTTGGATTGGTAAGTGTTGATCTCTTTTACTTTCACTGTGGCAGATGAAAAACTGAAAGAGTTTCAAAGAAACATCTGAGTTTAAGACAATATAATATTTTTGACTATATTCACTTATATATAGTGTTGAATTGGAAAATAATGAAAAAGAGTTACAAATTACTTGTTGACACGGTCTTAATGAACCAACAATGTCTACAGCAAGGAAAGTAATCAGATTTTTCATTAACATATGTTCATATAGAAAATAGAATTATTGTATTGAAATAGAGTTTAAAGTTGAATTTTAATATGTTTAAATACAGGAAATGACGTAATCCATCAATTAACAAAAGAAAACACCTCATCCCTGTATGTGTCCATCACTCTCGAGAATGGTACAACGCTGTATGAAATGTACGACCGATTCTCTATCTCCGACGAAGCAGGAAAATATCAACTCTTTCTTGCAGGACCTGTCTCGGGAACATTAGGTAGGTGTATTTAAGCTATGATCTTCAAAAAGACATTCAAGTCAAGTGTACCATCATATTCTTCTTTGCTTAAAAAAATTAACTGGTTAAAAAAATATTTTATCTAATATTCTGTGAACGTCTTTTGATTCCACGTTGTACTTTTCCCGAAGTCCGCTGAAATTGAATTTTACATTGCTAATAAGCAATAAGAAAAATAAGAAAATAAGAAAAATATGTTATATTATTCATAATTAGCATATTCAGTAACGACCTTTTGATCCGCCATTGTAGTTTTACCTGGGTTTTCTTTTGTGATTTTCAATAATTCGCATTGTAAACTACTACGGAATAGGAAGTGTGTAGCGCGTAATATATATTTATTGCTGACATTCACATAAAAGCTTGATGTTCAAAGAAAATTATTTAATCCGAACATAGTCGAATTTAAACAGCCAAGTTCAAATAATCTTACGCATTTTACTTGTTATTATACCTATTCTATGTTAATGAAAATCTGATATCTTAAAGCATTTGTAACAGTAAACTCACTTCTTACCTTGTAATTCATTTGCAGAATTTCCTCACTTCTGGTTGAATTTCATTATGTTTGAGATACTGTAAACAGGGAAATTTTCGCCCCCGTTTTCCCCCTTTCGCTGTCTACTTGATTGGGCGAATTTAACACGGGGCGATTTCAAATTATCCCTCATATTTTTTTAATCAGAACTATGACTGGGCGAATTTTAAACGGGACAAAATTGTTCACAAGTTCAAAAGGGCCAAAATAAGATGGGGCTAAAAGTACCCTGTATACAGAACGTTTCTCTTCGGAAAACATAGAGCACAAGCTTGCCTATCTGAGATTTTTACACATAAACTGCATCTGATACTAGAGTATAAAATATATATATTTGGCAGATAAGCAAGCTTGTGCTTTATGTTTTCTGAAACAAAATATGCTGTAAAATCAATGAAACTTTGCATAAAAAATGACAAAATTCGAAAAATTATCTAATTTCTGATCTCTCTGTGACCTCTGTGTATTCTAAATCTCAGAACCAATACTCATTTTGTGGAAGGGTTGACAACAACTTTTTATGGATACACTGTTGGACCATTCTGAAAGATACCCCAAATCGGGGTCTTAACCTATTTTGGTCTTTATTCTAATATTTCTAATGACCATTATCCCCCCTTTTTGTTTATCATTATTTAGGTGTAAAAAGCCTGGAATTTGTTGTTATGCTAGAAAGGATGCAAAATGAATTGCTCTGTGTATTGCATTATATGTTTGTTTTTACATCATGAGGCATCGTCAATCTTAGACATACTTGAGTATTCAGAAGAGAAATGTGATATAAATCAGTTAACACTGTGGTATATTTTTCTATGATTCTACAGGTGACGCAATGTTAGAGACCGGGAGTTCTTACAGAAATCTGTCTGGGATGTACTTCTCGACCACAGACAGGGATAATGACAGATACAGTTCTAACTGTGCTGTTGTATACGGGGAGGATCAGGCTGGTGGTTTAATGACTGTACCTGGGCCAACCTCAACGGTCTGTGGTCCAACCCATACTGGTGGAAACCTACAGTATGGGATGGGCCATCTGTCAGGGAAATCAAAATGTTCATCAAACGCCATTAAGTAAATAATCATTAAATCTCAATAGCCAGTATTTTTGTTTTGGTATTCCCATGAACATTACAAACTTAAAAAAGTAATACAAGAAATATATTTTGACAGGCATTATTTTCAATCTTTTTTTTTTACAGATTTTTAACAGATTAAAGGCCATCAATCAATCAGATAATTTATGATTTATACACAGAATTGACGACAGATTTTTTCGTAATGTCCCGATCTTGACAAGGAGCACACAGCGGGTGTGACTGGTCAATAGGGAATGCTCACTCCTCAATGGCACCTGATCCCACCTCTGGTGTTTCGGAGGTCCGTGTTTGCTCTGTATTGTTTTATTGACTTTGAGATTGAATACTGTTTGTTATCTCCACATGCTTCCTTATGATAAAAGAAACGAGGAAACAATTCGAAATAAATCTTTATATTGTTGATTGATCGCTTTTTAAATATAATGTTAGACATCAAATGACGTGTTAACAAATATGTTTTTAGTAAAGAGATTGGGGATGGGGGTGAAATTTTCTCTAAAGCAACAAATTATTGTAATTTTCCCCTACGAAATGCATTTAGCAAATGATGCATATTTTATGTGTTGTAATAAATTTGAATTTAGAAACACTTCTTTCTTTTTTACAAATGCTGCCATATTAAGGTTTGTGAACGGATAATTAGGATGGATATTGCTTTATTGTGAAACATTTGGCTTTACCCTACAAAACAATATAATACAGACCGGGGGTCAAAACGTTATCGGATGCATCAGTTTTGACGTCGTAAAGGTTAAATACCATGCAATTGCCATCAGCGAAAATCAGAAATCAAACTACAATTCATTGTAATTTATTAGTACCTGAGATATAACACAGAAATTAAAAAAATTAAAATCAAATTTGCCAAACAAGACAAGGAGAAAAAAAAAATGAAAAAAAGGATTGATTTTTTTTAAAAGATGTAGTTTCATATCTGCAGCTGTGTAATCTCGTGTCACTCAAGTTTTACACATACCGTTGCAATTATGAGACTACATCTTTAAAAAAGGATTTACTGGTTAAGTGTATGTTAAAAATAGGTCAACCCCTGTTATGCGGTATATAGACACTGAAATATATTTTACAAAAAAACCCATAGACTTCATTTTTATAGCTTGAAGTCCGAGCAATAGTAAAAGATTTTTTTCAAGGCCTGATGTAAAAAAAAGATTTAATTGTGAAACAATGATGCTTTCGTATGACTGCTTATTTGGAAATAAGGTTGTCATTTGCAAGTCAAACCCTAAGGTCAAGAGGGAAAAAAAGCATCATCATTGGTACACAAGGAAAGGTCTTGTCACAAAAAATTAACCTTTGAAATATAAAAGTGATTAAAGCACCAAAAGTATAGTTAACAAGATGTGTTTGTGAACCACTATGCGCCAGGCAGCAACAAAGTTCGGAAAAAGCTATTTTAGCATTAAGGTCACAGTCAAGGTCACAAGGTCATTGACCTTGATGTCATTTTGAAGAACCTGATTAGTGGAGTTTGCATACCAAATATGAAGTCTCTATCTTTCATGGTTCAAAAGTTATGGCAAAGGTTAAAGTTTGTAGAAAAAAGCTATTTTTAGCATATAGGCCACAGTCAATGTCACAAAGTCATTGACATTGGTCTCATTATCATTTAAAGAATAACAGGAGAATACTCCGAGAGGAGATAAATGTTAATGTCTCGTAATATGGCGCAATTAACATGAAAAAGAGTGCAAAGAAGTAATATTAAATCTTGTCATTTTTATTTTCGATGACTTGACACTTGGAAAAAAGTGCACGACTCAAATACATTTATAGATCTAAACTATGAAACTCTTTGAACCTTCTAATTCAGGTGAAATAAATTGATTCTTACCATAATACGACAATATTTATAATCTCTTTTTTTAGGTTGCGGCGGGGGTGGGGGGGATATATCTAAAATGAATTTGGAAATTGAATCACTATGTCCTTACTTAAGTGTACTTAGAAATTATATTTTTTAAATGAACAGAAATAGAATTGAAAGATTAGAAAACTGCTTGTACAGCAGGTAGCATATAATTGGCAAAGAACAAAGTACTGTTTGTACATACTCATCTCGCCCTTTATTTTTCTAAAATATGGAAGTGATGTTAGGAATTAAAAATCATTGTTCTCGATCGACCGCGTGGCGCAGTGGTTAGATTGTCTGCTCGATCTAGAGTCGCGAGGTAAGGATCGATCGAGTTGATCGCGGGTTTGAATCTCAATACGGGACGTGGAGAATGGTTCTTCGGATGAGACCGTATACATGCATAAACCGAAGTCTCCAGTTGGTGCTGGCACGAAAAGGATCCCTCCCTGCTCAATGGCCTTCAGTGCCCAGTGATCCCTCCCTGCTCAATGGCCCTCAGTGTCCAGTATCTACTATTTGAATAAGCCATATACGTAAATTTTTAAGAGCATTAAACTTTTAGGGCAAAATAAAGACAAAACCGTACCTTCTTTTACAATAACACGTAAAGCATTGAAGAGCTCCATATTAAAGATAAACTGTATACAAAAATTATTAAATTTTAAAGATAAAATGTATGATTTTTTTTTCAATTCCAAATTATTGTTAACACTGAGCTTAAGATATCGTGATTGATTAATATTTTACCCTCTAGCCTCCTTAATCTAAGATAATCCGCCTAGTCGTTATATCATTGATTCATTTGTTAATTTATAATTTGTTAATTTATAATTAATTTGTTTTACGAACCTTTTTTCTTGAAACCACAGTCTACAAATGTCTATTAAACAGCTGTGTGCTGCCTTGAATTATCACTTTTATCATTTTAACTTTGTCGTTCAAATTTTCACAAATACAACATATCGACTTCTTTCTAAGTTTATAGACGTTTAGCTTTTTTCCCATTCTCAGCTAGCATGGCATTAAGTTACATATAATTACTTTGTATTTGCATATAAATGGTATATGACGAAATTTATAGCAGCAAAGATGATCCTGGTGCTACTAAAATGGTCATTACTTTATCATTAAACAAATTGACAAGTGCATTTTTGTGACAGTTGGCGGGTACATTTTTTAGGCTTACAGTACATGTATTAAAGTTCCTGATACCGCACATGTCTAGGATAATGCTAATGTAGGGACACAGAATCAAAGCTGGACAATCAAGAAGATTTATGGTTTGCGTATATTATACTGATAATTCTTAATAAATGTTTATATTTGGATTTTATGATATGTTTAGATTTATATGACGTAACAATTACTAGCTATCTAATTGGTCGTGGTCCATCATTTTAAAAATCATATTATGTTTATGTTGCACTAGACCTTCCATGTAAACCTAAACATTTATTTTTTTCTACGCTGGACTAAAAATAGATCAAGAATTTCCAACAACTGATATGATTTAGCAACCCTCAACTACAATGTTCACTCGCCTTAATGCTCAGGGAATACTGCTCTTGGCGTAGCTTAATTTTCATATTGTCCTCAAAACAGCAATTACTGTATGATATTATTAACTTTTTATATGAAGAAGCATGGTAAGACAGGTAATAGGTAAAATTGTCTTCGGAATAGAAGTATATCAAACAAAAATCCATGTTATAAAAATCCTAATTCATTAACAAAAATATCCTCCAACTTTCATTGCATATTTGAACTTTAATTCATATAAATAAAAAAAAACTGTAATTTATTTTCTGCAAAACGAATCAGAATTAAGCATTTTTGGGTATTTTACGAAATTCGATTGAATGTGACGTCATTTGAATTGCCAATTTGAGCTGTTAACACATTTCAAATTTAAACGACTAAATTTTCCGAACTAAAGTGATCATATTAGTGTTATATTGTCATTTTACATAGTTGAACGACGCTCAGTAAGATATTCACAAATCCTTTCTCCTATGTAAACGACATTAAGAAATAATTTGAAAAAAACGATTATCTGCCATTTTGAATCGCCATTTTGACTTTTAATTTACAGCTGCACCATCTTCAATTGTAGAATAGTAAGATGTAGAGTAAAAAATACAAATCTGCAGTGCATGGATATTTGCAAATGTAAAATCCTAAACAAAGAAGAATACAGAAACAATTGACAAATAAATCGGAGAAAATTCGAATTACAAGTAAGTGGATCCGGGCCACAATTAAAGGGTGAAGGTCAAATGGCTAAAACGTAGCAAATGTAGGAAATTCATATGCCTCCCTTGCAATGATAAAAATAAGAATAGCTCACATGTTTTAGATACTTTTTGGGTATAAAATAAAAGTAGAGTGTCTAAAGTTTACAATGATATGCAGCAAGGTGCATTTCAAGCAAAAATTATGCCTAGAAATATGAATTGAAAAGAGCATTCATTTGGTTTGTTTACACTTTTTTTGCCAAGCGAGAGCTATCCTGAGGTCATGACGTCAGAAGTTTATTAATAACCAGGGAATTCCACATTCAACACCCCTATTTCTGGATGTGAATATTTATCTGACACATGTGGTCAAAGATATTTTGGAAATGAAGATTTTTAAAAAAGTTACAAAGAAAATAAAACACATGATTTTACTATATAAGTCTATATGTAAGCTATTTGTGGTCCGTGTCCTTATGATGGGGTATTTGAGGGATTCCCCTGAATTTATTTTTAAAGATATGACAATGAAATTTTGACAGGAGGTGGGTTATGCATTTTGAAATAGTTTCATAAATTTTTAAAAAAAATATTTAAACATTTAAATAAAAATTAATTTTTATAAAAATTAAAATTTTTTGAGTGATTGAAAAAAAATTTAAATTATGCATCCCAGAATGCAATATTTCAGGGGAATTGATATGTCGGAGAAAGAGGTCACCTTAGTGCATCCATTGACCACGAAGATAGTTCCTTTTTAAAAATAGAAAAACTGTTTTGTAATGTGTATTTGCATATGTATTCTTAATAAGGGGTCCCTTTGAAGTCATAGATGAAAGACGAGGTGTTTATTGGAAATGACAGACAAGCTATCCATTGATTTCCCCCACCCAAAATAAGGCGCAATAAGAAGGTGGTGATTGGGCCAATATTTACAATAACATGTGCATGGATTTATTTTGCAGGAAAGCACGTGGAAATGGGATTCAGGCTTTGCCCGACTCATAATTGCACATGCAGGCAGAGGTTGTGTATTGGAGTTTATAATTTCAGGTGAGTGGAAATTATGTTGTGTAAAAATATGTACTTTTCACTAAAATAGAAATGGGGGTTGATGGGTTTATCATTTCAAGGAAGATGGGGGGGGGAGGATATAGTTTGTAGTTTTTGACAAAAACATTGATCAGTAAGTATGTATGTATGTATGTATGTATGTATGTACATGTGTGCGAATGTGTATGATGTGTCTTATGTATTTATGTGGAAGTTTTGGGTTGTGGCCTGGTGTTAATTTTTACACGTAAGTCTGGTGGCACCAATAACACAATTTTTTCTTCAAACATAGCCTCTTTAATTAAATCATTATAATTTAAAATCTTTTTTGACAAATCTATAATTTATCAGTAATAAAGGCAATCTTAAAATTAATCAATTTTTATTACTTTATTTCTTGAACAGATCAATTCTATTCTAGAATAAAAATAAAGAACTTATATTGCAAATAATTGTTTAAAAAATATAAATTTGTAATTTTTTTATCAACTAAGGGATGTAATTCTACGATTATTAAAAAAAAAGTAACCAAAAGATGCTGTACACGTGACCAAGATGTGCAAAGATGTTTAGCTTAAACTTTAACTTAATGAAGACGGAATAAATAAACAACTTGTCATTTGTATAGCGAGAGCTCTTATCATGACAATTCATCCATAGCCTAACAGTGATTATTCTAAATGCATCAGCCTCGCCTTGCCCTAGATAATTCAGACGATTGCAGGAGCTGTTATGTCTCGAATACATAATATGACTGTAGACAGAAACTGAATTTTGTATATTTTATATATTAAAATACGTTTTACGCTAATTTTGCAAAGATTTCAAGACTAGAAAACTACTATAATTGTCAAGGTTGGTTTTCAATATTCTCATTCTATCTTTGTTTACACTAACCGCGGTCTATAGACATTTTATAAGCACTATTGATGCAAACAAAGTTCACGTGCCAAATGTTTCTAGCTGTTACTTTATTCTTGTTCCAAAAGAAATGTATAACGCAGGGTTCTCCATCATTTGAAATTTAATTTACGCGCAATACGTTTTGATAATTGAATAGAAAATAAACGTAGGAATCTCATTTCTTCTATTGTAATTGTACAACTAGAGTGTGGGAACGCTTTATTATCACTTCTTTAAAAAATACTCATTTTCAAAAATTAAAAGTAGAAAAACTACAAAAGGAGACCGCAAATTCTAAATGCACAAAGAAAGGGGCTTTCTTGTCATAGAAAATTATTTTCAAGCATGGATGAACAAGGTACATATAGCACCAGGAACTGCTGGGACTGCTAGGTTTTCTTTCTTGCGAAGTCCCAGATCAATCTAACAACTTTCTTCGAGCAGCTGTCCCACAGAAACTGAATATTTTGAGAGAGATTTTGTCCTTGGAACTGCTCTTTGAATCTGCTAGGGTATCATGTTGGTTTCATAATATCTTTTAAACTCACTACCCTAATTTTTTTGTATTTCATTGAAAAACCTTTAAGTTAATAGACCATCGTGACTCCTTCCACCTGAGGCAGCTTCCATATAAATATGACCAATCATGGCATAAAAATTCTAAAGAAGAATATTTATAAGATTTTTGTTGAAGTGATGATCCAGTTTGGCTCCAGAATAATCCCAGGCCCCAGTGTGATGTTGTGATGTACAATAACTCTGTTCTATGTCGCAAGTAAACTTCCACATAAGTTTGCACTTTTTACTCTGTTGTTCTTCAGAAGATGCCATTTTTTCAATAATTTCTAATTACATGTACATCCTCTTTGAAGAAGATGTGGCCTTATACGTACTTGAAAAAAATATAATCATGTATTTCAAGGATACTTTGCGATTTAAGTTTAGTTGAAACTGGCAAATTGCTTCTTGAGAAGAAGTCAAAGATGTAAACAGTTTACAGAGAGACAGACGTCGAGCAAATGAGACCAGAAAAGCCGTTGGCTCAAGGAAAGGGAATGAGACGATATGAGATCTATCTTAGAGGGAAAATTGTTATTAATAGACAATTTCGTTAGAGAACATTTTCATATTTCAAAATTATTTTCATCATTGTATTGACCATAGAAATTGCGCAATGATGACTCTAAACGAGACTGTTGATGTCATAAAAGTGTTGGTTTTCTAGATTAATTTTTTTTTTTTTTTTTTTTTTTATTTTGATTAAAATTAATTTCAGTGTTGGGTACAGGCACGCAGCATCGTTTGAAAGTAAGGAGATTGGGGTGGGAGTGCGAGCCAGCTGCTGAATCAGATATAGACAAGCTGTGTAACTGAGATATTTTTTGATTATTTTGAACAGGTTGGGCACACCCCACCAAATGGTACTTAATCCCCCGTTTGGTAGACAATCTCCCATATCGGTGTCGAATTTTACAAACCAAATGGTAAACTTTTTTATTCTATTGCAATTTTAATTAAAATAAAGCAAAAGCGCATTTGCAAACTTAAGGCATTGAGGCAATTCAGTGAACATATTCCTCACACAATTAACATAAATCGGTCGCATTTTGATGTGCAATTTCTCCGTAACTTTGGTAAAAAATTTATTTTATCCAGAGGTTTAACTCTTGATAACTTAACTTTCAATCTCTATTTGGATTTTCGTCAATAATTATCTCCATAAAATCCTGTTAAACAGGTTGTGCCCAACCTGTTATAAGTAGAATGTCTTTGACAAAAACCGATTTCGATATAAAAATGAAGAAACATCATAGTATTAGTAATCACACCATTTATTGATTTTATTATTTGATACTCGGACCTTTTGACGAGTGTTCGAACTGCTCCTTGACGAGTATTAAAACTGCTCACTGAAAGAACATAAAATTAAATCGAAAAACTATACATTTGAAAAGCATATTTAATACAAAATATTTTCCTGCTCTT
This sequence comes from Saccostrea glomerata, assembly GCA_003671525.1. NCBI lineage: Eukaryota > Metazoa > Mollusca > Bivalvia > Ostreida > Ostreidae > Saccostrea > Saccostrea glomerata. The sequence goes on along the minus strand of PRKT01000173.1, from coordinate 384,724 downwards.
TCCGATTGAAATTGTTCATTGTGTTATATAAAAAGAAAGTTTAACAACAGTTGAATCTTCAGTTGTTTTTAGTTTGCCCTCGAATGAATTTACCGAGTCTTTGACATGCTATTCTTTTCACCAATCATTTTTAAGTTATGAAGACGGGAAAAACAAACACGAAGTTTCAAGAATGAAAAATACGTTAAACCAAATCACCGTTAGTGTGCTGATTACATCTAATAGTTCACGTGTTCCAAACAACACGTTGCAAAGATATTTACTCTAAAGTAAGCGACAATAAATCTAGTGGCCCCGGTAAAGAATTTTTTTCTGTAAACATAGCTTCTTAATCTTATACATTATAATTTTAAATCTTTTTGAGACAAATAATATATATAAATGATTAATTCAATCTATGAATTAATCAAACATTATAACTTTATGTCTTAAAACAGCTGAATTCTTGTCCAGAAAATATATTAAAAACTAATATTGCTAATAGGGCCTAATTGTTTTAAAAATATCAATATTGTAATTTTATTTACATGTATCAACTAAGGGGAGCAATTCTAAGATTCTTTGAAAAATTACACAAAGATGCTATACACGTGGCCCAGATGTGCAAAGATGTTCTTTTTTCATTTTTACATATGTCGATCCAGAAGATAATTGAATTAATGGTAAATTTGAAGTATATCGTTATAAATGTAAACAAATGAACAATTTTTTATCAGATGAGCTTGAGTTCTTATCTTGAAAAATCTTCCATAGCCAAACAGAAAATAATAAATAGATAATTCATTCATGCATCAGCCTCTCCCAAGATAATTCGCAAGATTGCTTTCATGTCTCGGGTGTATGGCTGCACATACATGAGGATAATGACTTAATTTTGTACAGTATATATTAGTATACAAAAATATTAAAAGTTATCCCAATATGTTAAATGTAAAAATGCAAAGATTTCAACGCTAAAAATCGACTATTATTACGATTGGCACCAATATTTTTATTCTATCTTTTTGCACTTTTCAGTCACATTTGAAAAAAGATGCTTTTGTTGATGAATTTGAACATATTTGAAACCCCACTCATGACCACAGTCGAAGGCAAGGCACAGCGGTTAGAGAGTCTGGTTGCAATGCAAGAATTTGATCTTTAAAATTAATGTACGTCACGGATTCAAATCTCTTTGTAGGATGTGGAGACTTTTTTAACCGAGGTATCGTGTTGCAGTAGGTGCTGGCACGATAACGTTCCCTTACTGCTCAATGGCCATTAGACCAAGCAAATTACAATTTTTGCAGCTATTCTCTTGCAAGTGGTGGCGTCTACATACGAGTGAAAAATTCTCGAGAGGGACGTTATATATGAAACAAACAAAAATCATGACCACTTGTTACTTATAGCGAGCGCAGCGAGCGTCGCGAAGCGACGCTCGCGAAGCGAGCTCAATAGACTAACGTGTAAGAACAGAGAAAATTCGGATTGAAATCTGTACATACGTCAGCCGAATTTCTCTGTGCAACATTCCCAGAATTCCTGCACTACCCAATGTCCTTTGCGCGAATATTGCCGAATAAATAAATAAATAATCACGTAAAGCATATATCAGACTTTCAGTTTGTAGAAATCTTTCAAAGAAACAAGAAATAACTCTGCAATGTTTTTCGACAAAAAATGCACCAGTTCTATAGTTTCAAACAGACGCTCGGCTGTCTCCGTAAGCTCCGACGAGCTTTGTGACGTCACAGCTAGTCGAGAAGTCTCGTGCGGCTTGACGTTCGAAGTGGCTGATCTCAAGTGTTTTTGATGGTACAACTGCGCTCGCCCCAACGGTCACACCGTAAAACATATTTCTTAAATTTGTTCCTATCAAAATATGTCTTATCGCCATGACCATTGAACGGAAGTAAATGATATTTAACTAGTCATGATCAATCTGTCATACACTATTTTTTTTTTCATGCCCAGCCAATTAATAGTTATTACCGTCTTCCTTGGAAGACGGTATTGTATAGTTGAAGTTTTTTACCGTCTTCGGACTATGCAGTTCCTGTCTTTTGTGAATGGTAGAAAATGCATGATGAGAAAATTTTCAATTCTTTCATTGGTTGAAATGCTGTTCAAGGCAAGGGAGATAACTTTCTGATGATCTAATTTTCGTACGACTTAACAATTTTGCAAGATTTTCAATCTTTAAAAAAATGACAAAACGAACAACAAAATCAGCAGTAATTAATTCCTAATAACATGATTTTTTGTATAGCAAAAAATAAAAATATCTCTGTAACTTCATTATAAATAAAATTTGATTTTTATTGCTTGCAGGCTTTACAATTTGTTATTATTCTTTTCCCCTTTCTTGTTTGAAGAAGGAAATGGAATCAGCCGAGGTTTGCCGAAAGGTCTCGGCGAGTCAAAGCAATCGGAGTTCCTCGGATGACTCGTACCTCGCACATAACCTCGGACGTAAGTGGTGATCTTCCATCTTGCTGATTCAGTCATGTGATCTTATTTGAACTTCATTCAAATATTATACTTTTGAAATCCGAGTTACTTTGATGCACGCCCAACACTGTGTTCTTGCTTTCAAAGAATACTAACATTTGATTGTAATTAACACGAGGAATTACACAAATAAAGAAACCTTTTCTAAGAACTTTAGGCAGAGCAAAATATCAAATGAGTGACAAGGCAGTTTCCGGCGGAGAAATGTAGCGATCTGTTGCGTATTCCTCCACCTATCACATCCGAGGTTTGAATGGAGCGTAGCGGAGTCAGCCGAGGATTGCCGATTGGAGTCAAAGTTTACGGAGATGACCGAGCGACAACCGTGGTAGGGCTAATGCCAGTAAAAAGCTAATGTAGAAATACAAAATCAAGAAATTCAAATGAATTATACGGCCTGATAGGTGTAGATCAGTTTACAGTTTAAGATTGTTGCTAAAGACGGGAAGCTTTTTAAAAAAGCTCTACTTGTTATAACATTACATTTCAATTAATGACATTTTTACTCAATTGTTTTGTCTTTATAATTTAAAACAAAAGGTTTAGCAAAAATAATCTGCAAATAGCTAGGAAGGGGAAGGGGGTTGATGGATCCTCATTAATCTCCTCAACATAATTTAATGCAGGCTAAATTTTAGGCTTTCATCGGAACAAATGAATTATAATTGAATCAAAAGTAATTGGTATGCATTTTTACAATTAATTTATTACAAATGTTATTGGACAGTCTTAAATATTCCTTTATCAACGATATTTTGCGACAATTTTGGTTGAAATTTGCCAACTGGTTCTTGAAAAGAAGTCGAGATGTGAAAAAATTGCAGACTTACAGACAGACGCAGAACAAATTATGATTTTGATCAAGAAAGCCTTTGATTCAGTTAAGATAGAAAGGACATGAGGCAAGGTGTCTATTGTATCTAGTAATATTAACATATTAATAGACAATTTTGTAAGAAAACATTTTCATATCATCATTGTATCGACTATAAAACTTGCGAAATGAGGACTTAAAACGAGACTGTTGGTCATCAAAAAGGTGTTAGTTTTATAGATGAAGTCGTTTGTATAAAACCATTCCCAGTTTTGTTATAGACACGTAACATCCTTTGAAAGTAAGGAAGTTTGGGTGGGAGCTCGAGGCAGCTGTTGAATTATGACGGCACATGTATATAAAATCCAAGCTGTGTTTGGTAATTTCTAAAAATAGAATGTGTTTGACAAATAACGATTTTGATAACAATATAAAAAATCATAGTAATCACGCCGCGATAATCGGCTTTAAAGAAAAGCGCACGCTAACTCTTGATTCCTGCCTACATTTTGGAACCATTTAATTCAATATAAACAGCAAATTGTCCATAAAATCTCTCTTTAATATAAAGAATAGTTCAATGGTTATTGATGAATTGTCTTTATACCAGCACTAAACAGTATATTATCCACAATTCCAGCTCTTGAAAAAAGACGGTATTTTCCATTGAAATCGGAGTTTCAAGCATCCCCATATTTTGAAATAGTCTTGGATAGATTAAATATACCTTATATATTTTCTTATGTTTTAAGCAAATAGATAAAACAAATATATAAATAAAATAAAATGTTTCAGTTGTGAATTGCTTTCAAATTGGTGGAAAATAAGCTATTTTTAATCGTTTTTGTCAATAAACATATCCCCCCCTCCGGTGTCTCACAAAAAGCTTTGTTATGAATTTGTGAAATAACATTCCATATTACTTATAAAAAGGAATTTTTGTAACACGGGGGGGGGGGGGGGGGGGGCATGTTTTAAAGATATTTTCCGTTTTCCGTTGAGTTTTATAGAGAAAAACACAAAAAACCAAAATTTTAAAGTTATCTCTGTGTTTTCCCAAATAAGTAATGTTTTATGAAAATCCATATAATTACCTATAAAAATATTAAAAATACATCGAATATGTTAACTTTTGAAAATTGACTTAGAGGTAGGCGGGAGAACATGCTATCGTTCGCAGTTCTTTAGCGAGTATTCGAACTGTTCAGCGACTAGTATTTACATTGTTCACTTTCTCACTGAAGGGACGTACCTAAAATTAAAATAGACAAACTATGCATTTTAAAAGCATACTCTATGCAACAATATTTTCTTCCCATTTTGATTGAAATTGTTTATTACTAATGAAAAAGGGAAGTTATGCAACTTTTGATCATTGATTTGCCTTAAACCCTCGAATAAATTATCCGAGGATCCTTCCTGCTCTTTCTAACATAAATCATTTCTAGGTTGTTGTGACATGGAACCAATCAAAATACTAGTATAACAGGGATGAAAAATCCGATAAACCATTCCACCGATATGCGATGAAGTTCTCTTCACGTGTTCTAATACGTCACGTTGCAAAGACTTATCTTAAACTCTGAAGTGAGCGACAATAAGTCTAGTGGCAAAAGTAATGAAATGTTTCTTCAAATATAGCCTCTTTTATATTCATTATAATTTAAAATCTTTCTGTGACAAAATACATATATGAGTGATTAATGCAATCTTATCATACATGTAAGTCAAATCTCATAATTTTACTTTTTTAAGGGCTCAATTCTTTTCTAGCATATATATCAAGCACCAATGTTGTAAAAATAATTGTTTAAAAAATTAAATATTGTAATTTTATTTATCAACTAGTGCTAATTGTAACGGGGACCGTTACAGATGTTCCCCAAACCCTCCCCATCTCCCTTTTGGTGTCATATTCCCTATAAGCTTCATTAAATAAGACAATCTTTATGCATTTGAGACTTTAAGAACGTTTACCCAGATGGGTACCAAGTTCATTCAAATTTTAGCATTGCACGCGTGCGCATGTTAATGCATGTGCGTAATGACCATATCATCTTGTTTACACAATCTATATACTTAAATTTACTAAATATTAAAGTATTTAATCCAAAAGTATTAAAAAATACGCTCATTCAAGTGTTTTTTTTATTTTACTAATTTCACGTGCACGCCCGTGCATACATGAGCATGGTGACATACCTTCTTGTAGAAGTCCATTACATCTATCTATGTTCTAAATCCCACTCCGTTTGGTTGAAAACCAAGGGAGTTATAGCTGATTAAAGTTTCAGCCAATCAGATTGCAGCGTACGTACACGCACGTGTATTGATGTGCTTGGTGATCATACCTTCTTGTATAAGTCCATAATATCTATCTATGTTCCAAATCCCATCTTGTTTGGTTGATAACTAAGGGAGTTATAGCTATTTAAAGTTTCAGCCAATCAGATTGCAGCGCACGTACACGCACGTGTATGGATGTGCATGGTGACCATACCTTCTCTCAGAAGTCTATTATATCTATCTATGTTCCAAATCCCATCCTGTTTGGTTGAAAACCAAGGGAGTTGTGGCTATTTAAAGTTTCAGCCAATCAGATTGCAGCGCACGTGCATGCACGTGTTTTCATGAAAATTGTTATATTTCATATTGTAGGATATCCTAATGCATGGCTATTTTCAAAATTTCAAATGATTTCATCAAAAAACAAGAATGATTTTGAGACTTTAGTTTCAGCCAATCAGAGCGAAGCACACGTGCATGCGCGTGAGATCTTGCTATTTTGACCATGTCATATTGTCTATGCTACTACTATATCCTTATATTATGAGTTTCAAAGCATTTCATCAAAAAGGTAAAAATATACGCCTATATCAATTAAATCGGTCATTTCACGTGTTGCTCGTGCGCGCTCTTGCAAGCACGTGCACACAAAATGGCATGTTGACAATGTCATCTTACCTACATTTATAATATGTCTATATATTATAAAAATCAAAGCATTACATCGAAAAATGTAAAAGTTACGGGAATTTCAAGTATATTGGTCATTTCACGTGTTGCACGTGCGCGCTCTTGCAAGCACGTGCGCGCAAAATGACCTTCGTTCCGCAAATCTACATAACATGCCTACTTACCCTAAAAAGGTTTCCCCTTAATCGGATGTGTACTTTACAAGATCATTCGCGGACAAAATTTTCCCGAGAAGAAAAATAATAATAACTAGAGCAAAGCTCGTTGCAAAGCAACGAGTAGGTCTTCCGTCCTGTTTGACCGGAAGTTTATGCTACTTCCCGTGTGACTGGAAGTGTTGACGACGGACATAAAATTAATTGTTATGCTCCCAGTGACAGATGTTACCCAAAAACTTTTCAAGAACGGTAAAAATACACTTTTTTCGACTACTTCCGGTTTGGCCGGAAATGACGTCGACGGACGTATTTTGACGACTCCATTAGATTAAGCTTGACATTTTGAACAACTTTGCTTCATGGACGTATTACAAATTCTCAATACTATTTGAGATATAAAGGAAAAACTTTCGGCCCCTGTAGACCCCTAATTTTAGGGGCCAGCCCTTTTTTGAGATATCATTTGGAAGAACTTAAAATTCTACACTACTTTTGTTCTATATGTTTTAACAAAATATTTCCAGGTAAAAAGATATCGTAGAAAAAGTGCTAAAAATTTTGAAATTCGCGATAGGCCTATTTTCGGGCCATACCGAGCGCCGACGTGCAGCACTTCCGGTAAAAATAAAATACATTCCACAAATCTACAGACATAGGTCTTCTAGACCTGAAAGTATCACGTGTCTATCTAAAGTCGTTTAGGAGAAATCGTGCGGACAAACTGACCCTTAAAAAATCAATTTTGTGCTGATAACTCCGGACCGGAAGTGACGTCATCAAAACAGAAAAAAACGCATAGGGTTCAAGTGATGTTACTTAAGTCCTGAAAGTTTCATGGAAATCCATCGAGCCGTTTTCGAGAAATCGCGTGCACAAAATCGGTAAGAAAAAAAAACAATAATAATAACTAGATGAGATCTCGTTGCGAGCAACGAGTAGGTCTTCCGTTGAATTTCTAGATAAGATGAGATGTGATTTTGACTGAGATAATCGTTAAAAGAGAATAACTTTAAGTTTTCTTTCATCAAATTTAAAATTTCTCATTTTTGTCAGGGTATTCTGAACATCTTTTGTTCAATAAGGCTTATAAAAATACTCTCCCTTTTTGAGACGTAAAGCATAAAAAATACAGCATTTTGTCCCTTGCAACCCCTAATTACGTAACGTATGATCAAAATGAAATCAAATATTGATGCAAATCGTTATAAAGAATAATTTTGCCCCAGTTATGTATAACAAAATATTGATCATTAAAGAATTATAGATAAAAGACTTTTGGCCCCTCTGAGCCCCTATTTTGAGGGGTCAGTCCCTTTTTATTGATATCAAATGAAAGGTCTTGTGATTTTAAAGATTTTTTGTTCAACAACTATTCAGAGTTTTCTGTGCGTTGTGGGGATATGCTAAATGGAAATATTTAAGGGCCACTCCTACAAGTCCTTCATTGGGCCGTTTTAAAAAAATTCAAAGTATGTATATTGTTTAAAACATTACTCTGACCATCTTCTGTTCAATATTGCTTATCTAAATATTCCCCCTTTTCGAGATATAAAGCATCAAAGATTTGATATTCTGGCCCCTTCTGACCCCCTTATTACGTATCATATGATCAAAATTGTATCATATATTGTTGCAAATCGTTAAGATGAACACTTTTGCCTCAGTAATGTATAACTAAATATTGTTCATTAGAGAGTTATAGATAAAAGACTTTCGGTTCCTCTGAGCCCCTACTTTGAGGGGTCAATCCCTTTTCCTTGATATCAAATGAAAGATCTCGTAATTTTTAAGATTTTTTGTTCAACACTTATTCAGAGATTTCTATTCGTTGTAGAGATATGCTAAACGGAAATATTAAGGGGCCACTCCTACAAGTCCTTAATGGGGCCGTTTTATAAAAATTCAAAGTATGCATATTGTTAATAACATTATTTTGACCATCTTTTGTTCAATATTGTTTATGGAAATATTCCCCCTTTTCGAGATATAAAGCATCAAAGATTTGATATTCTGGCCCCTTCTGACCCCTTATTAGGTAACATATGATCAAAATTGTATCATATATCGTTGCAAATAGTTAAGATAAATACTTTTGCTTCATTAATGTATAACAGAATATTGATAATTAGAGAGTTATAGATAAAAGACTCTTGGCCCCTCTGTGCCCCTTTTTTGAGGGGTCAGCCCCTTTTCCTTGATATCAAATGAAAGGTCTCGTTATTTTTAAGATTTTTTGTTCAACACTTATTCAGAGATTTCTATTCGTTGTAGAGATATGCTAAACGGAAATATTTAGGGGCCACTCCTACAAGTCCTTAATGGGGCCGTTTTACAAAAATTCAAAATACGCATATTGTTAAGAACATTATTTTGACCATCTTTTGTTCAATATTGCTTATCAAAATATTCCCCCTTTTCGAGATATATAGCATCAAAGACTTGACATTCTGGCCCCTTCTGACCCCTTATTACGTAACATATGATCAAAATCTTATCAAATATTGTTGCAAATCGTTGAGATGAATACTTTGGCTTTAGTAATGTATAGCAGAATATTGATCATTAGAGAGTTATAGATAAAAGACTTTTGGCGCAACTGAGCCCCTTATTTGAGGGGTCAGCCCCTTTTTCTTGATATCAAATGAAAGGTCTTTTGATTTTGAAGATTTTTTGTTCAACACTTATTCAGAGATTTCTATTCGTTGTAGAGATATGCTAAACGGAAATATTTAGGGGTCATTCCTACAAGTCCTTAATAGGGCCGTTTTACAAAAATTCAAAGTATGCATATTGTATAGAACATAATTCTGGTCATCTTTTGTTCAATATTGCTTATCAAAATATTCCCCCTTTTCGAGATATAAAGCGTCAAAGATTTGACATTTTGGCCCTTTGTGACCCCTTATTACGCAAGATATGCTTAAAAGTTTATAATATATTGTTCCAAATGGTCTGAAATTAAGAGATATCGAAAAATCAAGCAGAAAAAATGATAAATTTTTTTGGTCACACGGGGGATCGAACCCGGGTCGCCTGCGTGACAATCCAATGCGCTAACCATTAAGCCATTGGGATCGCCTCTTCGTGTTTTCAAATGCAAATATCTCGAGATTGGCTTTTTCGATTTTCAAACAAATAACATATTTCGCTTCTTCAAGAGGGTCTCTATTCACATCGAAAGTAAAAATATTAAAAAATAAAAGTTGAAAAATTGCGTTTTTTAAATTTGCTTCCGGTAGCGACCGGAAGTATTGATGACACACGGAAAGATGATTCTGCAAAGCTATAAGTCATGAACTATCATCTTAAATAAGTCTCCCGTTCATATCTTAAGCAGTTTTCGCTACTAAGTTCAGACAAAATTGCATTTTAAAATCAGAAAATTGTAGATAACTCACGACCGGAAGTGACGTCATCAATTAAAAAATTTTCCAATAAGGTTCAGATCAGTACCTATCAGATGTGAAAGTCTCATGAGAATCGGCCCACTAGTTTACGAGAAATCGCTTGCACAAAATTGGTAAGAATAATAATAATAATAGGTAAAAAGAAACCGAAGAATAACAAGAAGGTCTTCCACTGGAGACGGAAGACCTTAATAAAAGTGAAAAAGAAACCTAAGAATAACAAGAAGGTCTTCCGCTGAAGACGGAAGACCTTAATAACGAGATAAAGTTACCAAATGTAAATGTAATTGATTTCCTCATGAATGTTTTGGCGCGGTTCCAAAAAAACCACGTGCAGGGCGGGACAACACCTAGAGAGAAGCAGGCTTGGAGCCCGTGGATTGGCAGAATCAAAGCATGTAAACATAAGGAATAACTGTCAGATTTTTCAAATTCATGAAGATGATCAATGGATTGGCTTGTGTGATAATTTAATGCATAAACGCCTTCGGCATTTATGCAAATTATTACACAAGCCAATCCATTGATCACTTCATGAATTCGAAAAATAAGACAGTTATTCCTTAACTAAAACAAAAAACCATTAGCTAAGTTTGAACAACCATCGATTTGTATCAGTCCTTTCCATTGGAAACGCAAGACCTTAATTCGGTACATCCCACTCATTATTTTTAGAATCGGTAGGAGAAGAAAGTAGTGCAGGAAAATTACAAGTTCCTCAATTTGCAGACTTGCATAAAAGAAATCTGGCAGATGTACTGAACTGAGCCTCATACTTGTTAATTGTCAGTATCTTTCCTATCATAAAAGCTTGGGAAATGTAATTTATGAAGAAGATCAGCCGAATTATTTTGTGTATTGTAACGCCAGTCAGAACTCTGAAATTTCCCTCATTCACTTCCATTTTAGAGGTTCTACCGAAAAACGAATCTGACATGCCACCATCAATTCAAGCAAGTAAAAACAATATGTTCCCCAACTTCGTTTGGGGAACATAATAATAAGAAACAGAGTAAAAACAATATGTTCCCCAACTTCGTTTGGGGAACATAACTAAGGGATGTTATTCTAGGATTCTCCAAAAAAGTAGGCAAAGATGCTGTACACGTAGCCCAAATGTGCAAAGATGTTTTTCTTACTTTACACAAAAGCTAATTCAGAAGATAAATAATTGGTGAATTTGAGGTTTAGTAAAAACGTGATGAATATAGATTGAATACATAGATTTTCATCCGTAGAGCTTGACAATTCTTCTATGGCCAAATAATGATAATTTGTCATAATTAAGTCATGCATCAACCTAGCTGCTAGTCTCAGAATAATTCAGATGATTGGTATTGTCGGTATGTCTTGGGTTTATTATTATGGCTGTTGACAAATGCTAAGTTTGGTATATTGATACATCATACATTAAGATATAGCTTAAAAAGATTCCAAGGCAATGAAACCTACTATTGCCAAGATTGGTTTCCATGTTTCTTATTCAATCTTTGTTTTCGATTACTAGTCTACCGACATTTAAGCAGCAAGATTGATGCAAACAAAGTTCATGTGCCAAATATTTCTGCCACTTTAATTTATTCTAGTTCCCTTTTTTAAAAAAAAGGTTAAGCGTATATTCAAGAGAAAACAATTAAATAGATCGAGTTGATCGACACCAGTCGCCCCTTTCATTAAATGGCTTTCATCTTCTAATTTTAAATATTGTCTGTTTAAAGGAGAGTTCAACAATCATAAAATGAGGAGGATAGGAATGACATCATTTGGATCAAGCCATTTAAGAAAAAATTAAGGTCAATATGATTAATAACATGCAATAATTTTTGTACATAATATGCACTTAGGTCTGCAAGTGAAACATATAAACGAATTTAAATCTTTTAGAAAATTGGCAGTGACAGCTGATATTACAGATATTATACCACTCTAACATTAGGTAAACAAGGAACAAAAGAGATAAGTTTTTAATCAGTAAATAAAATGTGACAGTCATAGGTCAGATCACAAAAAGGGGCGTACGTGTTAAAGTACTGGCGAAGGTAAATATCTTTTCTTCTCTAAGATTCCTTCTTCAGAATTTTGAAGACTATTGGGAGTCGAATTTTACTTTTTTAAATGAAATTTAATCAAATTTAGTTCTTTGTAACAATTAACTTACGATTCAAATTGTTTGACGTTTTAAAGTCGTATCTTTGAATGAAATTTCTAATAGGCAAGCTAAAAAATACAGTTTTGAAAAAAGTTTTTAAAAAAATCATATGATAATTTTTATTTTTTACTGCATTCATCTATTAGGCCATTGAGTAATTTCACAATCATTAAAACATATCTTCTTTGAATGTTTACATTACTAATGTATATGTGAAATGATTTGCAGTATTTAGCATCAACGTTAGACTGTTCTGAATTTAACTTTCAAATTACGTTCTTCAAAAATATGCACAAAATATTCTCTGAAATTCTTCTCCTTTTTTTACATTGACTAAGATATACTTGTACTAAGTAAATTACCTTTTTTTCTTTAGCGAGTTTCATCCGTCTTCATGAAACTCTAAATTCATGGCGATCTCTACCACTGCACAAGACTTGATGCGATGTGACATTTGCGATAAAAATGAAGTTCAGATGCACTATGATGCGTGTCATGTGTGCAAACTCTGTGTAGGAGAACATATTTCAAAAGATCTCTCAAAAGCTCACAAAATTGTCAACTTTAAAGACAAGAAATCCACTCTCATCTTCCCTCAGTGTGCCAGTCATTCGGACAGCCTTTGTGAGTCTTTTTGCAAAGACTTTAACGTTCCACTTTGCCTGAAGTGTGTCATTTCTAGTGAAACGCACAGGAATCACAATCTCTCTATAATATCAGATATACTTAGGTGTAGAAAGGATGCCATTAATAAAGACTTTGAAGAACTCAAAAAACTATCATTCCTACTTACCAATTCATTAAATTAAATGTACAATTGCGACTGAAGCAGCTAGAACTCATTTACGAGAATATCAAAAGAGTCATAACAAAACACGGAGAAGACTGGCACAAAGAGGTAGAGAAATGTATGATTGAACTCAGGTATTCAGTAGAAGAGATGAAAACCATACATATCAATCTTCTAAAAGAACACCAAGATGATATCACAAAACGATTGGGAACAATGCAAGATAGCCTACAGCAGTGTAAAGATTTAATGGAGTCCAATGGTATTTCCCTTTGTTTGAATTATACATCATTAAATAAAGAACACAGACAGCTTCCTCACAAACCTGTTGGAAATATCCCAGTTTTCACTCCATTTCAAATTACTTCAAGTAAATTTCAAGATTTGTTTGGTAATTTAACAAGTCTCACCTTCGGAAAAGAAAAACAAGGCTACAACATGAAAACAGAATATAACTTACCTATACTTAAACACCTGAATGAAAAACCAGGCTTCAGGGCCTCCGAAATACAAACAATTGATAAAAGTTTTCGTAGGCCAACAAACACACTGCAAGATAGATGTAAATTTTTGCTTGGTGAACAGCTTGGCCAAGATAGAAGTAAAACAATATGGATAAGCAAAGATAAAATGCAAATTCCTGAGTTCGATCAGGCTTCGATTGTCAAGTCTATCACAACTAAGACTCCAAATAGAGTTAAGGATGTATCAGTAACAAATGATGGAAAACTGGCTTAAATTGTTTATAATTATAATAATACAAATATTTTTCTTAATAAAATGAACAGATCAAGAGAGTTTTTGATGGAAAATATATGTCTTGAGAATTGGAGATACTGTGATATGTATATTAACTCTTCATGTTACCTATTGGTTATCATGGAATGTGATGATGAAAAACAAACAAAGATTGTCAAATATCCTTACTCATACATGTATGTGAAACAAACCATCCAATTTTATAATGAAAATAAACCTTTATATTCATTTGGAGAATGTAAATACATAAGAGAAAACAGAAACTTTTATATCTGTGTGGCTGACTCTGGAGCTGGGGCAGTTGTGGTGGTTGATCAGGCCGGGAAACTGAGATTTAGGTACACCGGGAATACTCCTGCTTTGTGGAATAGACCATACAAACCAAAGGGAATCAGCACAGGCAGTCAAGGTTACATCCTAACCATTGATTGCAACAGCAGGTGTATCCACATCATAGACCAAGATGGGCAATTTCTCAGTTATTTTGAATTTTCTGCTTGGACATCAAGTCGTAAATCGCATCATTTGGCACTGTGTACAGATGGAGATGATATGTTTGTTGCAATTAGTGATTGCAGATCTGAAAATCCAAGAATTTTTGAATGCAAATACCTACAAAAATTATAGAATTTAACATGTCAGGCGGTAATATTCAAAGGCAGGGCTCTGTAACATTTATTCAAATCCGGTCGTGGAGTTTAAGATAACAAATATCTCTCATACTAGTATCCGGGTTCCCCTTTTCTCTTTCGGGTGTCATTTTATTAGAGCCTGTATATGAAAAATTGTTAATTTAATATGGAAATTTCAGTTATTACTTAAATATGAATGAAATATATTGGATCGGCCTTACAAAGAAAGACTCGTGACGTCTTTGAATGCCATTTGACACACACACAAATGCTTTGATCAGAACAGCTTATTTTACATGGTTGAACAACAATTTTATACCAGAAAAAAATCAAACTTGATCTATATTTGTCACTATAAAGGTATCCAGCAATTTTCAAATCATGATACATTAATCCAGTAGCACTCGGAGTTCCTCGGATGACTCGTACCTCGCACATAATGAATTGAATTAGCGGAGTCCTCCGAGGATTGCCGATTGATCCAGTAGTGCATCACGACATTAATTTAGTGCATCACGATCCCTATTGTGAACCTAAATTTTTTTTTTTTTTAAACCCACAATCCCTTAAGAAATCAATGAAGTAGAATGAAATGCAAACTTGATCTATAATTAATCAATTTATAAAAGCTATCCAGCAAGTTTCAATTCATGACAATCTCGTTTAGAACACAAAATAAGTGCATCACGACATAAATGTAGTGTTTCAGGAACCCTATATTTAACCCAATTTAATTAAAAAGATAAAAATACTGTAATTCTTTCAAAATTCAATTAAGCAGAACGAAATGCAAACTTGATCTATAACTAATTAAGCTAAAGTCTTATACTTAAAACCAGCTCAATATCTGCAAGCGTTTAGGAGAAAAGTGCGGAAAACCCTGAAAAATTGAAAAGGCCGTATTTCCGCAAAAAATCATTGAATCGAGACGATATTCAAACTTGATCTGTAACTAATCAAGATACACCTACGTACCAAAAATCAGCTCAATGTCTGCAAGTGTTTAGAAAAAAAGTACGGAAAACCAAGTGGGACAGACTGACAGACAGACGGGGACAGACAGACAGACAGACAGACAGACGGACGGACGGACGGACAGACGCAGAGGAAACCTATAGTCCCCTCCGGTTTCACCGGTAGGGGACTAATAATAGGCCTTTTGGTGGCAATATTTTCATCTCTATAATTGTATGTGAGGGTGTGTGCGTTTAGGATTGGATAACGTTTGTAAAAGTGTTTGCATACGTGTAGCTTTATATAATAAGACTAATTTTATACCTGTAAGACAAACGCAACGTATAGTCTTATCAGTATAAAAATTACGCCAGAATAAATTTATTCTTTCTTTTATTCTTTCCTATCAAATAATTTTCAGATGACTTGCTTGCTTTATCATGTTTATTGAATATTTTTTTACAAATTTAATATTCATTAAAATCGTTATCAAAACATGGCACTTCCATTTAGTGGCGATTAAGCATCTAGCGGTTGCAACGATCCCCTGTAGGTACTGCAAACTATCTAAAGTGTCCAGAAGATACTGCCTGGACTGAAACACATGGAGATGACGAACAGTATTCAGTGTCAAAAATCCAAAAAAACAAATACAAAACAGGAGCGGCGCAAACATGGACCTCCAAAATATCAGAGGTGGAATCAGGTGTCATGGAGAAGTGAGCATCACTCGCCGTGTGGTCCTTGTCACGATCGGGAAATAACGGACAAATCCGTTGTCAATGCAGTGTATAAATAATGGACTAACAATTAGTATAATGAACGTCAGTCAGCATTTGATTCAATAACAAACTGTATTTGCTGACAAGGTTGATCGTCATAGTATCGACCATAGAACTTATAAATAAACGAGACTACTGATATTCTTGTTTCATCAACTTGTTTGTCAATAATTCACCTCGTTCTAGAAATTGTTTATACGTAGAGCATGCTATTGCGTATCGAATCAACTGAGATATATAAACTCCGTATGTATGTGATGAAGGTATATTGCATAAGTAAGGGAAGTTGACGAAAGAAAAGTTGAAGTCATAACGTTTATCATAAAGCTTGGTTGTTAGGTTAGCATTAACATCTTTTTCTAATCTCAGCGAGATGTCGTAGGGACGAAAATATTTGGTCGGACGTCCACTACGACATCTCAGTCCACTGCCACACAAAGTATTTATGTCTATGCAGTAACTCCGCGCGCTGACTTAAGCCAATCAAAATAGGTTCTAAGTAAGTTAGATCATATTAAGTAAAATTTTAGTGGTTAAGAAGGGTTCGGTCGCTTCGCTCCCTCCACCCCTTCTTAACCACTAAAATTTTACTTAAGCGACCGAGCCCTTCTTAACCAGTAAAATTTTACTTAATATGATCTAACTCTTACATAAAGTCCTAAAACTGTACATTCTGGGTTACGTAATCAACGGAGAATAGACAGTTTTCGGACATTCTCCTTTACTTAATATATTAGACAAAATCGTAAAACCAGAAAAAAAGATGTAACTAGTAATTCATTTATTAATATTTCCTGTTTACAACAACCTTGAATTTTCTATTAAAATAAAAGGAAATGACAACGCTATAGTGATTATAGTTAAACCTATATAAACAGTTAAAAAAAATCCGATAGTTCTTTCTTTGTACGGGTAATTTCAAACCTATGTCCTATTTTGCCGATGTTTGTGGTTTATTTAATTATCGTGTTTGTTCATGTTTTTATGAATTATATACACTCTTAAGAGACCACAGTTTAGGAAATGATTTCACTTCGTGCATGAGAACTTCCTGATATTTGTAATAAAATAATATCACAAGTGATTTTTTGTAGTTTTCTTTTCTTAAAACCGACTTAACTCAGCAGTAAACAAGTAAGTGATTTATTGACGAGATACACCATATTTTCATTTTTTTCATGATTAATAATTTACAAATAAATGAATCATTTTAAACTGTGATATTATTTTAAAATCCAAATAACTATTAAACTTTGCTTTTGATTGTATCAGAGTGTCCTTATATGAATGTATGAATCTGCATTTGTCTGTGTTTTAATAACCTTTATTATCATAACCTTTTTTCTTATGAACCACTTGTCGAAACATCCTGTCAAAATAAACGTATGAAATGTCCATATTAACAAATATTATTATCATTATCTACTTGTCAACCAGTATACGATACTACCGGCATGTAGTGTTAAAATTACACAAAAAACTAGAAGATGGGATGATGGGTCTTTCTTAAGATCTTGTTATTAACAACCAAATTAGAAAAGGCAAAATTAGTATTTGTTTCAGAACACAATATGTTTAATAATGTCTTGTTTCACCAGGCACAAAATTCATTTTACTTACAGCTCGACTTATCTGAGACCAAAAGAGCCTAATGCGATAATGTTTGTTATCCCATATGTTTCAAAACGTTACGCCTTTTACAGTTTTGAGTAGATTTCAGTGTAATTTTGCACATAAGTAGAATGAATTGTTATTCACTATATCAGATCTTGATTCAGATAAACAGTGTTTCCTATTTAATTTCAGAATTGATATAGAGTTAAAACTTGGTTACTTTATCCATTTTGGACAACTTTTGATTTAACATATTATACTTTATAAAATTTCCTTTCTGATTTCTGAAACCTGATTAAAGGTCATCCTTAAAGTGGATGCATTCGAGATTGCACATTGTGAGAAATTGGAGTTACATACCCTTTTCTAGATATCTTGTATGATGTATGTTTGGATATTTTCTACGGAAGGATCTTAAAGGGATTTCTGTTGATCATTTATCCTATGTTACACTTAAAACGTATTTGAAGGCCACATCAATGATAAATAAATAAGGCTCGTAGTACGTGTGAGCTCGAATTTAAGCGAAACTAAACAAATAAAGTTAATTAAATTCCCCTGCACTCGAGAGGTTCTGTGGTATTTTTTTTTCCATTCTATCTCGCTCAATTTGTTTGTATTTCAATTCATCTTAATTTACCAGAATAAAATGGAGATAAAGATAATTGTCCACTCATTTTTTATGTTTTACCTAGAATGTTCGAGTACCAAAAAGTAATAATATTTTTATTTAATTTTCCTTTTTTGTAAAATGTAGCTCTTTGATAAATGATAACGGGTACAATTAAAACATTTACTGTCTATTATCCACTGTTTAAAGGTTAATGAGTTTTAGGTAAAAACAACTCACTACAACGTCATTGTGTGCCTTTTTTAATAAAAGAGAAAAAGAATGCAATATAGCTCATGCATTTATTTTCTGCGAGAATAGTTTTTATAATTGCATAAAACACACCAAAGAAGAGTGTGCAATCAAAGCAAAATCATTATTACCTTTGCAAAAAAAGGAAATTCAATTAGCCATAAAAATTTAAAAAAAAGACTTTACATCAAAAGTTGCCGTCGAAAAAATAAATTCAGTCATCTCAAGTGCAAGTTAGACTTGTAATTCTTTGTCTATATTTTCAAACTCGAAAGATCCTAAAAATGTTAAGTCGTTCGATTTACTTAGTTGGTGTGTGTTACCTTTCTGATATACCCATTGGAGGTACCAAGGAAAGCTACAGTGTGTTCTCCTGTGAAAGTGACAGCCAATGATTCCGGGTTGTCTTCAGTTCCTGGAAACTGGATGACCGGGGCAGAAACTACTGGAGTTTCCCCATCAATTATCGAATTCAGAGAACTTGAGCACAGCAACTCATCATCAGTGAATAAAGACTAAAATTAAAAACAAGCAGCTTTTAATATAATACACTACATGAACAGTTTGCTATATTCGTTTCATATCTATGTTTTATTGACTTTAGACAGTGAAATCTAAAACGCAATTACATTTTTTTGCACAAGGAGGTGGCTTCTGCTCAACACTCCTTTTGTGTTTTTACATTTCGCAACTTATTCGATTTTCAAAAGTCTGTTGACCTTTCATTTTTTTAAACCGAAACAGGCTAATGATAGATAATCTTACGTTACAAGGAATTTAAAAACATTGTTTAGAGTCAGTATTTCATGATCAAAAGCATGTGGTCTATTCAATTACTTTTTCAACAACAAGAATCTCACATTGCATCGTATTTTGGCTTACATGTTCCATACCAATCAAAAAGTTTTCCTTGCAAAGTTTGTCTATGAAATGTTTCGCCTACCAGATAATTATTCAGTGCAGGTCGAATTTGACCATTCAAAAGCAGATTCTTATTTTTTTTCCTAGACTCGTGATCCCACCTCTGGAAATTATGATGGTTCATGTCTGAGACTAAAGTTGTGTTGAAAAGTATCATTTCTTCTTTTGTTATAATTCATATTGATTTTTTAAAAGGCATCTGTATTTTAATGCTTTGATTTCATTTAAATTACAACAAACAGAACAGAATTCATTTGAGGCATGATCAAGTGGCTCCTCTTCTGTGTAATGTGGAGTGGCTACACTTTTATCGATATTAAACAACTGCTCACAGAGGATGAAACGGGAGGTCTTAGTCACGTGGTTGTTACCAATCAAAGTTTGATTATTGGAGCCACAAATGTTATATACCAAATGGACCTTGATCTAAATTTAAAGATTAAGATCATCACAGGTCCTCAAAACGACTCACAGAAATGTGGAATTAATTTGGACAGCTGTGCTACCTTGCTTGAACCCATGGATAACCACAATAAAATTCTGTTGCTTTAATATTCTAATCAGATTGTGATCTGTGGAAGTATTTTCCAAGGAAATTGTGAAATAAGAAATGTCAAAAATATCAGTGAGGTCGTTTTTATTGGAAATACTCCTGTGGTTTCCAACGAAATTGATGTAAAAACAATTGCATTCATCACACAAGTTAAGAATAGTGATACAGATAGGATGGAAACAATGGTTTATGTAGCAACCGAATTTACAAGGTTTCACCGGACCCAAAATCCATTAGAATATAATCTTAGACGATCCCATCCTCTTGTTAGCACTCGACTTTTTGATTTTTCACTGCGTGGAAAAATTGCCTATGAAACTGAAAACAAGTATATGGAACCCGGATTGATATCATATGTTAAGGGATTTGCCTCCGGAAACTACAGCTATATTGTTTTGAATGAGAGGATTCCAGATGATACAACACATTATTCTAAAATTGTTCATATGTGTAGGAAAGATGACCTATTAAAAACATTTCTGGAAATACCTTTAACTTGCAAATCAAATATCAAGACTTTCAACATTCTAAAGACAGCAAATATATTTAAACCTGGTCTGAGTTTATTGAAATCCCTGCAGGAACAGTACCCGACCTGACGTCAGAAGAGGATGTCATAATCGGACTTTTCGGTCAAAGTGTAGACAACAGTTCAGCTATATGTCTGTTCATTATGCCAGAGGTGACAAAGAAAGTCTTAACCAATATAAAGATATGTCTAAACGGAAGCACAGAATATGCAGCCAATCTAAAATACAAAAATGGATTAAAATGCACAAGAGTAGACGTGGTATGGATGATATGGACCTTTTCTGTTCAGATTTTTGATAATATTTTATATCTGTGTTTGATTGGTTTAAATGCACAACAATAGATCAGATACATATAAGGACCACAGAAATAATATTTATGAAGAGTTGTGGTAATATTTGATGTTATTTATTGATTGGTTCTCTTTTTTTACACATGGCCGATTCAAATTGTATTCTGTAACGTTCACTTTTATTATTGATATATATAGGATCTCACATGGTTTGTAGCTGGATATGATTTTTATCCAGCGAGTATTGTAGATTTTATCCCCGAGATTTTTAATACCTAAATATAACGAGCAAGTGGCCCTGAAAGAAATGTCAAAGTTTTGAAAATCTCACACAAAGACTTTTCGGACATAGGTCCCCCCTTAAACGATGTTTTATGTGATACTGAGGTAAGTTTCACCCTGTGATACTTATGCAGTAAATAATTACGATGAACGACTGACATTCAATAATAAATTTGGAAATATTTATTGACAATTTTTTTTCCAAATGATGTTTTTGCCGTTGATGCTGCCTTGAAAAATGCAGAAATTATCCCACCCAAATACTATATAAAATTAAAACAATAATTATTGCTTTCAGATAATTTAAACACTATGACTATTCTGAAATATTTTAATATATAGTGTTATCTATCATATTTATCGTTTGTGCGTAAAAAATATGGACTCCGTTATGAATCTGTAAACATGAGGTATCTAAACTCCATACAAACTCTAAACTGGGCGGTATTTGTGGGGCGATATCTTTCAAATTAGTCAAGAACTCCCATGACAGGACCGTTTTTAAATGTTTAGTACATATTAGGTCATTAATATAAAAAATACGAAAAAAATTCATTGACAGGATTTTTTTAAGTAAAAGGTCCTGTTCCTCCTCAAGATACCTGTAATTGTACATTAAGTTGAGAAAACCCTGATGACTAAGTTAAAAATTGAGAGTTTTGTCACTTTAATGTACGGTTACAAGTGACTTAATGTACTCATTTTAAATATCCAATTCTATTATGCTATACATGTATAATGTACTAAAACACAAAGGATTACATGAAAATGGGTATCTGTTCGGTACTTGAAGTGACAGTTGCGGATGAGACCACAAAACCGAGGTCCCATGTCGCTTAGACTTTGAAACGATTTAAGATATCTCACTGCTCAATGATCCTGAGTGACGGGTAAATGTCAAACTTTGAAGTCTTTAACCGTAAAATGGTGACGTCTAAGTGACGTGATAAGTTCTCGAATGGTATGTTAGACAACAAACAATGAATAGAATATTCCATTCTATGTTTTTTTTCTTAATAATGTAACCAGTTATCTTAATTCGTTTGCAATTTAAAGTTGAAAAAATCGTCGGTTTTCTGATGCTAGTAGGGCAAAGCTTATTCCGATATGTCAACGCTATAATTGCTTATTTTATCTTTACTTTTTGATGCTGATATCATTGCTGAAACCCTGATGCTGACGCTGAATTTCTTGCACTGATGCTGATTTATGAGCACAAAAGTTTCCTGAACTGTACAAGTGACGTTTTGTTAAAACGGTCATTTCAGGTATCTTGATAATTTCACGGATTACGGTACGTTTAATTACTGAACTTTCCATCAGATTGAAGAGGTCAGGAAGACAAGGAAAACTGTTGATGTTGAAAACCCTGGCCAACAAAATACAGCGACAAAAGATAACAATCGAACTCATGAGCAGAAATCTAGAGATCATAGGGCGGGACCGTGACGAGTTATGCTATAAAGTCGATTATCTACAATAGAAATCTTTGAAGATCGATCTTGTGTTTTAGAGTCTAGGAAAGAAACGAGCTATGAAGATACCAAAGCCCAGCTACGAGACTTCTAAGAGTGTCAGTTAGGATTTGGGCATTATATTCAGATTGCAAACGTACATCTATTCGGTTAGCCTATCAAAGGAAGAATTACACCAAAATGTTGTACCATTTATTGACAAATATTTACATTTCCAATGTCTTTTTCCTAGATAGAATTACAAATTGTAAATGTACTTCATTTTGTCAATGTATTGCCCCCCCCCCCCAAAAAAAAATGGCCAACAAAATACAGCGACAAAAGATAACAATCGAACTCATGAGCAGAAATCTAGAGATCATAGGGCGGGACCGTGACGAGTTATGCTATAAAGTCGATTATCTACAATAGAAATCTTTGAAGATCGATCTTGTGTTTTAGAGTCTAGGAAAGAAACGAGCTATGAAGATACCAAAGCCCAGCTACGAGACTTCTAAGAGTGTCAGTTAGGATTTGGGCATTATATTCAGATTGCAAACGTACATCTATTCGGTTAGCCTATCAAAGGAAGAATTACACCAAAATGTTGTACCATTTATTGACAAATATTTACATTTCCAATGTCTTTTTCCTAGATAGAATTACAAATTGTAAATGTACTTCATTTTGTCAATGTATTCCCCCCCCCCCAAAAAAAAACACGTGCAGGGCGGGACAAGCAGCTAGACAGAAGTCGGGCTTTGAGCTCGTGGATTCGCGGAATCAAAGCATGTAAATAAAAGGAATTACTGTTTTATTTTTCAATTTCCTGACGATGATCAATCGACTAGCTTGCGTGATAATTTATGCATAAACGCCTTCGGCAATTATGGAGCAATTCTCATCAAAAACAGAAGATAGCAGAAAACAACTTTCTCATGGGGAAAATTGATAACAAGAGGAAGATAATCATGTTAAATTAGTCCGTTAGAAACGGAAAATGATAAATTTTGTTTCAGATTTACATTTTACAAGACCTAGGTCACATGGGTATAATAATGTTCGATGTTTTATGTCGTATAGAGGTAAAAAAAATTCCGACTTATACAATTGGTAAGCTAAAATAAAATAAAACATGTTATGAGGATCGTATCCTTAACGAGTTTCTAATAGAATGTAAAAATTCCTTATTGTCCAACGTTGCAAAATTGTTTTAGTTCATATTTAATTCAGGAAGTTTATCTACTGTCTGGTCTAAATGTTGTTGTTTTCGTGAGCTCAGTGTTCACAGTACCTATAGACTAGGGATGTGTTTTTATTTGTGATTATTGTAATTATAATTTAAAATAATTTAAAAGCTACAATATATGCTTTCTTGTATATTTTCATTTAATTCTAATATAATACATTTTAATACAAAGTAAAGAAAACATACATTTTTGTTCATATCTATGGTAACCGCAGCTAAACAATTACAAAGCGGAACATGTCCACAAACGTAAAGGATTAACTTGAGTTTGAGTATACTTGCATGTATTTGCATTATTTCTAATGAAAATTTAGAAATAGAATTCAAATTCCTTCGTTTTGAAGGTTCCGAATTCTCAATTAATTCCTAGTTGAAAGAAAATGTGTTCTTTTTTACAAACATTGCAACAATTAAAAAAAAAATGTTGTAATGAGAAATTAAATCAAATAGGTTAAAAGATCAATGACATTGTTCTTTACAATAATAAATCAAATTTCTCAGTGAAGGTCGAGGTAGTCTATCCCTAGTTCAACATTGATATAAGTATTCTGAAGTCGCTCATAAGTAAAGGTAGGTTCCAGATAATTAGCATCTGGGGATGGAGTTGTTAATTTGGTCATTTCAACGACTAGGTCGGAAAATGTCGGTCGTCTGTCGGGGTCTAGATTCCAGCATCTTGACATAACAGAGTACCTGTAACAAAGATTAAACTTATTGTACCGACATTTTTATTAATCCTATAAAATGAAAAATGTCCTTTTGTATTTTTTTTCTGAATATTCAACACAGTTTAAACACTGAATATTTATATATAGCTTTCTTCGGTAGTAAACAGATTTCCATTCTTTTTTTTTCTTTAAAAAGCACTCTAGCTTGAGGACAGATGATTCTAAACACACAATGCTTCCCGAAATCATAAAACGTTTTAAGAGTATACAGGTAAATTGAAAAGTTTAACCGTGCTTATAAGACTTAATCATAAAAGAAACAAAGCATGAAATAATGTATCCATTGGAAAACAAGTGATAAAAACATTTTGAGGCACACTGCACAAGAACTAAAAGAAGAATTTTGATCATCATGGAAACTGGAAAAATTCTTCTAGCAGTTTTGTAATGTAATATATTTAGCAAAAGCAAAATCAAGGTGGAAAAATATATCAATCAATGCCAATCGAATGTATTACGCAGACGCAATGAAAGCTCCCCTTTTCA
This sequence comes from Saccostrea glomerata, assembly GCA_003671525.1. Lineage (NCBI taxonomy): Eukaryota > Metazoa > Mollusca > Bivalvia > Ostreida > Ostreidae > Saccostrea > Saccostrea glomerata. The sequence goes on along the minus strand of PRKT01000173.1, from coordinate 359,838 downwards.
CAAACTATGAAATAAATGTTTGAATACCTCTTATCTGTGGAGTATGGAGTTTAACTTCACAGAATGTTAATATATTACTTAACATGTTTTATAGAAGGGACTTCTAACTCCGTATATTCTTAATTTGAATCAATAGGAGAGGTATAAAATAACATTCGAGTTTGCTTTTCCGACCCCTGAGGGAAAGACCCGAAATGACGCGATTGCAATCAAGGCATCCGCTTTGGATGATCTTTCCTCAACAATTGTAAATAACGACAGGGATTGTCAGACCATTCAGTGATAAAGAAAAAAATATTTAAAATATAGTTTTTTTTCCATAAAACACCAATTTATGGGAAGTGATTATGAAAAAACAATCATGTTTTGTGAGTTAACACAGTCCGCTTCGTTTATGATTGTTTTTTTAATGAATGCTTACAGCACATCTGGACAATACTGAGGCTGTGGCAACTTCCTGTTCATCTTCAGAAATCTGAGCATGTCCCATCCGTCCACTTCCGGGTATGGCTTATTTCCCCTTGTTACCAGTTCCCAAAGCACCACACCAAAAGACCACTGAAAGAGAACATTATCTTATATATATAGCGAAGGAAATTAAACCTGATAGGTTAATTTGAAATATGAAATACGAGAATACTAGTAAATTACATGTTTTACCACGTCTGACTGGGATGTAAATAATCCTTTCTCGAGACTTTCAGGCGCCATCCATTTCACCGGCAACTTGCAATTCTTATTACTTATACAGTAGTAATTTTTTTCATAAATATCACGTGACAGTCCAAAGTCTGCTACTACTACTGTTTTGTCATCGCCAAGCCTTCGAAAAAGTCGATTAGATTGACACACTTAAACTAAATAGTAATAAAAAGAAAGACCAGTTCTAAAAATTTTAAAGCACAACTCACATGCAATTTCTTGCAGCCAAGTCACGATGTACTACCCTTTGTAAAGTCAGGTATTCCATACCTCTGGCAATATCAGCGCCAAATTGTAAAATGTTTAAAAGCGTCATCACCTAGTCAAATAAAAACACATGCAAAAGATTTGAAAAATATGTACCGTTTTCCATCAGACATCGGATTCGCGATCAATTGGCACGTTTGATTTTACTTTTGTTTTAATTTTTATTCCGATACAATATGTTTTATATAATTTGGTTAATTGTTCATACAAATTCCATAATGCTCTACAAATATGAAATATCTTACATTGTTTTTATCTCTGATATATGTTAACATATCTCCATGACCCATGAACGGCAAAATCACCAGTGGCATTTCGCTTGAAAGGCAAATTCCAATTAACGTCATCACATTTGGATGGTGGAAATCAGCCATTTGTAAAGCTTCATTTACAAACTCATTGACGTCTATATCTTGTGATTCCTTATCTAAGTAGTAGGAATAGTACTTGTATAAAATTATATGCTTAGAGAGAAAATATCCATTAAACAAGATGTAAAGCACGTAGTAGTAGTTGTAGTATAAACAAACATTTGGAGAAGGATGACAGAAAAGGAAGAAATAGGGTGTTTATCTAAAAATGAAAAGTAGCGAATACAAGTCACTTAGTGTAGGAATCAGAAGTACAGGATGAATAAAACTATAACAGAAATATGACAAGGTGGGCTAACAGTAGATGCATTTGCTGTTCCTTTTGAAAATTTTCACTGTAAGAATTGTCAGCATATATCGACGAAGGTTTTCAAATTTGGTCCATTACTCGATACTCAGGACCATTGAGCAGTGAAGATTCTTTATCTTGTAAATGCGTGTCTTGACAAAGAGCTCCGGTTTCAAAGATAATCCAAAGGACCTCCACTTTTACATCATCAAAGTTCCGAACGCTTGGCAAAGAAACATTTGCTAGCTTTATTTTATCTGTTAAGGTCAGTCGCGGAACTCACGACCTTCTGAACATAGAGAGCTCTAGCTCTCTACCGACTGAGCTGCGGTGTCAGAAAACAGAGGTAATAACATTCAAAAATGGAAATAACATTCATACCTATTTAAAAAAAAACAGAAGTAGATATGTTTTCATGTTTATATTATTACGTGTATTGTTTGCCTTTTCACGATTTCAAACAATTTTCCAAGTTGTAAAGTTGTCATGATGAATTTGTTTTACAAGACAAATTTCTGTGTTCTTTGAATTGTCCCGGTTGCATTTTGTCTACTTCCTACTGATGAAAACTCCCCCGTATACATTACTAGTCGTGGCATACGATTGACGGGAATGAAAATGTAAATGAGTTTTATTAAATATCCAAGTGATTGAAGATAAGAGAATAGTACATTGTGTGGCATAAGTTTTGTGAATAAAGGAATATTAGGATTACCTAAAATTATTGTAGTACAGTTATCATAATATAAAGGGAGGATATTCAAGGGAAATAATCGCTTGATAAAAAGGAGGAATAAGTGAGAAGAAAAAGTAGAAATCGTTAAATGAAAAATTAATATCTATTGAAACACGAAATAAGTTACATACGGTGTAAGGACTTTATTGCCACTTTTACTTCATTATTTTCCACTGTTTTGGTCCATGTTCCATCATAGACGATCCCAAAATTCCCTAAATAATACAAGAATTGTAAGAAAATCAGAAAATATATTTTTCTATAATAAAACGAGATAATAATACTGTGAAATCACAAATTTTCATGGGGGTTTAATTTTCGCTGTTTACAAGGTATCGTAAGACCCACGAATTCATATCCACCACGAAATGTAAAATGCTACATATACAAGTACTCATAAATTTTTGATCCACGAAATCTAATCCCCATGAACCAAGAGATTTTCCCCAAACCACAAAAAATTGACAGCACGAAAGTATGTGATTTTTTTATAGTATTAGTTTTTTCTTATTCTTTTATATCTACCTTTTCCAACACAATCTCCGATTCGTAGGTCATCGGGAGAGATGAGTAAATCTTTACTTTTCAGAAGGTTCAATATACTTTCATCTATTCCATGTTTATCAGCTTGATCCCGATTTCTTCTCAGCATTTCGTATCCTGAACCTTTAGTATATCGCCATAAATGGGTCATAATTGCATTTTTACAATTTATATTTCATTGAAAAACCATATTTTATGAGACCGTGTTGGCGAGGGTTTTTTGTCTTAAGGTAAGACGACACGTTTCTCAAATTTATGTTTGTATCTGTTGGTATGACATAAAAATATTCATATTTGTCATTCTCATTCTTATTTCAACATTGTTCTAAAACTATTTTTAAATATCAGTACACAAAAAAGTGTGTTATAGGCCATTTAGAATATTGCCCATAAGGGTTATACAACAAATATGACCCTCTTGTATCTTGGCCAAATGCCTGGTAAGGTACCCTAATTTTTTGTGATGAAACTTGTGTAAGTACCTATACTTCAATGACAAATTCTTAGGAAAAATTATATTTTCTTGAGGAACGTGTCGTCTGACCTTAAAACAAAGACGTATGGACTAACGATGGACAACCCGACTCAAGAACATATTGCCGAAACACAATGCACTGGCGTAAAATCATAAAATAAATTCGAAACAAACAATTCTGTAATAAATAAAATTTGTAGACAAAAAATCGCATGCCTAAACATTGAATCATATACCTTGCGCATTTTGAACATAACTTTGAGCTTCTTTTTTCTTTCTAGACTTAAGTTTCCTCCATCTTAAAACGGCAATTGTTACAACACCGACAAGCACAACAGTAATGCTCACAGTTATAACAATATACGATGTGGACGATGGATAAATCAAATCACCAACTACAACGGTGAGAAAGCCTACCTCAACCTAATGATACAGGACAAAAGAGAAACAATTAGGCAAATACATCTTATTAGTATTACATACATGGACACTTAAGCATTGATGACTCAGAAAGTTCAATTAATGTCATGATTTTACACGACTGCAATGCGCATAAAAAATGTAGGTATATGTCGTTTTTGATATTGCTAATATCAGCACATGCGAATGCTCTTCGCATTTGTAGCATCTGAATGCTTTACATTTTACCTATTTGTGTTTGTTTGTATACTTCACAGCCCTGTACGTACAAATATTGTAAGTTTCCTTGGATATCTAACTTTCCTGCATTAAAAAAAGTAAAGAATTATTTCTGCTGATACCCAGTGCTGTATAGCATACATCCGTCTACACGGGTAACGACAAATTTCAATGAACATCGACAAAGTCAGTCGATTATAAGGGGGTCCTTCAATATAGCTAGATTCCGATCTAATATGGTGAACACATTTTTTTAAGAAAGGGGTCCTCCGATATATTTAGAGTTTCATCTAATATGGCAGACATACTCCTTTTACGATATGTGTCCAGCTTTAAGGACTTAATAATAACATTGTGTAAGTATAGAAATTCTAGAACAATTAATAGGTGATTCAAGTCTCAGTATCTAGCTACTTACTCTTATATACAATTTTTCCTCAGTTGATAACGGTGTTGGCTCTATATATGGAGGTGTGCAAGTGAGGCTAGAACTCTGGAGATCTGTTATTATGCATTCCCCTGACCCAACGCGAATATAATAATCATCCTTATTTGCAACAGCATCTAAAGTCTTACCCTATGAAAAAAAAAATCATGAATCAAAATATTAAAAGAAGATATAAAATGTGATTTTGAATTAAATTTACTTAAAATGACACAATTATTTATTAAAATTTTATTATCCTTTGTATAATTATGTGTCGAAATAGGCAAAACTTACGATAACATGCAACCTAAAATACCATTAGATTGGTAGAATTAAAAAAATCCCATTATTCATAAAAATATAATTTTGTTCTGTTGCATTTCCGTCTGTTCAAAATGAAAAGGACCTTAACAAATAACCATATATTTAATATGCATGTATGCTTTGTCGAGTAATTTCTTAAAAGATAAAACTACCAAAGGTCTTACCGTGATGGTAATCTTGTTTTCTTCTGAGGCAGGATCGAAGCTATAAGATTGGTGTCCATTGAAAGGAAAGAAGATAGGATCGTTAACATACAGCACGAGTGGCTGTAAAGTGGTTGTAAAACCGTCTAAGGAAAGGTGCAGTGTTTGAGCCCTAGAACTATTCTCTGGCAGCCATCTTGGAAAATGGGGGTATTTACAAATAAGACGATACATATTTATTCTCACGCACATTTTCTTGTTCTGCAATGAATAAAATGAATAATAAATTAAAAACAAGAAACACATTTAGTAATTTTAATTATTGGTGTAACTGTTAAAAAATCAAATATTCACATCACTCGATATTTTCTCTTCTATCTCATTAGAATCCGATTGCCGTTAAGGAGGCTAGGTGGTCAACAAATTATTTTTTTATTAACCACCAGACTTAAATTTTGGGATATGATATCTTAAGCTGTCAACAATCATTTGGCAAAGAAAAATTTCATAAATATTTATTTTAAAATTTGATCATTTTATTATATCTTTATAAGGGGCTCTTCTTCCAAAGGAGATCAAAATAGTCTAAAAATGGCCACGACCACCCAGCCTCGTTAATTAGTGCATGAACAACCCTAGGCATATCACCTAAACAGATTTCTTGATCAGTGGCTGTTCCATCAATGAAATGTACTAAGATGTACATATCAATAATATATCAATTATTCTTTTGAATCCTACTCTAAACAGATATAAATATAAATGATAAAATGTCTTTCTTTTGTTGTTTAGTACAGGAATGAACGTCGTGGCTATTGCAGAAAAAAAACTACATACCCCGGTAGCCCGCTTACGAGGGTTATGTATTTTTTCTGCAACCGTTGTGACATTCATCCCCGTACTAACAACCAAAGAAAACACTTTTCTGAGTAAACGATGACGACGAAGGAGAGATAGCTATAGAGAGACGAACAAAGGAATTTTCTCTTATCATCGAAGCTCACATTAGCGTTTGTTAAGATTAGCACGAAACAATATATCAATTCATCATTCTAGAAAATCAATGACTTACGTTTTCTTTGTGCCCTGAAAAGTGTACTGTCAATTCATCGATGACTTCTACAAAACCGCTACCAATAACTGCAAAGCTTAACCCTCCACTTCAAAGAATGTATTAAAAAAATGAATGTATTTTTGAAGAAAACGACTCCATGAGCTTTAAAAAAACATTCGTGAAAGTATTTGAATTCCATTTTCAGCAAGATCTATATCATATATATAACAAAATGAAAAACAATGCGTTTGCCTCGATTTAATAATGCTCATGTTAAAAAAACTAACAATGTTATTTTGAATTATTTAGATCATTGTACCAAAAATGCATTTAAAGGTTAAATTTAAACCGATCAGGAAGTCAAAAATATATTATTTAAAAATTAATTTGAATATACAAATCCTTTTCATCGAAGACATATCATATCGCAGGAAATTCTGAAAACGTCCTAAAAATATGATATGGTAGGTTTGGACTAACCAAAAAAGAAAAGCAAAATACAGTAACACTAGACTGAAACATCTACTAAATGTAACATTACACGAAAGAGCAATTACTACACGTAATATTACACGAAAAAGCAATTACTAAATTTAATATTACACGAAGGAGCAACTACTAAATGATATGTTACAAAAAAGACCAATTACTAAATGTAATATTACACGAACGACCGATTATTATATATAATCATTGACTTTTGATGAGGTCTACTCGTGACTATACGGACCTGGTAAGGTATTGTTGACCAAGGACGAAGGCTGAGGATAACCAAAACCTGACCAGGTCCCTATAGTCACGAGTAGACCGAATTCAAAAAAGTCAATAACCGTTTTATTCAATGAACAGGAATTTTACAACACTTTTGACACTTTGTTCATGTCTCCATCAAATATAAACACTCATAATAGAATTATAAACAATAAATGCTCAACCATTTTCTTTCAAAAGCATTTATTCTCCATGGAACTGGTGTCTGACATGTTTACATTCACACCGACACATGCTATGAAACACGCAATCTGATTGGTCGAAAAACTGTAAGCAAATATATGGTTGGTCAAGAGGGAAAACCCGATTAAACCTCATAAACCTGAGATTAAACGCTTTTGAAAGTGAATGGTTGAGTTTTGATTGTTTAATAATATTGTTTTCCATTTTTAACTACAAGCTGTTAAGCTAATGAAGTATAACAACATGTGAAAAGTGTTGTTACACTTGCATTATGAGTGATTATATTTGATGGAAACAAGAATGAAAGTGTCAAAAGTGTTGTAAAATCCCTGATCACTTAATAAAACGGTTATAGAATATTGAATTACATGTAGGTCTTCTTGTGACTATACGGACCTGCTAAGGTATTGGTTAACCTCGGCCTTCGGCCTCGGTCAACCAATACCTTAGAAAGTCCGTATTGTCACAAGTAGACCTCATCAAATGTCTATAATTGTATAATATTACATTTAAGACCGATTACTAAATGTAACATTTCATGAAAGACCGATTACTAAATGTAATATTATATAAAAGACCAATTACTAAATGAAATATTATATAAAAGACCAATTACTAAATGAAATATACATCAAATAGCATTCCAGTCATGAACCGAGGGCTAAGCAAAGAAAAGTCTAAAAAGAAAAAAAACCTATAAACTTTTAACACAATTCTCCTTAAATATTCTAAGCATAGTTTCACATTGTATATCGTTGCACTATGTAAAACGTAGTGATAACTCTGAATTTTACCTATAAATACTCCGTAACTCTGACGGTTCTGTTCCCTGCACTACAGGATCAGACAAGTAAGACAAACTTCTGTACTGCAATGTCCTGACTGATGCATTATCAAAGATAAGCTTAATTATATGAGGACCTGTGCTGTTACTTGGCTCCGGAACACATCTTATTGCCTCGTCAGATGAAACCTTCATAATCCTAAAATTTATCCTAGTTAGAAGTTAAAATTTCTTTGAAAATTAAGACTGCATATAATATGATAATTTACCCCTTCTTGTAAAAACATCACTTATAAAAGCATACACAGAACACGGTTTAGTGTTGGAAAACTCATCTATGAGTTCGACTCGAAGATTCCTATTTCCTATCAGTAAATTTTTGCCAATCAATGTGATGGATCTTCCCCCGGATTGTAATATTTGAGCAGGAGACAGCCCTTGTAGTTGTGGATCCTATAAAAAATATATCAACTTCAAAAATGTATAGAATCTTATTAACCAAAGGCAAAAGAATGAGGATTTCCCGACAACATTTATTTTCAGATTTTGTTTAAAAGGATTTAGCATATTTAACATTATTACATTTTGCAGTTGTCCATAATATATTACAAAAGTTTGAATGAATATTCAGTGAAATGTAACCTGAAATGTAGAATAAACTTCAGTATCACCTTATAACTAAACTTCGTTGAACTGACTCCAATCTGTCCATCAACATGTAGAATTATTGGTCCAACAGAAACAGAATTTGGTCCCGTTATACACTGTACACTACATAGTAAAAATTTGTCGCATATAAATGAACCTAGGATACGTATTGTAAATTTGAATTCAGTCGCCTTTGAAAACAAAATCGTATAACTTACACTCGATCAATTATAGAAACATTCGTACATGGTACACCAGCAACAGCAATGTTATCTATTTGTTTTCTTGACATTCCAATATGTTTCCCTTTGATTGAGATATGGGTACCACCATCAATCGAACCATCTCTTGGATAAATCTGTCTTAACACAAAAAATCAAATAGCACTCTGGATGGACAAGCAAAAACAGGGAAAGATCTTTTTCATGCCAGAACTTATACTGCTACACGGGGCCTTGGTTTATACTATCTGATCCGGAAGACCAGTTTGGGATTATAACCCGTAAAGTAAGGTTTAAGGTTTCGTCAAAGGTCAACATGTCCAAAAAAATTATTTTTGCAATAGCCCCAAAACTATGTAATGTATAAAATTAAAACTTTTACAGTTTATGAATATTTCATTGATTAACAGATAGGAAGTATCACTTGATGAAAAAAATACTTGGAAAAATATTAATTAAGAAAAATTCTTCTTAAAAATACATATGTTTTCAAAAAATACACCTAATAAATTCGGCGCTTTAGTGAAAATCATTATTGCAGAAACAAAATATGTTTATCAATGAAGGCCAAATTTTAAGTCTTGAAAGTGAAAGTACATTGCAAATGGCGGATTCTATAGGGGTCTTGTCTTTGTACATGTCATGCTTTCAATAACAGCCTTTCAGAGATCATTCTCATCCAACTTGCCCTTCATTGATAAACATTTATTAATTCTGCAATAATTATTTTTAAAAAGACAGAATTAAGCAGGTGCATTTTTCTTTAAATATGCACATTTTCTGGTACAATTTTTCTTAATAAATATCTTTTTTAAAATATTTGTTATCAAATGATACTTTCTATCTATAAATGAATGATATATTTATAAACTATAAACGTTTTGACTTTATACTACACATAGTTTTGGAGCTATTGTAAAAATATTTTTTTTAGACATGTTGACCTTTGACGAAACCTTAATTTGTTACTCTGCGACTAAAGATCAGACACTCTAAGTCTTACGTCAGACAGACGAGTTGATACTTTTTCTTACATCGAAATATGACACTTGAATGAATTTCGGCCTTTTTGCAAATTATACATTTGATTTGTTACAAAATTAGTCATTTCCTTACACTGTTGACTATTGGGACTGGACATAATGAATCTGAACAGTTATGAAGACTGTAGACACATTGATGACCGCACCATCTACAATTCATTGCAGGATTACTGAGCGCCAGATTCTTACAGAAGGTACAGTCTCCAAGAGCTTGACCAGGACAGCTGTACAAAGTCACTGAAAAAGGAATTAAAACATTTCCAAACACCGATCTAAAACTGAAAACAATGGTAAAGCAAAGGTAGTTTGAATTCCTGATATCTAGGAACAGTCAAATATTAAACTGATGAGATTGCTTCATGCGTAAGCTTCACATTCTTTAATTCAAGTAGCTATGTTTTCTTTTGTCAGGAAAATAATCTCATGACGAATCATAATTTCAGTTATCACTTTAAAGTTCGCACTGAAACGAAATATTTCTTTAAAAACTAATTCAAATTAAGTTATATTTAATTATGAGTCCGGATCGATAGATCGGGTTGCCCATAGTTTGTGTCCTGTCTGTTTGTCTGTCTGCTGTCAACTTTAACCTCCGCCATAATTTTAGAACGAACCATGAGAGATAGAAACTTCATATTTTGTATGCATATTCCACTAATTCAGTTCTAACAACCGACACAACATTTTTTGCCTTGTCACCTTGACTGTGACATATATGCTGAAAATAGCTTTCTCAAACTTGTTGCTACCGGATGCATAATGTTTAACAAATACATCTCGTTCCATTTAAAATTATTTTTGATTCAAGCTATGTAACATTTAAGGTTTGATTTAATTCAAGCCATATAACATTTAATTTAATTTTCGGTTAAAAAGATGGAAAACTCATTGTTTTTGTCATTAATAGATCATATTTATATATCCTTTCAACGTACTTGTAAAATGGTTTGCTTCAATGTTAAATTCATGTTCTGTCCACAGTACTTTCATGCTTGCTTCATATATACCAAGGGGTAAGGCGTCTTCAATCTGAAATGTCAACGTGAGAGTAATGAATACTCGCCTACATACATATTAATTATGCAATTAAATGTTTTTTTCTCAATATCTACTTTAAGTATTGACACTGAATGCTTTATCTCCCAAGGCACCTGATCCTACCTCTGGACTTTTTCTAGGTCTATTTTTAACTTACTTTTCCTACAATTGTGTTGTCCAAAGATTATTTTAAAAATATATTATTGTTCGTTACATGTACCTTAACCTTTCCTGAAATCCCAAACAAAAATACTGTAGTTAACTAAAGTTTACTTTAATTAACTATAGTGATAACACTGACAATATGACAACTTTGTTTAATTAACGTGATTACTTTGACACTTTGATTAAATATAGTGATACCTTTGACATTTGGAATCACAATGAAAACTTTGATTTACTTTAGTGATAAATTTGAAGACTATAATTTACTTAAGGTAGGATTCTTCTCACATTTTTTGTATGTGAAAATTAATGAAATTTTCACAGAATCAAGAGGACAATATCACTAAGTGATGGTATCAGTGAGATTAAATTTGGCTGTTAAATATTAGAGGCAGGGTCAGGTCAAGGTCATTACCTTTTTCCTAGACATTAAGAATAAAAAATCACTGTTTCCAATTAACCGTTCTCTACTTGTAAATCAAAAGATTGAATGTTTCTCTTTTTTCATTAAAAGAGTCAACCATATAGGGCCTATAAGATGATATTACCAAACTGACATGGATAATTTAAATGAAATGGATATTTGTTAATCCGAATTTCCTCTACTTTTCTTAAATTATTAGGATTTATTAGGTTTTTAATATGCTTCCTATATTTAACTTTTTCTAATTTTCACATATAGTAAAGTTGTCACAAAGGTACATAATGATACAAAAATTTAAAGTTTTGATCGTTTACTAAGAGAGAAATAACACTTTTTACGGATTTTTGGGTAAAATCTGTACCTAGATTTAAAGCATTTAAAAGCCAATATGGTTTAAGTATCTGTGAAAAATTTTATTTATTTGATATACATGTATTTTGAAACTTTAGTCCCTTATTATAAATTTAACTTACATTTGAAAATTTCGTTTAGTCTTTGATTGCGTAAAAATTATAACTTAATTCAATGTTCTATAATAATTTTGAGAGGCAGAAAAGAAGATATTTTCATACGCAACCAATTCGCCAAAAATATAGTCCCTGCTAGTTTTCAAACGGAGTTTACCATTTCTATTTTAAGATGTATGATTGTGATGAGGAAAGGAAAACATGGTCTTTTAAATCTCTTACATCTAAATATATAAGACATATCAACAAATGTACTTGGATTATTTCATCTAGTCACAGAAGAATCCTACCTTATGTGATACATTTAACTATGAAAACTTTGATTTGCCATAGCGACCCTTTGAAAACTTCAACATACTATGGTAAAACATAGATTTACCATAGTGGTAGATTTAAAAAAAAATGATTTGATATTAAAATTGATTTACTATAGTGGTTATTTTGACAATAAAGTGAACAGTTTGACAACTTTGACTTATTATAGTGATCACTTTGACACTTTGCTTTACTATTGATAACTGTAGTTAACGATACTAAACAATGGTTAACTATAGTGATTTTTAAGGGATAGCTAAACTCCAACCTAATTAACAAGTTTCATCCATATCTCCAATTGTTTTATCCATCACCTTTACTTGCACTTTTAATGTTATACTTACCTTGCCGATAATGAAAATTAATTGAGTACGTGAAATCCTTCGACCATTTACATAAAGTATCCTTGATGGTAACTGTATTTGTCCTCTATATTTGTCCTGCGAAAATACACATGTAGAATGTATCTATAAAGATTAACAAGTACATGGTGAACATGTATTGCAATTAGAGGTATTATTTAATATGTGTATGTGTGATTTAGACATTCGGAGAAGTACCAAGATAGTAATCTCAAAATGCTCATGAAATAATGTCATAATGAGATAAAGACATTAAAAATGATGGTAGTTATATTGTTTATTATCATAAGCTTTGAAATCACAGTTTGTATTACATGTAATAATCAATGAAAAAGGAAAAGACTTTAAAGATACATAAGAATTTTAGTTTTATTCATTTACTTCTTTAAAATAATATCCCTTTTGTTTTTAGATACATCACAATTTATTCAATGCATTTGTGTACATTTTATACTTTACATACTGGTTCTGGGAAATTCTTTCCTTGAATGACGATTGTTTTATTTTGATCATGTTCTACCAATAAGGGACCGGTCTGAATTGCGTCCACCATTGGACAAAAGTTCTTCCCTTGTCTACTTTCATTAGCCTTATTGAATAAATGAGAAAAAGTATTAACTCTGATTTCATTTTTCATATTGAACACATTCTGAGTGAAGAACAAACATCAAGGGTAAATGTTTAAAAGACAGCTGTGAGAGCAAGAAACGAAACATACCGCTTGAGTGCTGGAAAAATCGATTTAAAATTAATTACTAGTTGTGTATAATTTGAAAACGTTTGGATGATTTACACTTTAAAGAGACGACAACGAAACTCTTCCAGAAAACAATGTATGTGATTTATAATAAAACAAAAGATCATTTGTGTATTTTTTGTATCAAAGAGTCAGGATAAAGTAAGGGTGGTGCATCAGCATAGATTTAAGAGGTTGAAATCCCAGTGCGTTGATCAGGCTAGATACCTGAAGGCTGTTTAAGGAGGCTGGCGGGTCAAAAATTTAATCTTAAATTAACCACCAGATTTAACTTATTTTTTTAGATATGGTATATTTAGCTGTCAACTATCATTTGGCAAAGAAAAAATTCATATATTTTAGTTTAAAAATTTTACCATTTTGTATATCTTTATATGGAGCTCTCCTTTTAAAGGATATTGAAATAGTCTAAAAATGGCTGCCACCCCCTAGCCTCGTTAATCTTTTAATAGAGATATTGGAAATGTGAATAAAAATTCCTATAGGACTGCCTGTAACAGAATATAATGGAAAACAAGAGGTGTTTGTGAAACATTATGCAACCGGCGGCAACGATGTTCAAAAAAGTTATTTTTAGCATATAGACCTCAATCAAGGCTACAAAGTCAGTCTCCTTGGTGTTATTTTGAAGAAATTTATTAGAGACGTGAGTATACTGAATTTGAAGTCTCTATCTTTCATGGTTCAAAAAATATGGCAAAGGTTAATGTTGACAACAGAGAGACAGACAGACAAACATGTGCAAACAGACAGGACGAAACAATGCGTCCCAGGTCTATCGATTCTATCGCAGTTTTTATCTAATTCAGTGCTGTTTTTAACAATGGTGGCGCTTTTCTTTACTTCTTTGAATGTCTTGTAGAGAAGTATTGTTTAACGGAATATATCTATGTTGCAACCTGCCAGAGTCATGTTTTCAGGTCAAGCTTGATTAAGTCTGGATGATCCCAGCTTATAGGTCACTACCTATAGAAGTCTTCTTTTTTGTAAAATATTTAAAGTGTTATTTGTAATAAACATTGAATAAAAGGAAATGTATACATGATGAATGATAAAAGAATCATAAAATCTGTAGTAAAATACATGTAAAACTTTTAATAAATTCTGTGCCGTTTTCCTGGTGGTTATTGTAAACGTATTTTTAAAATATATTTAAGTCATTGAAATTGTTTGTTTTAAGACTTACAACAAAGCAAAATGTCAATAAATACGCCCTTTATTATATATAATAATAATAATATTTTAACTCCTTAGCATAAAACTACATTCTACTTGCGTTTTGACTACTGACTTTCTCCCCAGAACACTGATCCGTGTTGTACTGACACTTGTTTTCTGTGATACACCAGTCACACCAGAAAATGTTGTTAACACATCTGGTACAACTGAAAGAAATACATTTATCTTAATTATCTACATGGAGTTATTACTAAAAATATATAACATATTCGGAAAAAAATTATATCAAAAATTGTTGATCACCTTGTAAAACTACTGCAGTTGTAGAAAAGATAATGTGATGAAACAATCAATTTGTCTGTTTCAACAGACAAAATACCCAGGCTTACGTTGATATATCCTACAGAAAAGAAATTAGAAAAGAAATGCATTCTATTCTCGTAAGCAATAAAAATGTACAGAAAAAAAATTGAAAGTTTAATATTATGATATATATTGTAATTTTAATTGTAATTTGCATTCTGTCGGAATAAAACTGATTGGTTCTAAGTCTCTAATCTTTTAGATATAAAAAAAAATGAAATGTTGCAATTTCAATGCATTTTCTATCACGATCATTCTAACACAAAATAACTTCTGAACGAGATTCGTTTAAGTCGATGAAAATGAGTAGCAACAGTTCCTCCGCCATGAGGTCGACGCTTGCAAGGAAAAAATTGCGGGTCCTTCGGACGAGACCTTAAAAACCTCTGTCCTATCAATGCATCTATTTCATAGTCCGAATGATATATTGCTGTTTTAATGAACAGTATGGTTTAATATATGTATTTTTATTATCTTCTCACCCAGGCTGCTGTTAAAGCTGATTCTAAGATTTTCAACATTAGGATTCCTACACTCCGTACCAAAACTCCATTGAACAGCTGGGGATAATATCTGATATCCGTTAGGAAGGCTAAACACACAGTTGTAGGTGATATTGTCATCTCGAGGCAGATCATTGATTGTTAGATTTAACTAAAAAAGTAAAACAAACTTATTTATATGAATAATAATCTTATACAATAAATAAGGACGTTCTTCTTTTTTCTGGTCTGATAAACTCTGTAAGTATGATTCTTTCTGTTATTTACTGTAAATTACATGAATATAATAAAATAATGAGCATTCGGATAAAATACTTTAAATGTGTAATAACTTATTGAACAAAAATAAGAAATAAAATCCAGTTTTGAAGATTGAGGTAGATCGCGAGTTTACTGTCTGCCTGAAAACATAAGCTAAATTTTTCAGCTTACTCCTCTCGTTCTAAATCTTTCTTTCTGAATTTCTTTTAAGATTAGATTGCGTGGTTAGAATGTAATTGTAATTCAAATGCGCTGATTTTGATGAAAACAGGTGATGTTTTTTTTTCAATGAAATATATAGTAAAATGTCCCTTTTCTGCCGGTATACACATTTCAAAACCATAATCATTTCATGAAAACGAAGCAGAAGAATTTTATATTACTCGATACAGTGAATATGAAATCAATTTAGAATCGATCATTAAAAAAAATTAATATGTGTTCTCGCTCAGTTTCTTGCAAGAAAACTTTTAATTTTTACAAATTTTCATCAGAAGTATTATATTTTCATCACGACATTATATTACGTTTGTGCGACGTCATTATTTCGTATGCCTGCATGACTAAAAAATGAATTAAACAACAATTCATTAAAAAAAAAAAGCATGCAGTCCGCGAATTCAATTTTCCAGTATAATCATTGCCATAGTTTACCAACAGCGTGGCACTACTTCAATGTCGTGTGCTTTCTTTTTCTCGCAATAAACCTTAGGCTAGGGGTACAGAAAAATTATAAAAAATGTACATGGATGTAACATTGTGTAAGGGAAAAACATCTTACCTGATTTTGGAACATTTTCAAATGAACATGTAAATATTTTTTGCATTTTTTATCTATTAATAAAACGTGCCCGATTTTAAATCGGAAATATTGCAACTGAATAAAAGTAGCTTTATGGCCTACATAATATACATTTATACCTCACAGAGTAAATTAATTTTGTCTATCCCTGAATAAACAGACTTCAGTTTTCCCTTCAAAATGCCGCAAAGGTCATTTCTTATCTTTACTTTGCTGATATAAAGAATGCTACAGATAGCATACAGTATACTATAGAAACAGGTATTAATACTGTAGAAAACATTACTAATATATGCTCGTGTTCTCTCGATTAAAACACCAAATCCCCCCTCCTTTTTACGCTTGTCAAGGAATTTTTGGTTCTTGATAGTACCCCCAACTGAAAATATATACGAGTAGCTGTGTTCCTAACTGAAATTGCTTCCTACGGACCTGCAACTCTTGTCTTGACGACCCCCCATTCAAAACACCAATTGCAGTTGTAAGCCGAAACACTATTGATTGTCAATAATAAAAGGGTCTGAGTAATTGATGACAATTTATGGGACGTACATATTTTTTTTTGATGGTGTTACCTAAATCAATAACGTATATCTCCTGTTGATAATTATCTAATTTACTCTCCCCACCCCTCCCCGCCGCCCCAAAAAGAAAAAAAATCAGAAAGAGAAATTCATGTACAATTAGTATTTCATTAAGCATACTGACGTACACATGTACCACATACTGTCCATTTCTTTCTTGTTTTAAAAATCTTATACCTGAACTTGTCTGATACAATATTGTTGCGCTTATAAATATTATCAAACTAGGCATACATCATTACGAAGAAAATGAATACCTTGTATAATGAGTTAATTAGGAGAGTTATTTCCCGTAGTTTGGCAAGCGCCATATTTTTACCTGTGCAAAATTTACTAGATTTTGTGACTTTGTAGCCCTATAGTGTAAATACACTTTCTTTTGATATGATATATAGAGTTCTAAGAATTCATGTGTTAAAATGCAAATCTTGTAAAGTCATATGTTTCAGCAATTTTAAGTATTATTTTTGCATCGTTAACATGACCCGGTTTTTTGTGTAAGGCTCCGTCCGAGATTTATACTATCTAGTCACTGTATGTTATACTTGAGTATGTAAATTAATAAGTATTATTTGTTGATTTCTTGCCAAGTTGTTACTGCCTTCTTGTGTTTAGTGTTTAGTAGTAGATCGCTGTTAAAGTAAAAAAGCATGGAAACTCGGTTCGGTCATAAATGTTACATAATATAGTCAACATTTTTTGTCAGTCATTTTGTATGTAATTTCTAATAACTTTTTATGTAATTTACAGTCTTTTAATGCACCAATACTGAATATAGTCTAAAAGGAGATGAAGCCTTCTCAATAACTGTTCCAGTATAATCAATAACTAAGCAATAGTGTTTTAAAAAAGAACGTTCACACAACAAATATCTACAAACTACTTCTTATGTGAAAGACAACCTTGATCAAAACATTATTTATTCTTAATTACACACAAAAAATATTTAAATACACAAAACACTTAAGGTCAACTTGTCCAAAAATTTATTTTTACAATAGCTCCAGAACTACGTGTACGTGGTTTATAAAGTTTCACTTTCACAATTTATGAATATATTATTGTTTAACAGACAGAAAGTATCCCTTGATAATTAATACGCTTAAAAAATATTTATTGAGAAAAATCCCTTTAAAAATGCATATAATTTTTAGAAATACACCTAATTAATTCCATACTTTTAGTGAAAGACATCATTGTAGAAACAATACACGTTTTTCAACGCCTCTGGAAAGTTATTTTCTCTGTTTATTCTGTCCAAATGTGAAGATATGAAACCGAAAGTAGACCATTCACGTCCAACTTGTCCTTCTTTATTTCTGCAATGATGGTTTTCACTAAATGAACAGAGTTACGCAGATGCATTTTTTTAAATGTGCAAATTTTTTATATATTTTTCTTTAAAAAATATTTATTTAAATATTTGCTATTAAGAGATACTTTCTGTCTGTTAAACAATGATACATTTATAAACTGTAAAAGTTTTAACTTTATACTTCACATTGTTTTGTAGCTATTGTAAAAATATTTTTGCTGATAAATTGTCGTTCGGTGAAACCTTCATATATATTTCACTTTTTAGTGCATATAGAACTGCTGAAGATTTTTTTGCTTTCTTATCTGAACACGGTAAGCTTTTTACTTGAAATCCTATTGTGACGTGAGCAAACCCGCGATCTACCATTACTTAATAATTACCTAAAGTTAATTCTACAGAAAAATATTAAAAAGATTAATGTCTAAGTAATAAATGCTGGAAAGAAGCATAAAACGTCTCTGGTCTGTTTGTTTGTATGTGTTTAACGTTCCTCTTGATAATTTTTCACTGATATGGAGACGCCAGCGCTAGAGAGATACAAATTTTGTCCTATACCCGGCCCTAAAGGCCATTGAGCAGGGAGGGACCTTTTTGTGTCAGCACCTACGAGAGCTGCGACACGGAACCCGAATTTTACGGTCTCATCAAAATAATTAATCTCCGTGTCTCACAGTGGGATTCGAGTAAGGATTGACTCCTTACTTCTTGACTCTAAAGCAGATGTTCTAACCACTGCGCCACGCGGGCAACACTAAATGTCTAATGGAATATCCTCAAAGGTAGGGCATGGTCCCCTGTGAGAGATATCCTCATAATTATTAGTTTCAAATCAACTATGATAATATTTTATAGAAGAAAAAATGTGTAATGCTACAAAAACACAAAAAAAGTAAAACTTAGTTTGCTGTACACAAAATATAAAATTTAGTTCTTACCGTGATGTTTTGGGAAACATGGAGCATTGGTGGGGAAACATTAAGGATTTCGAGACATCTGCTTTCCTGCTTTGGACCGTTCACCCATCGAATGTTTGTAGGGTTGTAGCAATTGCTTTTTAATGAGCATCTGAAGTAAGGAAAGAAATGACCATTTGTACATGTACATGTAATATATTATCGTTTATGAACATATTCGACTATATATAGGCTTCTCACGGCAAATACAAAAGTTTAAACTTTTATAAAAGAAACAGTTATAAAGGAAAAGATCTTCAGATGTAACATGTTGTGCACATTTCATTAAAATAGCAGAAAATCAAATACTGTATAGGGGAATAATTTCACGGGTTGTAATTTTCACGGTTTTCTTTCATCGGACACGATCGCGGTTTCTTGAATTCGCAGAAGTCTTATGTTATAGGAGTTTGTCTATATCTGTTTAACCCAGATCTACGTGTAAACGACATTCATCATTGTTATGTCTGTATTTCACGAACAACAGGGTAGGTTAATATAAAATAGTTAAACTTCATAAATAATTGACGATTAATTAAAACAGGTGCATTGGTCAAAAGTCCTTGACTATAAACGTCAAATAACTGTCCATTACGATGAGTGTATGTACACCCCAAGATCTTCAAAACATCGCGGCAAAAAACCCCTGGACGGTAATAAATTTGTAAATGTAGGTCGTCGAAATAATATCCTTCCAAATCTTCAGAAAGTTCCATTGTTATTTGAATGATTTTTTAAAATCAAAATGTCGATAAAAACTATAATATGCATGATAATGCAGGTAATGCACACACCGTGCGTGGTAACATTTGTTACGCACGGATAATCAAAACTCATGTCCCACGTGTCTTGATTGATGAAACATGTAGCGTTGGCTATTAAAATGCCTTTTAACAAATACAGGTTATTATCTGTTGACTTGAATTAATGTAAAGCGTGCTAATTAAAATAATTGAATGACAAGTACTACTCGTAATTACTGAAATGACCATGTACTGTTGTACATGTATTCAAACCTATCGTAGTCTATTCTCAAACTTCCAAATAAAACATGGAGATATTGAAAAATTATTCACTGTTTCTTGAATTCATGGATTTATGGTCACCGTGAATATAGCGAATATTAACAACGCGAGTTATTTATCCCCTATACAGTACTTTTGTACAGACCTGTGATCTAGAACACACCATCCACAATATGGGTCATTACTTAACAGACAATCTCTACATGTGGTGTAGCGGGAACAATTCTGCACCGGAATCTTGGCCACCTGAAAACAATTTACTGTTCCCCTTTTTTTCAGATTGAAAATAAATTGCTGAGAATATTATGTACATGCAGTACTTTGTTATTTTGAAATTCATTTTGTTTAAATGGTATCTGATTGTGGACATGCACTGTTTACCTTGCAAAAGAAATGCATTTTTAAAATAAGGACTGTTTTCCCATGAAGATTGAAATTTATTTCAATACTAGTTTCTGAAGCTTATATATTTTTCTGCATGTCGCTTTAAGTACATAACTTCCTTGTAATTATGTAATGAAAGCTAATTGCTGTAAATCAGTAACCCATTTTCACCTTTCTGTCGCTCATGGCGAAAAGATACATCTGAGAATCATCAAACACCATATCCTGCTTTATAGAATGGCCCTTGTCCATTACAAAGGCGGAATCGTACAGCTCTGCATTGATGGACGTTTTAAGAACCACCTACCAAAAGTTAAAAGAAAAGGTAACCTGAAGCAATGATCACAATCGGATGTATGAGAAATAATTGATAGATTCGTTTTTTTGGTCTTTTCGTTGTGTTCACCTAAGATTTCTCATCGGGCACTGACATCGATTGTGTTTAAGAATGAATTGTGGAATTCAGTCGAGATTGTACATTGTCAAGAATCTGGAGAGACATTCATTTCTCTAAATATTTATTATGATGTATGTTAGGATATTTTCTATGAAAGACGTTTTAAGAGATTTTTCTCAAGTTTTCTATCAATTACTTCAAAAAGACTTTGAAATTCACATCAATTAAAAATGACTCGTACGTTGTTCATGCATGCTTGTATTTGGGCAAAAAATTTAAACACAGCTTATCTAAATTTCCTGCAACATAATTTTTTGCATTCGATTTTTGCTCAATCTGTTCTCATTTTAAATCTGCTTACTTTACAAAATAACGTATAATTGTCCGCTCATTTTGTTAGTTTTTGTTTTACCTGTTTTTGAAAAATAAAGTTCATTGATAAATCAGAAAAGCTACAATAAAAATATATTTCTATAATTATTTGAGTTCAAAACAGAACTTTACTGCAGCGTCACCATGTAACCTCTATGAAGAGAGAAATATGCATTAATATTTTTATTTTTAGAGAGTAAATTTCAAGTTTGCATTTGTTTACGAATAAAAAAACACCAAAGAAGAGTGTGTAACCAAAGTATTATCAAACAAAGTTATCGTTTGCAAATCAATAAATACTCTGTTAGCTATTAAAATAAGAAGACACTTTTCACTACATCAATAGTTAAATTTGAAAAATGAATAAATTTCAGACATCTGTATTGCAAATTTTCAAGTAACATATTTTTGTCTATATTTTTAAAACGAATTATGCTGAAAAAAGTGTTCAATTGTTCGGTTAACTTAAATGTGTGTTACCTTTCTGATATGCCCATCTGAAGTGCCAAGGAAAGCTACAGTGTGTTCTCCTGTGATAGTGACAGCCAAAGATTCCGGGTTGTCTTCTGTTGCTGGAAACTGGATGACCGGGGCAGAAACTACTGGAGTTTTCCCATCAATTATCAAATTCAGAGAACTTGAGCAGAGCAACTCAGAATCAGTAAATAAAGACTAAAATTTAAAACAAACAACATTAAAATAAAAGACGCTTCAGAGTCTGCTACATTTGTTTTATACCTATACTTTACTGACTACAAATGATTCCTAAGGATGACATTTATTCAGGTTTCAGAAAACAGACGGAGAATTTTCTAAAGTATAGTATGTTAAATCAAAAATTGTTCTTAATGTATAAAATAACCAAATATGAATGTTTAAGTCGGTATCAGCTTTATAATTTCATATTTTATTATTTCAAGAATATATAAAGGAAGAAAAGCCAATATATAGTAATGCGGACTAAATCTTCAATTTTTTTTTTTTTTTTCATTTTCTTTTTTTTTTTTTATTTCTAGCAATATTACTCACAATGTAAAGATTAAATGTATTTTTGAAAATCATCTTGCAAATATTACATTGTTGAAGCTCATAAATTATTTTAAATAATTGAATGCTATGAAATAAAGAAATTCAAAAATAAACAAAACCATTCCAGGCAACAAATCTCAATAATTTTCTATTGGAGTGTAATAATTACTAAGTTTATGGCCCAAACTCTAACCGTTTCTTTATTTGAAGCAACGCTTTTCCATTAATAATTCAATATTTCGTTATTAAATGAGTGTTGTTGCTAATAATATTTATGAGTGGAGTGTTTGATTTGATTGCATATTGTTTTAACGTCCCTCTCGAGAATGTTTCACTAATATTGAGACGTCACCGTATGCCGGTAAAGGACTTCAAATTTTGATCCTTACTCGGCACTCAGGGCTTATCTTTCAATTAAATTGAATGAAAAATATTTTTTGAAAAAAATGTTTAAAACTGTTTAAATTATCACGGTACGAATTTCTATTTTCATTTATATTGTTTTTTTTTCTTTTTTAAGATATTTCGTATGCTTTCTATGACAAGTACCCCTGAATATGTGTTGTCACAGTAGGTTATTTCTATTCACAGGCTGTAGTACATTTGATAAAAAGAAAACATGATATGAGCTTTAAACAAATTGTAAAATGAATGCTTATTTATCATTTTGAAAAGTTTGAAAACAACATTTGACAAAGATTCTTTTCGACATAGGTTTTTACCCTTAAAGAAATTTCAGTGAACAATATATATTAGTTGTGTGTAGGACGTTATATGTATTGATTTTGTTTTAAATCTGCAATTTTTTATCAATTCCAGTCATAAAGTAGAAAACATTCAAATAATAAATAAAATTCTCGTATTCCTGACGTTTCTGACATTGATGACTGACAGATGAGCTGCACCTAGTCGTAATGCCCTATATGCAAAGTTATATATTATCAAATTTATGGTTTATAACTATTAGTATTTATGATCTTTTCAGAAGTAATAGTTATTATTGTCAAAAATTATGAAAATTATACATGCACAGGTATATATATATATATATATATATATATATATATATATATATATATATATATATATATATATATATATATATATATATATATATATATATATATATAAAGCACTAAAAATGACCAACGACACGAACAATAAAAATTGTCAAATTTTCGGGACGCCCTGTCCCTTCCTCAGGACAAAGAAAAAAGTTTAAAAGTCATAAGAACAAAGGAAAAAGAGAAACAAAAACAACTAGCACTACTACTAAACTACTAAACACTAAATATTTACATACTTAATTACATGTTAAATTGGAAATTTTTAAGAACACTAATAAAGAAAGAAATCCGGACCGCTATGAAATGCGTCCGGTCTATCGGGTATACTCGGGTGAAGTGCGATTTACATTATTGAACGAATTAATTATGCTAATTAATGACAACAATCAGTAAATCGTACATTGTTTCATTCTCTCAAAATGGCGTAACTTTACTTAATAAGGAATAATCAAAGAAAAATAATATAGCAGGGATATTTAAACATATGAATTATGATTAATTATAAATTTTGAAATATTTAAGGACTTTTTACCGGGAAAAAATAATTAAATAAAGCGTAAGCAATACATAGTTGTGTGGGTTGTTCGAGAGTTGGTGACGCAAATTAACTGTAGAGTTTATACTAAATTGAGAGAATAATCTTGTTTAGTATCATCAGGAATTGGGTCTAGTTTACGTTCATTCTGGTGAAGTCATTCAGTTTGTTAATACCATTAGGGCGGAATGACTTCAATCTGTGCATCCAGAACTTTTCTTTGCTTTTTCTCTGAGCATCTGTCCATCTTGGGTTATGGTCAATCACCACTACTGTCATGTCCTCCCATTTGTGACCCTCAAGGTTGAAATGTTCCCCAACGGGTTCATTGAGTTTTTTGGTCCTAATGGTCGAACGGTGGTTATTGACTCTCCTGCGGAGATCTCCTGTTTCACCAATATACTGTTTGGAGCAAACTTTGCAACTGATGAGATAAATGCAGTTGTCAGTATGACAGGACAAATTCCCTAGTATTTTGTAGCTGCGGCCTGTAAC
>PRKT01000173.1:289525-328840 GCA_003671525.1 Saccostrea glomerata | reverse complement strand
GGGGGGGAGGGGTCCTGTCCACAAGTACCTGTGGTTTTCCTATGCGCGGA
The DNA here is from genome assembly GCA_003671525.1 of Saccostrea glomerata. Lineage (NCBI taxonomy): Eukaryota > Metazoa > Mollusca > Bivalvia > Ostreida > Ostreidae > Saccostrea > Saccostrea glomerata. The sequence continues at coordinate 328,790 of PRKT01000173.1, read as the reverse complement.
AATACAAAAAAAAAAATAAGTGTAGAAGATAATACAAAAATATACATACTCCTGATATATGTAATCTATTTAATATTTAAGAAGCTATAATATAAATTGAAGTATATCTTGCTGCAAAAATCCACTAATTATTTTTATTTCCTTCTAATATATATAAAACACTCTTTTTTGCATTGTAATTTAATCAAATGACCCATTGGTTATAATTATTTTAAACGATTTCTTGATAGTAAAAACATAATAAAGGGGAGTAATCAAATGTTGAATCCACTTTTGATTGGTTAGTTTGGATCTTGAATCTCGAAACTCGTATTTCGAATCTCGAATTTCGAATCTCGTATTTTGAATCTCGAATCTCGAATGAGCCTTCTGGGCTTTCGTAGTGGGCTATGGATTATACTGTCTGAATTGGGCTAGTATTTTTTTTTTTTTTTTAGAAATTCTTGACGCTATGTTTTGATATTACATTGCAGTTAAGTGATCTTCGCGGGTACAAAACCTGTTAATTTTAAAATAAAGCAAATTGATTTCTATTAAATCGAATGTTATGAAATTCCACACATCAACAAAAAAAATTTAATATTATTTCATATTATATATTGCTTTTTTTTAATTTAAAGTGAGTAAAATAACAAAGATTTACATAGTCCACGAACTTTTTGAACAACCCTCGTACAATGAATTGCGATGATCCATTAAAATACTTTGTTTCAAGTTACCTGATAATTAAGATTTGTAAACCAATTTGCAGTTTAAGGTTAAGATTAACAACTCGCTTTGTATCGAGAAATAAAGTACTTGATAAGTGTCTTTTAGAGATATCAGAGTTAGTGTCTTTTATGCACATTTATCTTAGTAGAAATTATCTTCAATAGCAAAATTCAAAGGGAACTTTAGCAAATGAATTTGAATAGGGGTGTAAACAAAAAATCAACGAGCAAATGAGAACAATATTGACAACTTTTTATGAAGAAAAAAAACTTTCTTTTGTCCTTACCGTATCTACTTTTGTACATTTTAATCCATATTTGTACTTTAAATTAGCTGCATATTCTGTGCTTCCATTAAGACACGTCTTTATATTACTAAGAACTTTCTTTTTCACTTCTGGCATACTAAACAGACATATAGCTGAACTGTTGTCTACACTGTGACTGAACAGTCCGATTATGACATCATCTTCTGACGTCAGGTAAGGCAACTGTTCCTGTAGTGATTTCATTAAGCTCAGACCAGGTTTGAGTATCTTTGCGGCCTTCAGTATGTTGAAAGTCTTACTTTTTGATTTGCAAGTTAATGGTATTTCCAGAAAGGTTCTTAATAGGTCATCCTTCCTACACATATGAACAATTTTAGAGTGATGTGTTGTATCATCTGGATTCATCTCATTCAATACAATATAGCTATAATTCCCTGAAGCGAATCCTGTAACATATGATATCAATCCGGGTTTCATATATTTGTTTTCAGTTCTATAAATAATTTCTCCACGAAGTGAAAAGTCAATCCGTCGAGTGCTGACAAGAGGAAAGAGTCGTCTGTTATTAAATTCTAATAAATCCATTGACTTGTCAAACTTTGTAAATTCGGTTGCTACATAAATCATTGGTTCCATTCTTTTAGTATTGCTATTCTTAACTTGCGCAATGAATGCAACAGTGTGCACATCAATTTCATTAGAGGCCACAGCAATGTATCCATTAAATAAAATTTCTCTGATGTTCTTCACATTCCTTATTTCACATTTCCCTTGGAATAGACTTCCACATATCACAAGCTCATTCGAATTCAGCAAGAGAATTTTATTGTGGTTGTCCATCGGTGACAATTCACCCAGGGCAGAACAAGTTTCCAAATTAATTCCACATTTCTGAGAGTCATTTTGGGGACCTGTGATGATCAAAAATGCAATGTCTAGATCAAGACCCAATTGATATATTACATTTGTAGCTCCAATAAACAAGCTTTGATTGTCAAGAACCATGTGACTTAGACTTCCTCTGTCTTCTTCTGCGAGCAGTTGGATAATATTGATAGAAGTGTAGCCATTCCACATAACAGAGAAGAAGAGCCACTTGATCATGCTTCAAATTAATTCTGTTCTGTTCGTTGTAATTAAAATGAAGTCAAAGCATTAAATTCTTATGTAAATCCCTCTTGAAAAGTACATATTTTGTACATTTATAACAAAAGAAGACATGATACTTTTCAACAGCAATAAATATAATAATGATCTGTATAATTTTAGTCTCTTATTTTTACAAAATTTATTGTTATCATACAAAAACTGGACGAGATAAACACGGGGTAGCTAGGTAATTCTATTTTAGTAACAATGGTAACACCCTTCATCAGAAGCAAAAAAATACATTATTGACAATAAGTTATTTACAGTAGACTACTTGTGAACACACTTACATGTATACTGAAATTAGTTTAAGATTATAGGAGAATTTCAAAGCAATTTCTACTTTAAGTAAGATTGTCAAAATCATGAATGAAAGTTTTAAAAAAACAGATTAAAAGAATACTATTTCTCAGAGTAGTCTACTTGCCTGCCGCTATATATGCCGTTATATAAAAAAAATTAATCTGTAGAAGGAGTAGAATTATGAAACTATAAAACAGGAATTTTCATTTTCATTAATCAAAGCAACACTGTTTATCTGAATCAAGTTCCGATACACTGAATCATAATTTTATCTACTTATGTGCAAAATTATACGGAAATGTAATCAAATCTGTAGAAGGTGTAACGTTTTTAAACATATTGGATAACAAGCACTATCGCATAGGCTCATCTGGACTCAGACCAGTAGAGCTGTATGTATAATTAACTTTGAACCTGAAGAATCAAGACATTGTTAAACATTTTGTGTTCCGATACAAATAGTGTTTTTGCCTTTCCTACTTTGGTTGTGAATAACAAGCCCTAAAGAAAGTCCCATCATCCCATCTTTTGTTTGTGTGTGTGAGGGTGTGTGAGGGTGTGTTTGTGTGTGTGTGAGTGTGTGTGTGAGGGTGAGGGTGTGTGTGTGAGAGGGTGTATGTGAGTGTGTGTGTGTGTGTGTGTGTGTGTGTGTGAGGGTGTGTGTGTGTGTGTGAGAGAGAGGGTGTGTGTGAGTGTGTGTGAGGGTGTGTGTGTGTGTAATTTGCATAATGCATACAATAGTATCTCATACTGGTGGACATCGATAATAATAGTATCGTTACATGTAATAACTAATAAGGCTATTTCTAATTTCTCTACTCTATTCATACCTTGATTCTGACGTCGTGATTAGATAAGTACATTAAAATTAAGTCAGCAAAGTTTAAAAGTTGTTTAGGTTTTAAAATAATATCTCATTTTGAATTGATTTATTTTTTTGTTAATTATTAAAAATGAAAATTAGGAATATGGCGTATTTTTCCAATTCAAAAAACTTACTTATTTACTGCTGAGTTAAGCCGGTTTAAAGAAGGAAAAACTCACAAGATTATAATAATTTGTGGTATTTTGTTAAAAAAAATACCAGGAAGTTCTCATGAATGAAGTGAAATATTTTCCTTAATTGTTGCCTCTTAAGTGGTTTATTATTCATAAAGACATGAGCAAACAAGATGAAAGACAAACATCATCAAAAAGAAGAGTTTTTATACACTTGGAATTACCAGTAAAAAATTCTCGGTTTTTTTTATTACACTGTTTATATAGATTTGGCTCTATAATCACTATAAAGATGTAATTTCCATTAATTTTAATCGTACTTCTAGGTTATTGTAAACGGGAAATTTCCAAAAATGAGTCGCTAGTTATTTATGTATGTCCTTTTCTTCTTGATAGATTTACGTTTTTATTTTAAATGATAAAGAGTTCAAACATGTTAAAAATGGTGACAACCGGTCAATAATCAATGCAAAAAAACCATCATAAAGTTGTTTTATTCTTTAATCTTTGGTCTTAGTAGCATAGAAGAAAGTTAAGAACAAATCCTTTGCATATTCTGTATGTAATCTATTATTCAGTAAGATTATTTTATTTTATTTTTTCCCAAGAAAATATCTTTAAATAACAAGATTACAACATTGTAAATAAAATATTTTTGATTTTCAACCTGATACGTTTTCATAGGTCATTGCATGAAAATTACATTATGTCGTTAAATACCCCATTTTCCTTAATCATTATTTTTTAGACATACTGAAATTAAGTCCTTTAGTGTTCTCTTTATTCCATAAAGCCAAACATTTCAACAGGAAATGTTAAAAAGTTTGTTGAGGCAAGCATTTCGTATTTGCTAAATTAATCTACAGTCGATATAATAACCTTGATAGTAAATATCACATATCATACAGCTTATTATTCAAATAACATATTTTATGCAAATTGTAATGCCTTTTTAATATTAAACATGTTTAATTTGACAAAGACATATTCCGTCTACGTGATCAATAAAACAGGCTTATCGTGGATGTAACCGGATGATAGGGAATGCTCACTTCTTCTAGGCGTCTCAACCTACCGCGGAAATTTCCTTTAGAGTGTTAATACCATCTCCAAATAAAGTACAGGGAGCTTATCGTATTGCTTAATGGATGCTTTATTTTTATATTTTGCTTGGATGTCTGATGGTTTATCTAATAATTGTTATCTTTTTACAGTATAGATGATGCTACCTTTGCTGTTTTATAATTAGGACAATGCAACTGGAAGTAGAATCATAGCATGGGGAAGTAAGTAAATGATTTCAGCATTGTCGTTAAAAGCTTGGTAAATTTCATTGCACTGTTTACGGTAGCTCAGCCGGAGGAGCGCTCGCTCCATGATCGGGAGGTCATAAGTTCGAATCTTGGTAGCGACTGACACAAGTCGATAAAAAATCGGTAAATGCTCGGCACTTGAAGTAAAAGTTGCGAGGCTTTCGGATGAGACTACAAAACCGATGTCCCATGTCACTGAGGCGTTGAACAATATAAGATCCCTCACTGCTCAATGACCCTTATCATGAGTGCCGAGTAAATTTATGTAAATTATATTCCCGCTTCCATGCTTTAATAAGAGACAGAATGACTTTCTTAATATACAATTAATTACCCCTTTTGAGTTCAACATGGTGATATAAGATCCAACACCTGGACCACAAGATGATCTGACCTAGCTGAGCGGCCAAGGTCAGGACAGGTCATCGAGTGGGCCAGGTCGAGGGTCCTTATTTCACAATGTTGAGCTCAAAGGGGTAATCGATTTTTTTATTAAACCGATTCATTATACCTCTGTTGATAATGCTCGAATTTGACTGGCTGGTAAGAAAACTTCAAAACACAACAATGACTCCAAATGGTACTTTTTGTTCAGCAATACTGACCTAGGAATCATCGCACGTTGGATATAATGACCCAGTCATTATTTTTAATGACCGCTTAAACAAACATTCGTTTTTGAGTGAAGTTAATGCATAAAATAATAAATATTCGAAAAAACAACATGTTTTTTAAATTGTGCATGGTCTGTTTTGCATTACCATACAGAATAGGATAAAAAATTTTCGTTACAATATATCGTTTCAATTCAGTTCCTCAGAAAGTAGAGGAAAGGCGTCTCTTTAAAAATTTGAATTCTATGTTAGATTTTGACTGTGTAGATGAAAAGTATTCGTTAGTTATAATAATTTATGTCGCTATCAACCAAATATTGTTTTAATCAGTAAATCATGATACAAAACTTACACGACTTGCAGAGGTCAATGTAAACACTTAACTATCCGGTCTGTAGCGAATCCCGATCCAAAGAAAGAATCGATAACGGTTAGAGATTCATACTTTTCAATATATATCGGTATAATAAAACAATTAATTACCCCTTGTGTGTTCAACATGGTGAAATAAAGACCCGAGACCTGGCCCACTCGATGACCTGCCCTGACCTCGTCCGCTACGCGGCCTCGGTCAGGACAGGTCACCTCGTGGACCAGGTCTCGGGTCCTTATTTCACCATGTTGACCTCACAAGGGGTAATTAATTGTATAATATATATAATAGAATGAATCTCTAACCGTTATCAATTCTGTCTTTGATCTGGATTCAGTATACTCTGTGTGGGAGAAGTTGTTTACATTGACATCTGCACGTTGTGTAAGTTTTTACATCATGATTTAGGGATTAAAACAATATTTGGTTGATAGCGACATACAATGTTGTAATATACGATAACGCAATACAGTTAAGGTGCGCAATGGAAATATCGACTTAATTTTGTATTTTAAAATGTATTTCGTAATCGGGATGGCGATTATTTTTAGTACATTATTTATATCTATTTATATCGGGTAATTGTAATTATGATTAATGACTACATATCGAGAACGATTATATTTTATATTTAGACTAGTCACGTGATGCGGCAGTCACGCGATTTTAGCACATTGACTTATAGTATTGATGTTACATATAAATATCACTGATCAAGGGCATAACCCAGTTAAATTTCCAAGTTTAGTAACTATATAAATATTTTCAACACGCATTGTAGTTTCTAAAAAGTGCTGCGATCCTGTCTAAATTCTGCAATTTCATTGTTAAAATTATACTTGTATGACCGAATGCTATATTTTTTGCTGGTCAGCGGCATGAATTATTGATATAATTAAATTGTTGTTAAATTTCATCAGGATCGCAGCACTTTTTAAATACCTTAATAGTTCTTTAGTTGAAATGTAAAAGCTTACTTTGATCCATAGAGTGTATGCCCTTGCACTAGATCGATTTATTAAACCCCCTACATTACAATCCGATGTACTTGCATACAAATACACGGCAGTGTCAATTAAATACGTAATGTACAGAAAATATATAAAATAGTAAAGAATACATTCAATTCGAGTTATTGGCCCATAGAATATCTGTAAATAATATTTTATTTAATTTGAGAATACATATTTTGTTGAGAAAATATTACTTTATCTGTCTCTCACTGCATACAAACTACGTCACGTTGTAAGAAATGACGTCATATTGACAAGTGTATTGCGATCAGTGACTTGTTTATAACTTGTTATGTGGGATTTAACTAACGACAAAACAACACGTGTAGTAAGTTTTTATGTAGTTTGATGATTTCTTACTGGTTAAATTAGCAGATTATCTCATTGTGTGGTATTTGAAAGAAATGTTCTTTGATGTATATGTATTGTTAATGATGTCATAGTCAAGTTTTCACATTAGTCAAATTAGGCCCGCCTCCTTTTTGTAACCTTAACTGTACTGCGTACTTTTCCTCTACAAAGTCAAAATCTAATACAAAATTTAACTCTTAAAAGAGCCGATTCTACATTCCATTGAACTGATTTGTAACGATATTTTAAAATGAGTAAACAGTTTAAGTTAACAATAAAATTTTACCACATTATGTATGGTACAGTAATGTAAAACAGACCATGCGCAATTTTAAAAACATTTTTTTCTCAAATAATTATTATTTTATGCATTAACTGCACTCTAAAAGGAATTTTGATTAAGAGGTCATTATTGTTCGGTCATTAATTATAATGACCGGGTCATTATATCCCACTTGCAATGATTCCTAGGTCATTATTGCTGTAAACAGTACCTTTGGAGTCATTAATGAGTTTAAAGTTTTTTTTACCAGCCAATCATATTCGAGTATTATCAATAGAGGTATAAAAAAAATTCATAATATCGTTCCCTATTTGCAATTTTGCTGTCTTAATTACTCACTCCTATTTTGGTTGGCATTCAAAATAAGAAAAAAAAATTATATAAATGTCATATAAATGATAATAGATGGTCACGTGTCGAGCTCCGAGACGGACGTGTTTATGTGGGCTCTGTGTTTTGACCAAACTATTCTGTTAAAACTCGATATTTTACTCGGGTTTATTGCACTAGCCAGTGCTTTTGTATTCATTGTATATAATTTGGATTACTCTCCTACAAATTTTGAGTTTATTTGGATTATTTGGTGATTTATTCATTTTCCATTGTGTGTATATACTTCTATTTACCTGGTTATCTAGTGTTCAGGTGAGTAACTTCTCACCTGCGTTTTACCTGTATGATCAGCGCGATCAGTGTGATCACTGGACAATGGATAACAGGACAGATAAACCGGTTTATTTCAAAAACAGCGAACTGGTTGCTGATAGCCAGAGCATAACAGACTATGATATTCTTCAGTCAGTTATATTGAGTGTTGGAGACACTGTGAGATGTCTACAACTAGATAGAGATCTTTGGCGCATTTACTTGAAAAACAAAGAATGCAGACAAAAACTGCTTCTCGAAGGTTTCCAGTTTAGGAACCAAACTGTTTCTGTATACGACTCAAACCCATTCTCTTCTGGTGCCAAGAATCCAGATGACCCTGTGCTGAAAGTAACAGTGTCTGGTATTCCTCTATCAGTACAAGATACAGAAATCATTAAAATGCTACTTGGCTTTAATGTTGAACTTGAAAATTATTACGCTTTGAAAATATCAGAGATCCTGTCACAGGAAAAATGACCAGCGTTCTTAATGGGAATCGTTTCGTATATATCGTTCCTATACCAGACGGAACCTCTTTGCCTAGGTTTGCATACTGTGCCGGTCGTAAATGCCGTATCTTTCACTATGGTCAAAATAAACCTAAACAAGACATAAAGTGCAAGAACTGTTGGGAAAACGGCCACCATGCACGCTACTGCAAAAACGAACAGCGATGCAAAGTCTGCAAACAAACAGGCCATGATCCTGGCTCAGAGGATTGTCAACACCACGAAAAGCAAAATGATAATGTCGTGGCTTTCCACGGCCATAAAAACATTCTATCAAATTTTTACACTACAGATATTAAAGTCTTCGGTGAGACCCATAGATCCGCAGAACATGCTTTTCAGTTAACAAAAGCATTACGCAGTGGTGACGTTAATGCCGCAGAAAGAGTAAGAACAGCGACTACAGCCCTTGAAGCAAAGCGTATCGGCGACACCGTTGCAACAAATTCCGCCTGGGAAACTGAAAAGTCAGAGGTCATGACAAATATCATTGATGCTAAATTCAGCCAAGTTGATCCGTTTCGTGAGAAAATTACAAAGTGTGGATCAAAATGTGTCATTGTCGAAGCGACCTATGACGATTTCTGGGGAAGTGGACTGGATGAACATGCTACACTGAATACCAAACCCAAAGCATGGCCTGGCTTAAACAAGTTGGGTCAGGTTATCATGTCTGTAGCTCAGAAGCACCGCCCGAAAAATCGCCTTAATCGCAGTTTCTCAGTCCCGAGACAACCCGCACGAAAAGCTTCGAAAAATTTACAACAAGAGATAACCTCTTTCGTCAGTCAGCTGAAAGACGGTCCAACCAAACGCTCACGCGATAGCCTCCATGCAGAGGATGACAGCCAGCATCCTGACAGCGAATAAGGTATCTCTATGAACTAAGAATAATGAACGATCTATTGAAAATTTCTTCCCTTAATGTAAGGGGTTTGAATGATTATAATAAACGTACAATTTTATATGATTGGTTACAAGATCTAGATATTGATATTGTTCTCCTTCAAGAAATCCATTATATTGAATCAAAAGAATTTGTTTATAATGCTAGATGGCTAGGAAACTGCTATCATTGTTTTTCGAGTTCATCCTCTAGTCGAGGTGTTTCTATTCTTATTAGAAATGGTTTTCAATTTGAATTCATTAATTGTCATAAATCATCTGATGGTCGAAAAATTTTACTTAATATTAAAACTAAGGATGAATCATACTGTATAGTAAACCTTTATGCTCCTAACAAAGTGCTTGATAGAAAAGATTTTAATATTACAACTAAATCATGGGTACGAAAATATGTTATAAATAAAGACAATTTATTCATTGGCGTAGATTTAAACTGTAAACTTGATGAAAAAAATAATTCTTTTGACACAAGTACACATCAATTTTGCTCCTTAATTAAACAATTTCACTTGATTGATACATGGAGAAATTTAAATGAAAACAAATCTGGATTTACTTGGTGCAATGCACAACATAAACCAAGTAGTCGAATTGATTATATCTTGATCTCGGATAACTTTTTCCTCTCCATTGACTCATTAACTGTGATAAATTCTCCACAAGTTAAACAAAATAGGATGAGTGATCATCTTGGACTAAGAATATATTTCATATTGAACATAAATAAAAGACGTTCAGGATATTGGAAAATGAACACATCTAATTTATTAGATAAAGACTACACTTCTAAACTTAGAAAGATTCTTAAAGATAAAGATTCTGAATCAAAAGAAATATTTTGTCCGCACGAGCGATGGAAACTTTGAAATACTTAATAAATGAATTTTCAATAGACTTCTCAAAGCAAAAAAGCTGCAGCTTAAAACAAAAAGTTCAATTGATAGAATGAAAAATCAAAGAAATTGAAAATCGACCTTTTCATGAAATAAATAACCAAGAAAAGCAAAAACTTGAAAGAGAATTAAACGAAATTTATGAGAGAAAATCACAAGGTGCATACATCAGATCTAGAGCTAATTGGATCAAATATGGTGAGAAATGTACACCATATTTCTTGCATTTAGAACATAAACGGCAAGAAAGTAATGTAATTGAAAAAATAACTGACGATGGAAAAACGTTATATAAAAACAATGAAATTTTAGGATCACGATGCAATTTTTATGAAAATCTTTATACATCTAAAAAAAACCAGAAGGAGGAAATCACAAACTATATTTCGATAACAGACATCTCATCAAAATTGACAGACAGTGAAAAAAGTTATTGTGATGATATTCCCACATTAAAAGAATGTGAAGAAGCTATCAGAAATATGAAAAATAATAAATCACCAGGTTTAGACGGGATACCAGTAGAGTTTTATAAATTATTTTGGAATGATATAAAAACATACTATTACGATGCTTTATTAAAATCATTTGAGGCTGAAGAGTTAACTGGGACACAAAAGTTGTCAATCATAAGTCTCATTCACAAAAAAGGCGATAAATCTATTCTAAAAAATTATAGACCTATAAGTCTGACTAACTGTGACTATAAGATATTAGCTTTTGTTCTAGCTAGAAGACTACAAACAGTTATTTCAAAACTCATTAACAATGACCAATCAGCTTATATAAAAGGTACGCAAGTGAGTTAAGGCTACGTATGGAGGTTTTAATCAAAAATATCTAGTTACAACCCGCAATTGCTATACATACCGCAAACAAAATGCCAAGACTTGTTTACTTATACATTCTTGGTACCCAGGATATGCAATAGCCAATACTAATTATGACGTCACATTATGACGTCATCAACCTTTACTACACACGTTTATAAGAAACATCAACAAAATCGCTTCGGCGCAAGGGCATACATTACTTTGTTTTGAAGAAACAAGGTATAAAGAGAATCAGAATATTCCAAGGTTTTAAGATATTGCTGCACAAATGTCGACATTGCAATTGAAAAGTTACTATTTGTACAGTACTTAGTTGAAACAGGGTAAAAATGCACAGTCCAGTGTACGTTTAGTAAAATATTTATCGTTTGAAGAAGAGCATAGGATTTGTGCAGCAATTTTATTACTTTTAAGAATATTCTCCTTGGTATTATACATTATTTAATTTAAATTAAATAGGATATGCCCTTGCGCCGACGTTGTTTTGTTGGTATGTTTCATTTCCTTCAATGGGGAGAACTATGACGTCATAATATGACGTCATAATGTGCACTTGCAATAATATACTGTCGGTATTAAGTATCTATAAGAAAATCAATTTGAACATTCTCTGTATATAAAATACACAATTTATGCATTTTTTAATCTCATTTGCATAGAAATCCCATATTTAGCCTTATCTCACTTGCGTAGATATATTGGATGTAACGCCAGATTAATTCAGGATATCTTTGATTATTGTGAAGATCAAAATGAAAACGGAATCCTACTTTTATTAGACTTTGAAAAAGCTTTCGATACTATTGAATGGTCTTTTATGTTTGAAACATTAAAAGCTCTGAATTTTGGACCAAAATTTATGAAATGGATAAAAATATTATATAAAAAACCAAAATTTAGAGTAAAAAATAATGGATTTATTTCTAAAACATGTAATATGACTAGAGGCACACGACAAGGCTGCCCAATATCTGCTTTACTATTTATTATAACAGTTGAAATATTAGCTATACGCATAAACTCTTCGGAGGATATACACGGTTTTAAAATTGAAAATAATAACGAAATTAAGATGCTACAACATGCAGACGACTCTACAAATCCTCTTAGAGATATAAAATCTGTAAAACATGTAATTAAAGTGGTACAAAACTTTTCGAAAGTTGCAGGACCAAATCTTAACATTAATAAATCAGAATGTTTATTTCTAGGACTACTGAGAAATTCGTACAATAGTATAGAAGGGATAAAAGTGACTAATGATCCAGTAAAAACATTAGGGATATTTGTATGACACAACAAAAAATTATGTTTGGAAAAAATTTGTCAAGTTAAAATAGATTAAATAGCACATATTTTAGAAATCTTGGGAAAAGAGAAAATTTACAATTTTTGGAAAAAAAGAAATAATTATTACATTGTGTATTTCAAAATTGCAATATAATGCAACCATTCTTCCCAATTCACCCGTAGAAATTATTAAACAAATTAATAAATTAATCTTTAATTTCGTATGGAATAGTAAAGACCGTATAAAAAGAAATACACTTATTGGGGATGAAAAACAAGGAGGTATTAATATTATAGACATTGAATCTAAACTCAAAGCATCCAAGGCATCTTGGATTCCAAGGTTACTAAATACAAATTCTAGTCTTGTATCATTCTTAAACTATCATTTTAATAGGGAAACATTGTCATTAGAATACATTTTAAAAACTAATTTAACAAATGTAGATGATTACAAAGAGCTAAAAAACATTCCCATCTTTTACAAAGAATCAATCTGTGCATTCAATTTATGTAAAATGATTAAATATCTTCCAAAGCTATCCACGGATGAATTTTTATCTTTACCAATATGGAAAAACAAACTTTTTACACATAAAAACAAACCAATTTATCTTGAAAATTGGATTAAATCAGGAATTTTGTACATAAGAGACCTCTATGGCGCAGATGGGATATTCCGTGATATTAGGTACTTCTATGATAAAATTTTATACAAAAATAATATCTTGTGTGAATACCTCATCATGAAGACTATTTTTAATAAATTTTCAAAAACATATGAGTGTGAAAAGGCACAGTATATTAATATAAGACGCAGTACTACTATACTATTAAAAAGAAACAGGTATACACAAATAAATAAAATAAAATCATCTGTTTTTTACAAAATATTCATCGAAAAGAAATTTTTGAGACCAATAACGAAAAATTATTGGAGTGAATTGTTTGATACTCCTAGGTATCTATGGGCTTCCATTTATCATGTGAAAATCTCGAAAATGTCTGATAAGCATATAGCAGAATTTGATTATAAATTATTTCATAAATTATTAAACAATAACCTGAGTGTGAGCAAGTGGAATCCAAATGTGCAAAAATTTTGTGCTAACTGTGGTGATGTAGAAAATATAATACATCTTTTATTTAAGTGTAATGACTCAAATTTTATATGGCTCAAAATAAGTACAATTTTAGGTTTCAAAATAAGTTGGAAGCATATTGTAATAGGTTTTTATGAAAACACAGATGTTACCAATGGCATGAATACATTGATATCTTACATCGCCTTAAAAAATTTTAAATATAAAATGAAGTGTAGATTGACAGATACAATTTGTAACAAAGATACCCTGTTTAATTTTGTTAAATCATCTTTAAATACATATCAGTATATTGCAGAATTTTCATATGAAAATGTACAGATTTACAAATTGCTGAAAAAAGTTTGTATTAATTTGTAAATGTAAATATATTTTAAATTTATTACCAGCAGGTCCACAAAACCAGTTGGGGAGTCTGTGTGTTAGCATGAGGGCATTATGGACTCTTGAAAGTGTGGAGGGTGGCCTATCATGCTAACATAGGAACATACTATATTCTTTATAATTCCATTATAAAAGTATTTACACATTTGTCATAGCTTCTCATATCTTATCTATTATTATCATCATTATTAGTATAATTATCATTTTAATTATTGTTTATCTGTGTACGTATTATATACAGCTTTTCTTTTTTCTTTATTCTATGTGAAAAGAATCATCAAAATTTTAATGTCAATGCTTTTCTTTTTTCTTTATTCTATGTGAAAAGAATCATCAAATGTCAATGTGTAATGTAGTCTATCTGTGTGTTATTTATATCATTGTTTGTTATCAATAAAAGAGAAAAAAAATTTCATATAAATACTTCAATAAGTGAAACAATTCTTCATAGAACGTAAATCTCAATGAGTATAATAATCTTTCGAGGGACGTAAAACTTCAATGAGGTGAAGTCGTTTTCATGGCGCATTGGTTAGAGGGTCTGCTTCAGAGTAGTGAAGTAAGGAGTTGATCCTTATGTCGTGGATGATCAAACACCACTGTAGGACGTGGAGACCGATCCCTCGGATTAGACCGTATAAAGCGTAATGTTTACGAGAAGATGGAAAAACATCACGAAGAAACTCATGCATATGCTACTCAGAAGTATTATTTTGCAAAATTGAATAAGCTTCTGTATACGTTTTTGGATATGGGAAATCCATTTAAAGAAGAGTCAGTAGATCTTCATAGTTTAGATACCAAAGTTGTTGTCGAAACTGAAAGTGCAGATAGAAAAAGTGAAAATATGAGACATTGCTAGACAGTACAGAAAATTTCTTTTAAGAAAGCGTGAAAGTGATCATCCGGGTTTTATGAACCCGTTAGGAAGAAGAAATTCTGTCTATTTAATCCCAACCAAATTTTGATTCTTCAAAGTCAAAGTTGGCAAATTTAAAAGATGACTGTAGGTTTTTTTCTATGCTTTTTTATTTTCTGTCAAAGAAGGCAATGCGATCTATAATTCTGAACATGAAAATGAGACACCCCCTTACTTTCACAAAATGGTTTGTTAAATATCGGTGTTAAATCTCAATTGATGTCTATTTTGGAAGGTGGTCAAGAGGTTCCAAATAATGTACCGATAGTTGATTCACTGGTAATTGACGGTGCGTCATTGGTCAATTCAGAACAGCCTGGACAAACCTTTGATAACTATGCAAATGACATTATCCTGCCGAACATCAGTTCTCTTGCACAAGGCCATTTGAGGGTAGACACTGTCTTCGATGTTTCAAAGACGATGTCTTAGGTTAAAAACTCGAAGAAACGTGACATGGTATCTAGATGAAAAGTAACTGGAACAGTAGGCCACTAAAGTCATGAAACACTTTTCTTCGATTTGACGAAAGCGAAACAGAACTAATTGATTTTTATCAGACAAAATTGAATCCTCAAATACAAAGTCAACTATAGTTGTAAGAAAGAAGAAACTATTGTCAGTAACAAAGCTAAAGATACCGACATTATATCACCATGCTACTATGAAGAAGCTCACTATCGTATGTTCCTACATGCTAAACATGCAAAATGTAAGTTTTTAATGACTTAAATGGGGATCACTTATGTATAATATTTGGAAAGGGCTTTTTAGGCAGTTATTGAGCAGTATGTCGATCAGCAATTTTTTTATGATTCCTAGCAGCTTTCAAGCTGTTTCAGGCATGCTATTACGTTGGGAGTAAACAGTTTAATTTCAAAGCAATTTTCTAAGCAGTAAGCAGTTTCCTTAACAGTATGTTTTGGCTTCACAGCTACTTAATTATCAGTACATATTAAGCAGTTATCTAACAGTTAACTTAACAGTACAAAATTATTATAGCTTAACAGTTTATCAGCAGTTCTTAAACAGTTATCTCACCAAAATAGCTGTTTACAAACTGCTTATAAATTGCAAATGAAATGTTCAAACTGCCTAACAACTGTTAAGGCTTAGAAAACAGCTTAATATTTTATTCAAAGCCTTATTGTGGGCCAAACATGTCATAAGCAATCCAGAGAAAATTAATAAACTGTTTATAAACTGCTAAAATGGTTCAATAGTTGAGGTTAAGAAATTATCTGCCCTCTAGTTATTATACAGTGTCAACCCTCGTTGGGAAAGGTAAAAAGACAGCATAACAGGTCTGGAATGTTTTTTGAGATTGACACAGAAGTGTTTTGGTTCTTGAGTACTCAAAATTAGAAAATTAAATGAATATTACCTGAAAGATGAAATTTTATTATAATTATACCGAATCAACTTAGAACTGAGGGATCAAATATGATTGCTTCGAGGTCATGTGATGGTCAGTATTCAGAGATCCTTGGAAGTATTGATGTAATTTTAATAACATTTCAATAGATTTAGATTTCCAGCATCCCATATACAACGGGTGGAAATGGGATGGGCATTAGATCCCTCAGTACTACGTTGATTTTCTAAAATTATAATCAAATTTCATCTAACAAGTAATATTCATTTATTTTTTTTTATTTTACCAAATCAACAGTACTGAGGGAACCAATGAGATTTTAGAGACAATACTCCAAAGAATTCATAATGTATTATATATATTTAAAAAACAAATGCAAACAGTTCACTTTTAACCTAGACAGTTAAGTATAACATAAACATGCACATTTAACATCATGATAAATGTATTGAATTTTAAACAAAAGAAACACAATTTCATTTCATGACTTTGAATAATTTTTCAAAATAGTATATCCTACTTTCACTTTTTCCTCACTACATGACTTATTATAAAACGTTCGAAATATACAATCTGATTTCAAACCAGCTACATACAAAATTGTCGTAATTGGTACATTTGCAGATTTTGCAGCACTCATTGATGCTGTTCTTGTGCTGTGAGCCTCAAACATTTACATTAATACCAGAATTTTCTAACACAGTCTGTATCTAATTTCTTATTGCCTGTTTGGAGACCTTTTAATGAGGTGTCATGGTGCTATAGAACAGCTGTGTTTTTTCGCCATGCAAGGATTGTGTACGTCCTTAGTATTCTTGTAAGGTTTTCACAAGACATAAGCGTACGTCTTGTTTGAAAAGCAGAGGTTCAATAGGTGGTAAATGATTGCCTGGTTTGGATCCGAAATATCTGTAATATCTATCAGATGTAAAGACTGACATCTTTGTCCTGTCATTAAAGCAATCAACATAGATAGCTTCCAACACAAAAGTCAAAGACTAATAGTATTTACAGGAATAATAGTTCTTAGATATTTTAAAAATAAAGAAACATCCCATGTACATGATTATCTAGGCAATGATGGTCTTTTGTTAAATATGCCTCCCATAAATCTCTTAATCAAACTATAGCTACCAATACTAGTTTCAAGATTGATAATTTCAAACACTTAATAAATACATGACTTTGCTGTGTTTGCAACTCTATAACCTAATCCACTGTTGTACAATTGTTATACGATCTCTAAAACATTATTTACAGATGATTGATTTGGATTAGTTGATTTTCGCTCACTAAATAGCATCCATTTATGGAAATACGTCCAGTATTGTTGTTAGGTGGATTGTCTCCAGGATAGCAGCAAAATATCTACATCGTCTTCCGAAATATTTTGCTGTCTGGGGTTCTCTCTTATATTTTGCACACTAAAAGTTGCATTTTTGACAGGGGGTGCTTCTAGGTTGGTGACATGAGAAGAGTTAATATATTACGTCGCTCGGATATCAGAATAGGTGGCTCCACCAGTAATTGGAGTAATTTTGTGAACAATGCTGAGTTGTCCAAAGAGGTGCCATCAGAACTGCTTCGTATGTCTCTATCTTTTGAATGACTCTCCCCAACAAGCTAAAAGTAGGAAACATATAGTATAGTTTATCATATGTCCATGCAAAGTTAAAAGCATCAACAGCAATTGCTTTGGGGTCTGGTAAACATGACACATACATGTATGTAGTTAACTGTGTATTAATTCTGGAAGCAAATAAATCAATGTCACAGGCTCCAAGCTGTTCACAAATATTTTGAAAAACAGTCTTGTCTAACATCCATTCCATATCCTTAGATAAGTTTCTTGAGAGTTTGCCTGCTTCATAACTTTTCTTGGCAAACAGTTAACAAAATATTTCGACAGTAACATCAAAGCCAAATTTCTCATGCCAAGTTGTGTAATGTCGGAATTGTACCTCTCACATTTTTCAAGTAGGAGACAGCTACTGTATTGTCCATACAAAGTTTTATAAAACAGTCTTTCATGATAGCGCAAAAACTTTTTAAAGTCAAGAACACAGCCAACAGTTCCAAATAATTGATGTGATTTTGTTGTTCTGCGTAAGACCAATGCCCCCCTGTTCTTTTTGAAGAGTCACCTTGTAGTAGCCCCCCCCCCATCCTGAGCCTGAATTATCGCTCTCTAACATCACATGTGGTTCGGGTCTTTTAAAAAGGTAGAGACTTGTGTGGAGATTGTTGATACACCATGATAAGATATCTCGCGCTGATTCTGACATTTTAATAACTGAATCGTAATCACCTTTAGCATATTTTAATGCTTGTTCTTTTTCATACTCTACGTCTTTCAAATAAAGTGGTGCGAATCAGACGCCTGGTTGACATGCAACCAATTTTTCTTATGATTTTTAAGAAGACTCTGATAGAAATATCAACTTTATTAAGTACTTTTTTGCACAGTAGGACAATTTTATCTGCTTTTCACAAGTTACTAACACGGTCATTTTTTCTGAATGCAATAGAACTCCCAAAAATTCTATTTCGTTAGTTCGAACAAATATTGACTTCTCCAGATGAATTCTAAAGTCCTTATATAATTATCCACAAATGTTTCTGTGTCTAACAAGTTGTTTGTACAAGAATAATAAGAATCATCCTGTAGCAGGCAGTCATCAATGTAGCACACTTTTGAATAACCCAATTTCCTTAATTGTGAAAGGACTGGTTTTGAAAGTTTTGTGAACACTCTTGGAGATGTAGATTATCCCATGGGTGGACAGGTAATTTGAAATAATTGTCCTTTCCACATAAATCGGAGATATTTTCTATCTGCCCTTGTTACTAGGACTGAATAATAGGCGTCTTTTGGGTCAATGGAAGCAAACCAACAATCTTGTTTAATTAGGTTTATAGCTGATGTATTACACATGTAGCTTTATAGGTGTCCATCTTGAAATGGATGTGTTTTACATCTGAATTAGATCTTTTCAAATTCAAAATGAGTCGGATTGAACCATCTTTTTCACGAGGAAAGATTGTTGATATATATCACAAAAAAGACATTCCCTTTTCTCAAATATGTTTTAATCTAAGAATTTAGAAATTTCCCTATCTAGACCTTCTTCCTCAGCCGTAGAAAATTTTATGTTCCTTGGAACCAATTTTTGTAAGGGTGCACTTGCTAGTTCGATTTCATAACCATAAAGTCCAGGGATCAGGGGTGATCTCTGACCATTTATTTCTGAATGAAGAAATTTTACCCCCTAATAAAATCGTCAGGGTTATTTAGGGTTATTCTTCAGTTTCTTGTATCTGCGTTACTTACAGTTGTAGGGTATTGTTTTAATCTTTTTTGTTCCGTTGAAATTTTTGGAACTGGCGCTTCTCTTAAAAAGAGCATTTGTTGGTGCTGTTCCTGTTATTGTACATGTTAATCGCATATCGTCCATAAGATGGAAACAGTGTACGTATAGCTGTTCTGCCTGTTCTGTGCGTAACGATTCTTGATGTTTGAATAAATGTGAGAGTATCGCTGAGACTGATTGTATTTGTCTGTAATTTTCCTGCTTACTTTTTTGGCATCAGTGATTTCTTTAATTTGTTTCTCTAGATAGTCCCCAAACAAATATTCTGTCACATTCATTTTTGCTGCACATAATGCCTTGTACGCATTAGACAGCTCTGGTCTAAGTGACAATCTTCTTCGTTGTGACATCTCTGAAAACCCCAGTTGTAAAAGTTTGAAGGTGTCATTGTACAGTGCAAAACAGTCATTTACGTCTGTTTGTGTAGGTCATTGTTTCCTAGTCTGTGTTTTCAGAAGTTTGTCCATCAAATGTATTAATGGATAAAAGAATTTGTACATAGAACTTTTTATGTGTTGTAGTTTTATGTCTTCGTCCCTTGCTTTCCTCGGTAGGCTGGACCAGATGGCTTTGTTGATTCTAGGGACTGCTATTTTCTTACAGTTTTGTGGTTTCATGTGTTTTGCCAGTAACCCTTTCTTTTTGGTTTTTCCGATGCATGTTCTCATGCTATCATTAAAAATTTTTGCAAGCCTATCTTCTATTTGGCCTGAAATTTTTTCTTCTTCTTGTAAAACTGTTCCATTCAAGAAAGTATGTCCTGTGAATCTTTTTCGTCTATGGTGTCATTCGCGATTGTGGCTGGATTAGCTATTTTATCCAAGTCGTTTGTCCAATCTTCGTCCGGTTCTTCGTCCGAATTTCCTCTTGAATCCTCAGATAATGCGTATGAAATGTCTTCAACTCCTTCCGTTGGCCGAGTTATAGTTGCCGATGGCTGGTTTATTTTAGGCACATGGCTCATTTGAATCTTCATTTGCTGCATTGATCCAATAAGTTTCATAATAAATGTCTCCAATGCCGGCGCAATCATTACTGTAGAGATATTAAAAAAGCTGTATGGCAAGTTTGAATTTGATTGGGTCAAGTGCTATGCAAGTGGCAAACTTTGCCATCACCTTCCAGGTAGAGATGGGAAAAAGAACGTGGATTTTGTGTCCCACACTGGACATCTTTGCCACCAATTGCTGCATCATGTCAAGAATTACTGATGTGTAGGTGTAAATTAATTTGTTACTGGAACTGCAAATGCATCATGTCTGGATTTTCTTGCACTGATTTATGCACGCAGCTGCAACTGCTTAGAAAATTAAGTCTCTTATGTCCTTCAAACCGCTACATTTTGTATTTACGCGCATGCGCATTGTATGTACCGTAAAACTCGTTTAGTACGAATAAAGCGAATTCACGGATATAGCAAAGTTTTCTAGGTCCCCGGAAAAATTCTTTACAAATCTTTGTAAAATTTTACTAATTTAACGAACTCTGATATAACGAATTTACGGATAAAGCGAACTGATTTTGAGTCCCGTTGAGGTTTAATATAATGAAATTCACATCTTTTGTAAGGAACTTTCAAAGATCTCAAAATTTTGGTTTATTGTACTGACTTTATTTTCTTTTAGCTTTTGTATGTAAAATTCAATACATAACAAAATCTTAGTTATCAAAGGTATATTTTGTATTATTTGCTTCCGTAACATATTTGGTAGTGATACTTGAAGGAAACATGCGTTTTGAGAATTTGCTATATATGGTAAGACGAATTTGTTATACGGATATAGCGAATTACGGATATAGCGAAATATATTCAGAGATCCCAAGGACTTCGCTATAACCGAGTTTTACTGTATATATAAAATGGAGGTCGATTTATATCATACACAATTTCCATTTGTTATTTGATAAGAAAAAATATTACTTAGAAACATTCAAAATAATTGGGAAAAATTATGAAAATAGACGCCATTTTGAAATGAGAGGCGGCCATTTTGAAATCGACCGAAACTTGAATCGCCAACTATATTTTTTATTCAAGTAAGTCAAGGATCTTCCATGCAAAATTTCGTGCTTGTATCCGCCAGTGAAATATTTTGCCCACTATCCACTCCGCTAATGATGTCAAAGGTTTTTGCAAAACTTTTATTAATTTAGATTCAAACCCAAAAGAACAAGTTATTTTAATATGTTTTTCAATAGGTGTAATGATAAGTTAAATATTAGAACTTTAGAAAATGTATATCCCATTATTTAATCAATTATTCTTTCTTTTAAAAATTGTGTCAAGGCAATAACTCCTTCTCAGATATTTTCATTCAGACATTTCTTTGTACTTTAAATGTAAAATAGATTCCCTCATATTTACATTTTCAAATTATCTTATAAGTAGCAAATTTTTAGGAACTCTTAGCATTAGAATAATGCATTTTAACTAGTTTTTAAATACATGTAATATATATTTTCCAAAAATTACGATTTTTAATGTTGAAATGCAATTCTGATAGTTTATGTCTCCCGTCTTAAATAATGGAGACTTATAATTTGTTTGCAATAACTGGTAAAATTTAACAATAATACATGAAATGATTGCAGTTTTTGTACTTTAAACCATTAAATTATAAGGATGGAAAAGCCTTTAAAATAATTTGGCATGATTTTAAATTGAATTCAATGAATTTCAAAATACTTTATTTTCTACAAATTTTAACAAAGATGTAAAATACGGGGAAAAGTAACATTAGAATATTTATGTCGTCATAATGGATCTAACACAGGCTAAACACATGATGTCATACGACGTAGGTTCTACGTTAGAGTTCAGTGAGCAAAAGATTATTTCAGCTAATACTGCTTTTGGGATTACAGATCTTTGATTTATTTTGTTGTTTGTTCAACTATCAGTCAATTGCTTGTATTATACAAATCTAAGATTTTTACATGGTTGGGATTAGGAAAATTGCCGCTAACTTACGGATTAACTTTCATAAACGAAATCTTATTGGGTTTAAATGAATGTTTATTCTGTTGTTAAGTGGAACCCTCGTATTTTAAATACATATATTTATATTCAGTGTGGTTTTCTCTATGAAATCAATTAGAAATGTTGCGACGTTCAAATCTTTACAACACACGTTGTTACCGTGTGTTAGAATACAACATAACAAAGTCTTCTACATCCATTAAGCACACCAATTTGTTGGCGATTACTCAAATTAAAGATTAACAAAATATACAATTTTGATGCTACAGCGCGGTATTAAATATGTCGCGACGGTCAGGTGGTTATACGACCGACGACATATAAACATTTTGATTCAATGCTTAAATACCGTTGAGCTCTCCACGAAAGTGATAAGACGGTGTCACGTGACATACTTAAGGGAACTATCTACAGCAATCCAAAAAAATTTTCCCACATGTAATATTTTTATTATAACAATAAAATTAATAAATTAAAAATGCCTTATATTACCAATAGAATATAGATATATGAGTATTTTTCCTAGTATGAACACAGTGTACACACAACCAGACTCATCTATCTTGGCAGGGTCAAATGTGCCTTATACATGTGTTTTTGTTTGTAATATTTGATCTATTAAATGTCAAAAAAGTTTAACTGATCATACCATGTCTTTGATGAAAAAGCATACTACGAGGGTTATTTGAAAAATTTGAAGACTTCCGTCATATCGTTTTTTATTGGACGTCATATGTTATCTTGGTAGAAAATTTTTACAACAAAAATCCAAATGATTATCATTGATATTCTTCAATATCACGATTTATTCAAAACTTATCCAGATTTAAGAAAAGCAATAATCGGATAGTGGAGCAGGTCACAATTTAGTAAGTTACAAACAATACACTATATAATGTTTATAGTCATATTCACTGTAAGATGGAGTAGAAACGAAAAACTACCTAAAAAATGAAATTTAGAATTTGTACATCGATTCGTATTCTAAATTATGGCTTAATATTTTGATTAGTTGTAAAGATATCAACTTATATCAAGAAGATAGATAGTCCTCATTGAAAACGATCAGAACGAAGACGTTTTAGAACGTCACGGAGCAGCAGATAACGATACAATTTTGTGTTTTACTTAGGAATTACCTCCTGAATTAACTCTAAATAGGAATCAAGAAAGCATGCCACAAGCGAGTAGTTAATGTGTGTACAAAAAGTAAATTCAGTATTTGAGTGACAGAGACTCTTTATCAAATGAGGACAATCTGTGAAGACACGGTTTAAAATTTAATTCCAAAATTTGAACAAAAACGTTGGAAGGTTAAGGAAAGACATAGCCGCTTCATAGTTGCTTATCCTGTTAAGTAATAAAATAAATTACAATCCTGAGTTTCATCGATACTCTGATAAGAAAGATAACTCTCGATGACATAAATTCTATTATTTCCTTACAGATTTGTCAAGCTTAATTGTCTTTTTTGTCCAATTTTGCCCTGCAAGCTATGCTATAATTCTTTGCATTTTACTTATAAAATACATTTCTTTTGGAAAATCATTGAGGTTAAATCGAATGGAATGAAACTTCACGCATCAACAAAACAATTTTTTTTTTACATATTATATTATATTGTGCTTACTTTTAATATATAGTGAGTAATGTAACATATGTACAAGGATTGACATCGTCCACAAACTTTTTGAATATCCCTAGTACAACGCAGCTGTCATGATTCATTAAAACACTTTGATGTCAATTAACCTGATAATTAAGATTTGTAAACCAATTTGTAATTTGAGGTTCAGATTTATAACTCGCTTTGTAACTAGAAATAAAGTGTTTGATAAGTGTCTTGTACAGTTTGAATTTTAATCGGGGTGTAAAAAAGGGTACCAATGAGCAAATAAGAAGAAATATTACAACAACTCATAAATAACAAAAATTCTTTTTGTGTCCTTACCTTGTCTACTTTTGTGCATTTTAATCCATTTTTGTACTTTAAATTAGCTGCATATTCTGTGTTTCCATAAAGGCACGTCTTTATATTAGTAAGAACTGTCTTTTTCACTTCCGGTACACTAAACAGACATATAGCTGAACTGCTGTCTACGCTGTGTCTAAAAAGTCCGATAATGACATCATCTTCTGACGTCAGATCAGGGAACTGTTCCAGTAGAGATTTCGTTAAGCTTAGACCAGGTTTGAATATTTTTGCAGTCTTAAGAATATTGAATGTTTTGTTATTTGCCATGCAAGTTAATGGTATTTCCAAAAACGTTTTTATTAAGTCATCCTTCCTACACATATGAACAATTTTAGAGTAGTGTGTTGTATCATCTGGATTCTTCTCATTATATACTATATAACTGTAATTTCCTGAAGTGAATCCATTAACATATAATATTAACCCGGGTTTCATATATTTGTTTTCAGTTTCATAAGAAATTTTTCCACGAAGTGAAAAATCTAAAAGTCGAGTGCTAACTAGAGGATGGGATCGTCTGTGGTTAAATTCTAATGAATTTTTTGACTTGTCAAATCTTGTAAATTCGGTTGCCACATAAATCATAGCTTCCATTTTTTCAGTATAACTATTCCTAACCTGAGCAAAAAAAGCAAGGGTGTTTACATCGACTTCATTGGAGGCCACAGCTGTGTTTCCGGTGAAAACAATTTCACTGATGTTCTTCACATTTCTAATTTCACATTTACCTTGAAATAGACTTCCACATATCACAAGTATATCAGAATGAAGCAATAACACTTCATTGTGGTTGTTCATCGGTGACAATTCAGATATGGCCGAACAAGTATTCAAATTATTTCCACATTTCTTAGTGTCATTATGAGGGCCTGTGATAACCTTAATTTCCAAGTCTAGATTAAGGTCGAATTGATATAATATGTTTGTGGCTCCAATGAACAAACTGTCATTGCTCAGAACCATGTGATGTAGACTTCCGCTGTCATCAGTTGTTAACAGTTGAATAATATTTTTGGAAGTAGAGCTACTCCACATTACATAAAAGATGAACCACTGAATCATTTTCCACGTTTATTTCGCTTGTAACACCTGTAACAAGATAAAAATAAAACATTTAATTAATCTGTTAAACATTTAATTAATCTGCTAAGCATCACTTTATTGTCTTATGATTTTTTTATATAGTGTTTTACGGATACAGAGTCCTTAAGTAGTCCATACCATTTAACTTGTTTACATTTAGCTGAGTACTTGCCAAACTAAGAAATAAGAAGTGGGGTAAACATAAACTTATCTAGATTAATAAGAAACTTGATGCCACGAGGAATCAAAGTTTAATTCACACAGAATCAATTGTAAAAGAAATGAAGGTAGTAGTATAAAAAAGACAATGAAAACTTAATAATACCTGACGAGCAAAAAAAAGAATGCTGGAAATTTCAAATATAAATTCTTAAGCATCTTAAAAATATTTTTTATTTACTAAGTTTTAACATTATTTGTTGCTTGCAAGATTTTTAAAATTATTTTTATACTTCTTGTTTCTTTTTTTTATTTGTCTCCTATTCCCTTTGGAAAACGACGCATCTCAGCATTTCAAAATACAACAAGTAAACATTGATGCAACCATCAATTGTCGCCCGGGAAATATATAAAGTAAACAATGGAAATGAGTCTGACCATCAAACTGCTTTGATATGTGTGAAAAAGCATGCGTCTAATTGATGGCGACGATAGTAGCGAATATATGGAAAACTTATAGTCGGATAAAAAAAAAAAACGACACCATTTTAAACTTTATCAATTCCTCATGTAAATGTTGGCTGCATAAAATATAAATTGAAGTTAGACACATGCATCACCTTTATTTAAAAAATGTATTAATTTTAAATATTAGAATATAAAAGCGAGAAGTAAAATTCAACGTTCTAAAAAAAAGGGATCTGTCGTTTTTTCGACAGTAAATAGTAAGCAACTTTATATATTAAATATGTAAAACATACTTATTTTTACATATTCACTTTATGGAAGTAAATATATTATGTATCTCGTAATTCAGAAAGGGAAAGAACATTCTGATTAACAATATTTCCATGTTCAGAAAACCTCTAATTCTGAATAACTTCACCCACCCCAATCACCATACACCAACACTTTAACTTATATATTTATATATATATATATACTTTGTATAAAGCAGCCCGGTCCTTCAGGCTGCAATAACTGAAGGTGGTTTTACCACATCATCCAGATCTGTTTTCTGTAGATAAAACCTATGGAATAGGTAAACTTTAACATTTGATTTTGGCATTATTTTTATGAGTAAGACATACATTTTTATTTTTTTTTATTCATTGGGTCAATATTAAATGCTACATTGTAAATCGGCAACTTAATATACATAGTCATAGTCATGAGATCCTGGAATGAATTCCTGCCGATTTTACGGAAGGTTATTCCTTTACTTGTGTATTTGCAGTATTTACGGAGACTTCGTAAAGGAGAACGAAGGTTGTTTTTGAAAAGTGTATGGGTACGGTAGCATTTGGAGGCGTTGTGAATGAGGTCCAAGATTGTTTGATCATGATGTGAATACAAAAGTAAAACCATGTGTACAAGATGGAGTAGGTGGAAAGTAAACTTTGAAAAATGCTCACAAGAGGCCTACTCTTTCTTACCTTAATTAAACAAAATACCAGACAAGGTACGTTTAGTTCCTGTAATTCAATATTATCTTTTAAATATATATTTTTAATATATTTGTTTTGTAAATTCTCATTTTGTAAAAATTGCACACAAAAAAGAGATGTTGAAGATATACTTTCAAATTTATTTTAGAACCATTAACCTTAGGTCAAGCTAACTAACAATCTTTTATATGTATAACGAGGGATTATGATTAGTTGTAAAGTATTTGTTTATATTACGTGTCCGCAGAGTGAAAGCTCCCCGGTAGCTGCCGTGTATTGGGTATTGGCAGCTCCACCGGAGCTGCCCCTAACATGTATATATAGGGCGTGCACGCACGCGTGCTCAGAAAGAGGGGATATAGAGACAGTCAGTAAGAGACATATAGTTTGTGGATAAACGATTTGTGAAATTATATTTCGGATTATTTGTACATAATGTGATTGTGATTGTGAATATTTATTAAAACATGTAATAAACTTGTAAACTTATAACTGGAATTTTTATTACGCTACCAAAGGAGGAATTTAATTAATTCTAAAGAGGATTTTAAAATAGCAAAAAGGACCGCACGCTTTGTCCCGCTTCAACTGATGGCACCGGTGGGATGTTATTTATGTTATTCCTCAATTAAAAAAAACGGATTTAATTTCCATTGGATTATTATAATATTCTTCTCTGTGATTGTGACAATGTGTTTGGATTAATACTTTTTATCAAGTGATTCAAATGGATGTTTGTAAGTTTTATCGTTCTTATTGTCGGAGATTTACATTGTGAAATTATTTGGATTATTCTCAAATGAAAATGTGTGCCGTGATTTTGGATATATCAGTGAATCAAAACGTAAATTTTAAAATGAGTGCTCAGGAAAATTTCCGAAGATTTGTGAATGTGTACGATATAGCTGACAACGGAAATTATGTTTTACTAGGAAGGATAGACGTCTCATTGCGTAAAGAGTGTCCTAAATGTTTTGTGATGTTTAATAAGAAAGACAATTTGCGTTTCATTCAAAATTCAAATGGAAATGTGTTGAGCCGATATTACAAGTGCCCAGCGTGTGGGTGAAGAATTAAAACATACGATTGTTAAAACACAAAAATGAGTTGAGATCGGACAACTTATACACCGAGAAGTATGGAGCTTACGCAGGGAAACGAGACTGAAATACCTAGATTTCATAGGAACACACGCAGATCTCTTCTTAACAGTTTTAATGAAAGTGAAGATAGTCCACCAGCTCGGGAAAGAGCGACAGGACCTTAACAAGTTTGCACCAGTACTCCGAATGATGAGGAAAACGAAGACGGACAAAGCAGCTTGAGATTAGAAAAGGAATCTGAAATGTGGAACAGATTTATTTCTCTTTGGACCATTATATTATTTCTAGGATGTGTAGGTGCTTATTTGTTCTATCAGCATTTCCCAGGGTATATGCTCCTGTGTTTGACGAAGGAATTAATGTTTTCTGCAGCCCTAGAATTATTGTGCGTTATTCTGGTTACTGTGATTATAAAGCTATGGAGTAGAACTCCGAGAGGAGGATACCAGTACACCATCGGCTCGCATCCGACCTCAGCAGCACGTTTGGTTTCCCCAGGAACAGACAGCTAGTCCAGTTCTACCAGTCAGGAGACGACAAGGTTCATACTAATCCAGGCTATCAAATACCTGTAAAGAGGACGTTCAAAGGCGATGGGGAAGATATATGGGCAGAATATATAAGATATTTTGAAAATGTGAAGTCCATAAACGATTGGAACGACGATAAGGCACGTAAAATATTCTTTACAGTATTGCGTGGACGAGCAGAAACGTTTGCCTATGGTCTCCCTGCAGATACTCGGAACAACTGGGCGGATCTTAATGTGCTATGGAGAATCGGTTTGGTCATAGAGCGATGAAAGAAAGTTATATTGCGGAAGCCAAAATGCGGAAAGAGAGAGCGAATGAAACTTTTCGAGACTTTAGACAGGCGATTGACAAACGGGATTTTGTACAAGAGAGTAGTATGAAAACCTTTTTAGATAACTGTAGCCATGATAACGAATTTCGCTTTGTTATAAAACGAATACGGCCTAAAACTTTGCAGGAAGCTATTACAACAAGAAGAATGCATTCGTCTGGGAGAAAATAACAGGGTTGTGAATGTCAAATTTAACAGACGAGCTGTGTATGCTGTCAACGATCCCCTTGAGTCATCGGACACAAATTTCAAGAGAAACTGGAATGAACAACAAAAGTTTGATAACAAAGGACAAACGTCAGCAGAAGAGATGCTTCACTTGCAATTCAACAGACCATCTTTCCTTCAACTGTCCAAGAAATAAGGAGGGCAATAAAACCCGTTTTAGATCTATCCTAAAGCAAGACAGTAGGCGGTCGTTAAACCGCTTAGGCCAAGGCAGAAGGCCGTGCACCGGTCGAAAATCCTGAAAGGCCTAGTGCCTCAATGAATTGTGATCTCTCATTGGATTTGGCAGAGGAAGTTTCTAAAAGAGCGCAATAGAAACACAGTAATGATATTCAGAGTTCTGGAGAATTACAGCTTAACAAAGCTGACCAAGTTTCCAAGTCAACAAGTGTATCTAGTAATTCCATTTGTGTTGATAATAGTAGTGAAAATTTAGAATTTGTAAGTGAGATACGGATTCCAGGAAAAAGTGGCTGTCATGTTAAAGGAATGATTCAGGGAGCAAATGTAATTTGGAAAGTAGATACAGGTGCGAGAAGATCATTTATAATAGAGGAAAACTATTACAGCATTTTTTTCGGAAAATAGGCCCGTACTAGAACGAGAAAGGACTAAGTTTCTAGCCTCCAACGGACAAACAATAAAAACCATAGGAACTGCTAAAATGATTTTAACACTAGGAGATGTGGAATTAGAACAACGAATATTTGTAGGTGGAGTGAAGAAAAATTTATTGGGAGACGTTTTTCGTGAGATACAAATGTGTTTGGGATCATGACACTAATGAACTCCTAATAAAGTGTGACCACGGAAATAGAAACGAACTAACTATATTTGTTGCACAGAGACCGTAGAAATTCCAGAAAACCATGAAGCAATTATACCATCCAGGCTTACTTATGAGGAACAAATAAATGGATTACCACTACCAGTTCAAAAATTTCGTACAATCTCATAGAGTGGCAGTCGCAAAATCGCTACTGAATGCGGAAACATGTGATGTGTTTTTACGTGTGTTTAATTCCGGAGAAAAACCAATTTCGATCAAGAGGGGTATATTAATGGCATTATTCATACCAGTGAAGTATGTGAGTGAACCAATTAATATATATAATGATGAGATTAGCGCTGTTACTGAGGAAAACAGCGAGCTATCGCAACATTTAAAGGCCGTTTATGAGGACGGATGTGAACATTTGACTGAGGAGGAGTCAAAGAAATTCAAGGAATTCCTTATTCAAAGAGACCGTGTGTTTGCTAACCCTGAGAGTAAAATGGAACGGGTTGCAGTTGGAAAGCATCATATTAAGCTAATGGAAGAGGAGCCATTCAAAGAAGCACCGAGAAGAGTGCCAATTTTTAAAAGAGAGATTTTAGATGCTGAGATACAAAAATTAGAGAAGTAGGGCCTGGTAGAAAAATCAAGCAGTCCATGGTCCTTGCAACTAGTACTAGTTAAGAAGAAAGATGGAAGCTGGCGTATAGTATATTTTTTCAGGAAATACTTACTACTTTTACTTGATGAAAGTCAGGTTTAAGCCAAAAATATATTCCAAGAACACATATGAGAAACACTCCTTCGAACACCAAGAAGTTTTGTAAAGCATTAATAATATATTTTCTTGTATTCCTGTTCCTCAACTAATATGCACGTCATGTCATTGCTGAACAGGAAGTTTTGTAGAATAACATTTGCATTTGTACTTGTACTAAATGCTACTGAAGAACAGAAAATGCTCACATCAAAAGGCAGTATGTCCTTATCATTTTATGAGAGCCTACTAGAGCTTAATTGTGTGAAAACTAAAATAGAAAAAAATCTCTGAATGTAGATCATATGTAATTTTTATTCACTTCAGTGTATATTTCAACTTAAGAAATATTGTCTGTTTATTTATGAGAAATATACCTCATGTACATTATTACAAGAACAACGAAATACAAGTTTATTAGCAAATACTAAGAATTATATGGAAGCAGTGCTAGTATTTGCAGGTGTACTGACCTGAAAAGTTTACTGATCTGACGAGCGAAATCAGTGTAGAAAAGTTTTTTTTTATTGTTTACCACTAGTTTAGACGTTACGCTTTCACAGCGCTGCGCAATTTCATTCTCTATCCAGCGTTGTCGTTCCCTCTACGCTCCCACATACACCTCTGTCAACGCTTGTTTCACAAGATTCTTGGACAAATTGTAAATGATTGAAAATTGTATCAATCGTTTATTATTATATTATATATTTATTTCAATTTGTTACACCTTAAACGGATTTTTTATTTTACATTTCAATTTTTACTCCGCAAAATAGTTCCCTTAAAACTAAGTCGTTTTGAGAGAATCTTGGTTTGAAATAAATGATGAATAATCATCTTTATTGATAATTACAATAATTAATTACTATTTTAACTTCAAATTTTCAGCGTATAAAATTTGTACAAGAATCTTGTACAACGAGCGTTGACAGACGTGTAGTGAGCGTAACGGAAGACAACTCTGGTTAGAGAATGGCTGTTTTTTTATAATCAATGAAACAAAAAATAGAATTTAAATCCACGGTAAATGGCATGACCATGTTTTGCACGTATTTTAAACCCTGGATATTTCTGTTGAACTTGTAATCCATCTATTGGCTACAATGCATGCAGTTTGAAATCAAAATTAACGAAATATTTCAAATTTATATTTTTTCGAACAACAATTATTAGAATAATAATTGTATTTATGCATTTAATGCGATAATTTGTTCAAAGGTTTCCAGTAAAATTTAGCTTGGTGAATTAAGAAAATTCTCAGATCCACGCCTTGTCTGATGGATTAATTGAAATAGAAGTTGTAAGGTCACGTTGTTAGCTCAGCGAGTACTTCAAACTCGCGCGCTCACCACCGCTAACATGAGGCACGTCTATTTAGAAGACCTACCTCCACCCCAGCATTCCTATTCCCTAAGATGATGATTAATTTGTCTTGTAAAATTATATATTTTATTCCAGTTTTTACTCAGTTGTTTAACTGCTTTGATGTATTTTGTTTTGATTACTATCTTTTTTCTAACCTTTTCCTCTGAGGTTTTGATTGTCTTTTTGATGTACCATCTTTTTCCCTTCTTTTTCTTATTATGTTTGCCTATTTTGTTTGATGTGCCATCCTTTTGCTAACATTTTAATATGATGTTTTGATTGTCTTATCTTACAGATACTTTTTTCTAGTCATTTTTGGGGCATCAGATATTATCTTATTTTACGTAACTGATAATCAAACCTTGTGAATCTAATCCCCTTTCTGTTTGTTTAATTGTTCACATAATACGTCATCTTAAAAAATGACATTATTCATGTCCATGAACAAGCTGCGGTGGCCTTGCTTATAAGCATAAGAAGACATAAATATATATATATTTTTTTCTATTTTTACTTTTTGTACAAGAGTAAGTTTAATGTTTATATCCACATGTACGTTTTTAATTAAAAACATTATGGATTTTACTTCTGTAAATACAATTACTCTCGTTTTCTTCAAACCATTTAACGCACAATCGCAAATGAAGTCACAATCCACATGTTTTGCTCTCGTTTTGTGAGGAAAATGAAAACTCTCGATTCATTTTGTAACTTTTTACACAAGAAAAATCCGCGACCCCTGCTTAAAAATGTAACGCGTTACACGCTTAAGATATCTCTTGTTTTCGCTGTAAAAATTTATCTTTTGCCATAAAATCTAGTTCAACTATATTTTCTTATAGGAATCGGGGAGTTCTTTTCATAACCTATCCATTCAAACCAAAATCATCAATATTGCTAGTATTTCTTTTATCGCAGATGGGTTTAACAGGCCATGGCCAGTTACTGAAATTGTAAATTGACACCATCATCGCGCGTAACGTTTTGAATAATAAATTCATATTTAAATAAGAACTCATCGAATGGCATCAGTTTCTATATATACATGTATATCATGTGATCCAGACCTACTCGGGGTCATTATTAAAGCTTTTTTAAGTCAAAACTACTTGAGGAATCTTCCATATCAATGCGACATATATCAATTTTTCATGATATAAAAAACAGTGCAAATGTTTATCAATTCATTAAACACTAATGTTCAATCGATGACAATCAACATGTCATTGATTGAATGATATTCATTCAAAGTCATGAATAACACTGATTATAAGTCATTCGTAATATTCAATCAATGAATGTCACGAACAGCCGATTGAACTTTTTCGTCTTACGCAAATAATAAATATGTATTCTAAATGTTTGTTAATTACTGTATACTGGGATATTTTCGCCCTTTTTTTAACATGTGAATGATTTTGCCCCGTTTTAAATTCGCCCGGTAATAGTTCTGTTAAAGAAATTATTAGGTGCAATTTGTAATCACCCCATTTTAAATTCTCTCAATCAAGGAGAAGGCGAAAGGGGCCAAAATAAAACGGGGGCGAAAACTTCCCTGTATATAGTATTACTTTCTGCATCAGACAATTAGTAATGTGCTTCGTTTGTTTGTTTGTTTTTGTTTATTGTTTGCAACGTTCCTCTATAGAAACTTCACTCATTTGGAGGCGCCACCACTTGCCACTAGAGTGCTGCAAATTTATACCAGCGATGGCACTCAGAGCCATTGAGCTTTAGGAAATTGTTTTCATGCTATCAACAACTAGTATAGGGGCCTTGGTTTTTACGGTCTCACCCGAATCGAAGGACCGGTCTCGACGTTTTTAAAGTGGGATTCGAACTAGTGACGTAAGGATCAGTTCCTTATTCCGCGACTTCAGAGCAAACTCTCTAACACTGTGCCACATACTCAGGCGACTCAAATACTTTGTCAAGAACATTTGAATTCTTATTATAAGGAAACATAGCACAGTATAGAGATGGTTGTTTACCGTCCGAATCAGAAAATGACATCGCACGAAGTGCGACACAAAATGTATGTGTATGTATATGGCAGCTTTCTGCCACCAATACAATAACATGCTTTTTTGTACCTTATACCGGGATTTTTTTAGTTAAAAAAGTTTTTAGAGTGAATGTGATTAAAAATGTCTACTACAGTGAAGATTTTTATCGCAAAAATGAAAGTCTCTGTTTTTCCGTATTTGTTAAACATTTGACAATGAACATGTGTTAATCAATCACATTTTCATTGTATATAATTGTATAGATATCTGACTCTAAAGAAAATTTATGATAATCACTGAGAATTACACTTCCGGCTTTCTTCATTTTTATGAGTGAATGTCGCAAGAAATTTATGCTTTAAATTTCCATTCAGAAGTGGTCGCTTTTATATTTTGGAAAGCGTCAAAGAAAACGAGATGCATTTTGGATTTTCTGTGGTGGTTTTTGGTGTATGTACAATATTTAGGATATATTCGTATGGTAATTCTATTTTTTTTCTCAATTTTATATATTTTTGAATTTGGTTTTCTTGTTTCTCTTAGAAATAAATATATTATAACTTATTCTTTTATTTTATAGAAATGATTCTGATTGTCATTACTCCGTTTATATACAGTTCTTATTCGTCCAACAAATGACTTTATTTTTTATGTCAGGTTCTGGTTAAGATTGATTTGATTTAAAAAAAAACGGATTTCAATCTTTAGATTACTCTATTTTAATTGACTTTATTTATAAATATATAATTTATATTTTGAGTCCAAATACAAATACGCAGAATAACGTCAAAAGAATACAAACCTCTAAACCAGCAAATATGCGTTTATATGTTGGTTTTTTTTTACGGTTGTCTATTATCCCCTTGATTTCTTTATGGGACTCTTTTAATTTATATTTAATCTACTCTTTTATCATGTTTCTTTAAATGCAGTTTACATTAATGGTATTGAATTTGTTAGTCTTGGGTGTTGCTTGTCTTCTGTTTGTACTTGCTGCGGGACGGAAATTCATAGGATTTACCTACGACATTTATTTCATTGACAGTAAATTAAAAGGTCTGCAAATGCCACTAATTGACAGAACTCTGCCACATAGCCTCGACTCATTCAGTAAACTTTCGGACACCTTTTAGTAAACTTTCAGACACCTTCAGTAGATATTCATTAAACTTTTAGACTCCCTTCAGTAGATTTTCAATCACCTTTCAGTAGACTTTCAGACACCCTTTCATTAGTCTTTCAGTCACCCTTCAGTAGACTTTCAGTCACTCTTCACTAGACATTCAGACTCTCTTCATTAGTATTTCCGTCATCCTTCACTAGACTTTAAGTCACCCTTCACTAGACTTTCAGTCACCCTTCACTAGACTTTCAATCACCCTTCACTAGACTTTCAGTCACCCTTCAGTATTCTTTCATTCACCCTTCAATAGACTTTCAGTCACTCTTCAGTAGACTGTCAGTCACCCTTCAGTAGACTTTCAGTCCCCTTCAGTAGTCTTTCAGCCTCCCTTCAGTAGGCTTCTAGTCACCCTTCAGTAGACTTTCAGTCATCCTTCAATAGACTTTCAGTCCCCTTTCAGTAGACATTCAGTCACCTTAGAGTAGACTTTCAGGCATTCTTCAGTAGACTTTTAGACACTTTTCAAAAGAGTTTCAGTCACTCTTCAGTAGTCTTTAAGTCTCCTTCCCGTAGACTCTCAGTCACTCTTCAGTAGACCTTCAAACACTCTTTTTTAGACTTTCAGACACATTCCGTAGACTTTCAGACACCTTTCGTGCAGTAGATTATAAGACACCCTTCAATAGAAATGAATACGCTCCTCAGTCTTTAGTAGACTAAGAGACACTTTTAAGTTAATTGAATGGCGTGATTTCATGTTGTGATTCAGTATTTTAAGAAAAAAAGTTTCACTAACTGACGAATAAAGATCTATAATTTATTATTGTTTAAATTTATTTCTAGTTTCTTGAATGTGCATTCCACAATTGTTTAAACCCCTTTATTATTATGAGCTTGCATTTCTTTATTAAATGGGATCAGCATTATTTTCATTTCTTTTCTTTTTATTTTATTATAATTTCGGGGTTTTTTTTATTTTGTAGATAATTTAAGCTTATCAAATACTACAAGTGTTTCTCAAAGTTCTACATATGATAACCGTTTTCCATATTATGCAATTGATGATAATGTCGAGACGACATTTTTGAAGTGCGCACATACCAATCCTAATGTTCTATTACCAGCCTGGTTTGAGATAGACTTAGGGAAACCCTATAGTCTATTAAATATCCATGTTCTCTTTAGAAATGAAGGTAAAATATTAACACTTTTTGTTTGCATCAATCCATGCGTTATTTAAGAGGCATCCATGTAAATTTTCCAGCCTACTTTTTTTCGGTGATAATTCATGTCAAAAGCTAAACACAAATATTTCACATTTGATATCATTTATCTGACACTCTCAATAGAATAAAGCGACTTAATAGGATTGGTAATATATAGACTATGTCATGATAAATTACGAAAATCAACGTTCTGAATTAAAATCCACAGGCTAAATAGAGTAAGTCATTGTATTCAATGCTTTACGTGAGACGACACATGCGAAGATTTTAATTACTCTGTAATTTCAATACCTTAGCCATTTAAAATTTAACATAACGATAACTTATATTTATTACACAACAGTAAAAGATTCCCTAAAGATAAAGATGTTTTGTATAAAGCAAATGTTTCTTTGTGTTGTTTTGATATGTTTTGGAGGTATTTAGAATTTAATGTAAACGACGATCAAATATATTTCTTTATTAGGCATATTTAAAAAATCACTTCACCTGTAATCTTTGTACAGCTTTTATTTTTACATTTGCTGTGTTTTTTCAAGAAAGTCAGTGGAAATTTATTTGAATAGAAAACATTTTCGTTTTTTACTCACGCGTAGAAATATACACTGAAAAACGTGTGGTGATATAAAATCAAAATGAAGCTACAGGGACGGTAGTAAAAATATAACGATAAAGGAAAGCACGAAACTTAAATATTGAGTATATTTTTTATGCTTTTCGACATTGAAAATGTAAATATACGGATTCGGAATATTTTTAAGTTCCGTGTAAATAAGTGTTGTGTAAATCACAGAGGCTTGGAACTTAGGCATATTTTTTTTTAAGTGCTAGCAAGCAACATGCCTACGGGACAAGTCTGTGTGGTTTACACACCAATACTTAAGAGTGAAAATATAATATTCTTTTTAATTTTGGTCCAAATTACTTTCATGAGTACATATACGATCATTTACATTTTGATTAAGAAATAGAAATAAAAAGATAGTCAATTTTTGTAAAAAGAAAAAAAATAATAGTTATTTATGTTATAAAATAAATATGTCATTGTATATTGTAAAATTTGCTGTTTAGCATTTTGTCAGCTTTAGAGTGATTGAGCAGGGCGAAAGGCGTCGTTAATTTTTTTTTTAATAAGGCATAGTGTTTTATTTTGTACTGAATTCATTAGTTATTTATTTACACAATTTTATGATATAAAGGCATGGAACATATAACATGTATCAATAATTATTATTTAAGTAATATTGTCTTCATTACATACTGAACTTAGGATAACTGTACATTTCTGTATCGAAAAAAGGACCTAATTTGGGACTTCTATCGTAACTTTATATTTATTTGATTTTCATTAAAGTTTCATACACCTGGAAACCGCATAGAGCTAGACAGTTTTATATTGATGTGTCAAATTCCTCTGCATTAACTACAAACACCATTGACAGGATTCGCTGTTACAAGGATAATACAGTTGCTCCATACTTTCCAAGTAATCCTTCAACAGCGCCCTGTAGACAAACAGCAAGATATGTCATCATTGAGTCAATATACGATTCACCGGAAGATACTGAGTACTTTGGAGCCATTCTAGAGATCTGTGAAGTAAAAGTTATCGGTATGATATAATCTTTCGAGATTTAATTAAAATTCCTTTTTTTTCATTTAAACTTTGATTACTGAAATACTTGATGCTTTCTTTGCGTATATTTTCAGAAATGAGCAATATTAGAAACATATTAACAGTATTTAGTTTTAGTTAAGTCATAGTCATTAATAATTTTATCGGCCAAAACAATTCATCAGGGAATGTCAAAAATGTTGTTTAGTTAGTTTTTAGTTAATAATTCACGGTCTTGGTAGCTGAGTCGGTACGTAAAGCGATCGTTCTGTGATCAACATGAGTTCGAATATCGGCCGTGTCTGATATAGGTCTTCAAAAAAAATTATCAAAATTATCGTCAAGCGTGCGATACTTCGAAGTAGAAATTGCAGGTTCTTCAGATGAGACTTTATAACATCTAGGCTCCCTGTCACTGCAGGTGTTGGCGCGTTCAAGATTTCTTACTGCTCAATGGCCCTAGCTGAGTGTCGAGTAAAGGTCTAAATATGAAGCCCTTCACATGTAAGAGGTGACATCTTTAAAAGAGTGAAAAAGTCTCGATTGTGACGTAAACAACTTACATGTACAATCAATCAATGGCAAATAACTCTGTCATCGTAATGCATGTGACAAGCTCATGAGTATATACAACCTATCACTCGGTCGTATTTAAGGTTCCTGTGAAATATGGAGATAACAAACAATAATCAAGTTCAGAACTTTAATTCAACGATACCATTTAGGAGTAGAGCAAACACGGATCTCTAAAATCATTGAAGTGGAATCAGGTGCCATAGAAGAATAAACACCTCATGTCGACCCGTCACACACTTTTGTTTATTTTTCAAAAATTCAATATCCTTCAATTTAATTTGTGTATGATCAGTTTGCAAATTGAACTGGAATGACCTGGATAGTTTTTTTTTTGTTTTTGTTTTTGTTTTTTTTTTTTTTTTTTTTTTTTTTTA
>PRKT01000173.1:258771-284612 GCA_003671525.1 Saccostrea glomerata | reverse complement strand
CCTCATTCACATAATCTATAGAATCGTTCTCATCTGGCCTACCTAGCTATCACCACTTTCAGCATAATTATGTCACTTCTTTGCACTTCCCACCATACATGTACTTATTCTAAATTACGACCTGTTGACTGTCTGGCCCTCAGCTCAATGTAAACAAACCCATCTCTGCTATTCTTTTATTATTGTAGAGTTGAATATATCAGATAAAACACACACACGTGCTTTTGTTTACCTCTCAATCTGTAACACACGCTTTATTGGTTTTCACCGCCTAGAGAATTCCATACGGGAGATCACTCTCAATGACTATTTTTATAAATAAAAAAAACCTGGGTATAAACCTTTTTTCTCCGGAAACCCTGCGTTGCCAATGACCTTAAAGTAAAGGTCAATAAAGATATATTCAGTTGTTGGGAAAAAGAGATATTCACTTGTCCAGAAGTTTAGTGTTCACAGATTAGATTACACAAAGGAGACAAGCCTGCACACGATAATCAGAGGGTTTGGTAGTTGTGACCATTTTAAGACTAAATTGAATTTCATTACATATAAAAGAGGAGCTAAAAATAAGTTATATCTTATAGTTAATTTGTCGACCCCCTGCCTTCTTAAAGTTGAAAACATACAAAAAAAAGACATTATTGGTACTGTTTTTGACAGTTATATATACCTACAGAATGTACTCTAAATTTTTTAAAAGGGCATATTTTTAGTTTAACTTTTATAGAAAAAAATACTTTGCATTACTTTAGTAATAACTTTTGATTGACAATGGAAAATATTCTGAAACTTTCGATAGAAAATGTCAATTCTTACTTTTATTTGCATTAAAGTATACAATATTTTACTACAGTGACCAAAATTTTGCTAAATAGGAATTTTTAGTAAATATTTACTTTTGTTTTCTCGTATAACAAATATTATTCTCTCTTTTTTTACATTCAATTAATATCTTAATAGTTTACGGCTGACAACAGAAAATAATATTTTGTTTTATGTTATATCTATACTGGCAGTTGAAGGCAAACAGTAGCTCTGTTTGTTTCCGGAATTCATAACAGAAAACATTTTTAAAATAATATTAAAAAAATTCTTTTCCTTTTTTGGGGGGGAATGATGAAGTAGTTTTCCTTATTTTATCTTTACAGAAACCTGGCTTTGTGAGTGGATGACATTCTTCTGTGCTGATTAGAATGGTAAATGACTGCTTAGTTATGCTACGTTGATATAATTCAAAACTTGCACAATTTCTGCATGACAACATATCAATAACACTGTTTCTCAAGCTATCTTGACATCCTGTTTTAGTGAGACTACATTGTTTATTGATGTGATATTGTGATATAATTAATGAACCTTAATGTCCTTTTAATATCCTAATGACATAGAACATAGAACATTGACTACCGTCATAAACAAACAAGTGAAAATGTCTGACAGAGAAGTCGAAGAAGTCGAAAAAGTCAGAGAAGTCGGCGAATCTGAAGAAAATGGCAACTCTACAGCACTGGTAAGACCTCTTCCTAATATCTGTTTGTTCTTTATTTGTTTTTTATATTCCTTGATTACCGATACATGTGAAGGATTCATATAGGAAATCGTTTCATTTCAGGGATGAGGTATATACCATTCAGAACAGAAATAAGAAATTCCTTCGATACAAAAACATATATATACAATCATGTACAATTAATTTATCATTACACTTAATTTTGACTACGACTTACGTTTTTCACTTAATTTTTAGGCGATTATATTTACATTAAATTGTCTCCGGATTTTTCAATTTTAACTCGGTCAAGATGTAGACCACACAGTAGGTGTGACCAATCGACAGGGGATGCTTACTCCTCAAAAGCACCTGATCCCACCTTTGATGATTTCTGAGGTCCGTGTTTCCTCAATTGCCAATATATGTACATGGAAAGGTGTATTATTCCAGTGGACAGTTTTAAGTTGATTGTATTAATCGTTATCTTTATATTTCACTTAACAAGCAGGAAAACATGAACGGGAAGAAAAGTACATTATCATATTTTTTATTGTTTGATAATTGATGCCAAAATAGTAAGCCAGGACGAAGGGGAAAGGGGCTTTATTTTTCCAAACTCCCCTGGGTATCAACGAAAAACGTAAAAATGCCACATAAACGTATCTGCTATTAGAGACGGCACTATTGTTGTTAAAGACGGAAAGAAAAATAATATTGTCATTTTTTTTTCAGGAATTTACAAAAAGTTCATCTAAGGGTAAATGTGTGCACGAACGGAAGAAAACAGTGGTAGAGGGCCTTCTAGATATTGGTTTGTTGGTGGCCAACGCCTCGCAGTTCAAGACCCTACTGGACCGAGGGGTTTCATACCAGTACTACCATATCTTGATTGTTCTGCTTATACTGACTTTACTAGTTCAGATCACTGTTGGGTTTTTACTTTTAGCTTTGGCGAACATTGAGGAAGCTACAGAGGATAGAAAACGTTATAACAGACTTAACAATGCTCTAATGACCCTTGTTTTTATTTCTATTGTTATTAACGTAATGGTCAGTGTATTCGGTATTTCATAATGAGCCGATTACATGGTTATTTTGTACTCAGCACTTTCGTGAAATTGAAAGGCAACGTTCGTCTTTGATACTTTGAGAACAAAAATGAATGTATCAATAAAAAAAAGTTGTTTTACCGAAAGGTAACAGTTTGATCTTGACCATGATTTTCACCAAGGAAGACCCAGTTCAATGTAAAATGGTATATTTACAATCAGTGTAATTTTCTTTATGAAATCCATATAAATCCGAGACGTTCAAATCTCTATAACACACGCGAAACCTTGTCCTCGTGCGTAGAATACACTGAAGAAACTATATTCATTATCAATACTCTAGAACACCAAAATATACATTTTTTACTCAGTCTAATAAATAATTGAAAAAGAGGTATTGTGAGCAAAGAGCTCACTAAAAGATACCCAGCATTCCATATGGAATAAAATGGCAGTATCCATGTTTTGCCATGGGAAACCCGAAATATGTGTCGGATCAAAAAGTAAAATAGAAGGTGCAGAATGGCGATGTGTAATACATATAGAGATAATCTGAAAGTCTCCTCTAATTTCATACAATGACATAAGAGGTGTTGTGGATAAAAGACGGGTACCGAACGCATGACAGACGGACGTAAAGACAGACGGACGGACGGGCGGACATTCCGATTACTATATACTCTCCCGCGTTTCAAGCGGTGGGGCTATAATAAAGAATTGTGAAGAGGCAAAATTAGATAAGGTAAATATAAGCATTGAATTTATACATTATGTATTTTGGGATGTCGTCGGTCCTATAACACACCTGGCCGTGTCGACAAATTATCATGCCGCGCGTTAACGCAGTATTCCATTGAATTTCAATGCTTAGATATTGGAATATGTATATTTATTTGACACTAATGTACTGTTATATTAGTATACGGAGACAGGGCGGACATACTTTATAAACTTCGAATTATTGACTTCCTCTCCTTTCTACATAATGTCATAACTGATTGAAAGTGGATCAGTTCCTTTATCCTGTACAGAATAAATTCATTTTGCTGGACCTTACAACAATTAACAGTTGGGGCGAACCAGCATCTAAAGGAAAGTTTACTACAGTAAAACTCGTTTAGTACGAACACGGATATTGCGAATTCACGGATATAGCGAAGTTGTCTTGAATCCCCAGCTATATAAATTTAACAAATTCCATATATGGATATAACGATTTACAGATATTGCGAAGTAATTTCAGAGGTCCCAGCGTCTTGATTATAACCGAGTTTTACTGTATAGCAAAAATCTATGGTCCGAACAAGTGTGGAAAGGGGAAAGGAGGAACCCTCCCCTTCCTACCGCGTTCGATATAAAAAATACATATTTGGTAGTCGTTTTCAGCGTATGGGGAGGAGATTTTCACCACTTTGGAGTCAGGAGCGATATAGGTCACGTTTTTTCGGTATTTGTAAGATGTATTTTCAAAGAAAGTATCTCACGGAACATAGCAATAGTTAAGTTTTGTTTTGGTCTTCTATCCAAGTTTCATTTACGGTTAGTATTCGACAGATTTCATAATTAACAGTGATCAAGTGGGCAAAACATGCATGTTTTGCACTATCTACGGCTTACTCAGGACTTGTTACAGTTAAAACAACGAAAGCGGTCCGTGTAACACTTAACAATGCAAATTTCTAAAATCATTATAAGTTTTTAAAATATCCAAAATATCTAGTTTCCAATCCCGATTTCAATTTTGAATATTAGTTCAATATTCTAACAATCTAAAAGCTCTTTTACTTAACCAAAAGAGTTTTTGTAATAGTTTCAAAATTCAAACAAGGTTTGGAATTTGATATTTTGGATATTTGACGTCAACTTCTGAAAGTATGGGAAACGGGACTTGATGTCAGATTAGCAAATGAGGCACCAATGTGACTTTAACTGACAAATCAGATGAATGAGAATTGCATTATGGGTTACTACAAATACTACAGGTATTTTAAGCTTGATATGTTGATTTATTGTACTATCGGTGAATACAATTGTCAGATGAATCCCCTGTCCAAAACACGTGATTACCTGTATAGTTATGAAAAAAATGTTTTGTCCATTTAAATGCATACGAGATGCTACTCGTTTTCTTTACCACGAAAGTGCTGGTGTGCTGAACTTGACACTAACTGCGTAAACATTTCATTAAACATATCCTTTCTAGTTAACATCAAATTCTAAACGCCGGTGACATCGTTCGTAGTTTCTAATCTTTGTATTTTGTTTTTATTTTCTTTTTATTTTGCAATCCACTGACATGATCATAGATTGACACGAACCACGTGTTGAAAGTAAAATGTAAACATGTATTTGGCGTAAACGAATTCAATCAACAATTGGTCAGTTCCTCGTGGTTAGATCCTCTAGATCTGTGCGCATTAATAACAAAAACCATTTAAGGCAGACGTATGTTTGTCAGCGTAGATGATTTTACACATTTTTTTACCAGCGTAATTGTCGTTAGTGAGCTCTAATTTTTGTTGTAAACTATAATAAGATGTATTATTATTTATTTACCCCCTCCCCAAGACACCCTTTTCTGTTGAAAATCATGGAAGTCTTTCAGAAAATTCTGGAAAAACATTTTTCATAGGATTTGTTTTCAAAAGAAACAGACTATAGTAATTTCATGTATACTTCCAATTTTATTTATAAAACCGGTTCTTCCCTGTAACCTTTGAATAGGCAAACCTTTATCACGTGTATTGAAATTAAATCACAATAACAATAGTAGGAGTGATTGTGGATAACATTTTCTTGGCTTAAATTTCTTTATGGTATACGGGAAAAAATGGCTATACTTATTGTTGGTGCATATTGGCATTAACATATTTTTTTTTATATTTCGAACTCTGCAAATAAAAATAAAAAAGAAAATATTTCCAGGCGGTAAGATTTTTTCTTTAC
The DNA here is from genome assembly GCA_003671525.1 of Saccostrea glomerata. Classification (NCBI taxonomy): domain Eukaryota; kingdom Metazoa; phylum Mollusca; class Bivalvia; order Ostreida; family Ostreidae; genus Saccostrea; species Saccostrea glomerata. The sequence goes on along the minus strand of PRKT01000173.1, from coordinate 279,125 downwards.
TTTTTATTTTAAATAATGAAATCATCTTAATGAGAATCTATCGGTGCATTCTGTAATATACATATTATATAAATATAAGTTTATGCAGAATGATGGCTCATTGGCGATTAGATATTTATATGTTTTAGAGCACATGTAAAATACGCTAATGTAGATGTTCTTTTATTTTCGTTAGCTATAAATGTTGAAATGTTTCTATGATTTGGTGTAAAAGTAAACTATTCTGTGCTGAGGAATGTAAATAATATCCACAATTTATAGTCTTTACATTATCTTATTACTCAAATTACACTGTCGTATTTGTTACACTGTTTCTGACAATGATTTTTGTTTGTGTTGAAATACCAAACACACTTATTATAACATTAATGATGATCGAAATAAATACAAGTCCCATAACGGCATCATCAGTCCTGTTCGCACGTAACTCATTGGCTTCATCTCCCTCTAGAGTTCCCATAAACAGTATCAACATCCCCACCGTGATCTGTACTAGAATGGAGAGTATCAGAAAAACCAGCACCACATAGTAGTACACGTAGGAATCTCCTTGGTCCAGTAGACCCTTCAACTGAGAGGCGTTGGCGACCAATAAACCAATATCCAGAAGGCCCTCAGCCACGGTCTTCTTCCGTTCGTGCACGTGAAGGTCACTGTTCTGCATAAAACATTTTAAAAATATTATTGTTTTTTTGTCCATTTTTAAAACTTGAATGCTAGTTTTTACAATTGGAAAATCTACTAGTATTAATCGATCGGCCTGTCTCGTAATTTATAAACAATTTTTTTCTCACACAATGTACTTAACTTACATATATAGGATATAAATAAATATCCAATTACTTTTAGAGTGGGTTTATAGCCATTTTTGTTCTCAAGGTTAAGAAAAAATGCAAAATTCTTAAGAAGACAGAGGAAATTCAGGCTGTCATACAATGTTGTTGGAATACAATATCTATGAGTAAATAATATCAAGATAATCTTGATCTGTTACCCTGTTTTATACATGAAAATAAATAAATTCTGATTATAATGTGTAAATTTTTTTTATCCTTTTTTTACTGGCAGTGGGAATTTTTTCACAGATTTTACATTTTCAAACAAGGGTATATTCAGAGGTTGTTGCCATGGAATTAACATATGTCATTTTTTATGATTCTTAAACCATAAACTTGTCCTTTATCTGAAGGTAACCATCTTTTAAAATTCCAATTACTTTCACGACAGGTTCGAATTACCTTAAATAATCAATAGACTAAAAATACTATTAAATTTTAGATTGTTAAGCGTAAACTTCCTGATCATGAAGGAACGGTAGATTAAAAACGCAAAGGTTTAAAATACAATTTTTTTTCTTTGGAAATTTGAATATTGAATGTTTAAGGTTAAAATCTAAAATATTAAAATTCTAAAACCTGTTTGAAAATTTGGAAATATAGAGTTTTTAACTAAACTATAAAATTTCAATTTACCAAATCCGTTTGAGTTTTTGAAAGTTAGAAATTTGAATTAATATATTAATATTCTAAAACTCAAAATCATTTTAGAAATTTGAATTGTTAAGTGTTACACGGACCGAAAGCAAACGTTTATCTTTTAGATCCTATATTTAAAACTTGACTAGCTTGACTGATCTTCAATTTTTCTCATACCACTGAATGAAATTTAATGATACTGTCAGAGAGTCTTTATTACATAATGCCATTGTGCACCTCCAATTTTACTTTTTCATTGATATTCAGATAGATATTCTTAGTTTTCGATAGCAAAACATGGACACTGTCATTCTTTCATAACATTGAGGGGTACCCACATTGATTTCTTATCTGCAACTCCTATACAACTAAATTAAATTTAATGATACTTTCAGAGGGATTCTTTCTTTCATAATGCCATCCGAAGTATCCTTTAGTGAGCTCAAGTTATCTCTTGTTTAAATGAACGTGCTTTAATTTGAGTTTAATTAGTTTCAAGAAAAAGTGTGAAATTCTTACTCCAAAATACAAATTTTAGAACATGACAAAAAACTGAGCTTGGTCCAACAAAACCGCCTCTTTGTGTTCCAGAAAACGCGAAAGGGGGATAAATATGTATATCATAATTAGACTGAAGAAATGAATATGTATGCACCTCCGTAAAAAACGGGGGGTTATCATATACTGAAGAACTCTATATAGTGTATATATTGAAAAAAAAAACTACTCTTTATCTTCTGTTTAGTTTATGGTTTATTATTTTAAGATACTGCTGCCTTTGTTTATCGTATACGCATATATACATTTTCTGCACTTGAGGTTGTAAGCATTCAATCCCTTCTTCAGCTTTCAATTCTTTATAATTATGTTAATTGTGTTTTATCACCAGATTATCCAAAAGGTCAAGAGCGGGACTGACGCGCCCGAGATTGTCCGTTTTCTCATTAAAAATGATTAATTTTATTAACCCTCGATGTTTTTAGTTTTTTTTCTCTTTGACATAACTGCCTAACGGTACTTATAATTATTTGTTAATGCTGCTAGGAATTTGCCATTTAGTCTGGATCTTTGGCTTAAACCCGACTTTCATCAATTGGAAAAGTAGTAAGTATTTCCTGAAAAAATATACTATGCGCCTTTTTTACTTTGAATTTCTTTAAAACGGACAGAGGCGAAGAAGTCAATGCATTTCAAATATTTTTTATTATAACCCCTCGTTATACATATAAAAGATAAGTTAGTTAGCTTGACCTAGGGTTTAAAGTTCTGAAATAAATTTGAAATTTTATCTACAACATTTCTTTTTTGTGTGTACTTTTACTAAATGAGAATTACGAAACGGATCTATAATAATAGATATTTAAAGGATTATATTAAAATACATGAACATATTGAATCTTGCCTGGTATTTTGTTTAATTAAGTTAAGAAAGATTAGGTCTGTTGTGAGCATTTTCAAAGTTTACTTTTCCAGCTACACCAAGATCTTGTAAACATGGTTTTACTTTAAGTTTGTTTTCACGTCATGATCAAACAATCTTGGACCTTTTTCACAACACCTCTAAATGCTACCGTACCCATGCACTTGTCAAAAACAACCTTCGTCCTCCTTCACGAAGTCTCCGTAAATACTGCAAATACACCAGTAAAGGGATAATGTTCCATAAAATCGGCGGGAATTCATTCAAGGACGTCATGACTATATATCCTTAAACGTTACCGATATACAATGAAGCATATAATATTGATCCAATGAATAAAAAAATATGAATGAATAGTTGTAACACATAAAAATAATGCCAAAATAAAATGTTAAAATTTACGTATTCCATAGGTTTTTTGTCTACAGAGAAAAGATGTGTTAAAATCACCTTCAGTTATTCTATTTTAAAATGCTGAGATGCATTGTTTTCCAAATGGTATAGGCAAAATATAAAGAGGAAACATGAAATATAAGCATATCTTTTTTAAATCTTGCAAGCAACGAATAATATTGAAAAAAAAATAAAAAAGATTCCCCTTTAAGATGCCAGAGAATAAAATGTGAATTTCGAGCATTCTTTTTTGAGTGGCTCGCCAGGTATTATTGAGTTGTCTTTGTCTTTTTTATACTACTACCTTCATTTCTTTAACAATTTATTCTCTGCGTCATAAATTTTCCTTCCTCATAGAATCTGAAATAAATTTAAAAATTCCAAGTTTTTATTAAAACCGGATAAGTTTGTTTTAACCCACTTTTCTTATTTTGTGTTGCTAGGAGTTAGCCAATGTTTACAAGTCAAATTCATGGATTACTAAACGAGTCATAAACAATAATGGGATTTATGCTGCTTTAACATATTAATCAGATGTTTCATTTTTACCTTTTTACAGATGTGAGAAGCGAAATAAACGTGGAGAATGATCCAGTGGTACTTCTTTTGTGTAATGTTGACTGGCTCCACGTCCATTAAAATTATCCAGTTGTTTACGACTGTTGGCAATGGAAGTCTAAGACACATGGTTCTGAGCAATGACAGCTTGTTCATTGGAGCCACAAACACATTATATCAATTCGACCTTAACCTAGACCTAGAAATTAAGATATTCACAGGACCTCATAATGACTCAAAGAAATGTGAAATTAACTTAGAGATGTGTTGGCACTTTTGGGAATTATCACCGACGGACAACCATAATCAAATTCTATTGCTTCATTCCAATAAGCTTGTGATATGTGGAAGTCTATTCCAAGGGAAATGTGAAATTAGGAATGTGAAGAATATCAGTGAAGTTGTCTTCACTGGAAATACTGCAGTGGCTTCCAATGAAATTGGCGTGAACACCGTTTCATTCATCACACAGGTTCTAAATAGTGCCAAGAATAGGATGGAACCAATGATATACGTAGCAACTGAATTTACAAGATTTGATAGATCCGAAAATTTCTTTGAATTTAATCGTAGGCAAACCCATCCTCTTATTAGCACTCGACTCTTTGACTTTTCACTTCGTGGAGAATTACGATATAAATTTGAATACAAATATATGAAACCCGGTTTAATATCATATGTTAACGGATTTGCTTCAGGTAATTACAGTTACATATTATTTAACGAAATGAATCCATATGATACATCTCACACTTCTAAATTTGCCCAAATGTGCAGAAAAGATGACCTGTTAAAAACTTTTTTGGAAATACCAATAGTTTGCAAATCAACATACAAGACATTCAACATTTTAAAGACTGCAAAGATATTCAGACCTGGTCAGAACTTATTAAATTCACTGCAGGAAGAGTTCCCTTACCTGACGTCAAAAGATGATGTTATGATCGGACTTTTCAGACACGATGTAGACAAAAGTTCAGCTTTATGTCTGTTTATTATGAAAGAAGTTAAGAAGACAGCATTTACCAATATAAAGACGTGTCTTAAAGGAAATAGAGAGTATGCAGCTTATCGAAAGTATAGAAATGGATTAAGATGCCCAAAAGTAGATCTGGTAAGGACCATCAAAAGATTTTTTTATTTATAGTTGTGATATTTTATTTCATTATTTGATTGGTTCTCAGAGTCTTAATCATCCAAACTTCATCCGCATAAAATATTTTAATCAAAATTATTCCTAAAAAGATTAAAGCGCCTAAAAGATATCACTGTGTTTCTTGTTCCGTTGCTTATACAAGTTAAATTCTACTAAAGTGGTTAACGAATCTAAACGATCAGGTTTCTTTAGAATGAAAGTGTAATATTGAATCTTGGCAACTGCGAAATATTGTTTTTGAAATTGGTTAAATATTGGTTCAAATCCATGGTATCAATTTTAGTTAATGAAGAATTAGGTTATTGATTGTAGAATAATTAACGTTATAAATGAAAATTCCTGTCTTTACCATCATAGGATGACTGCACTTAAGGATATGCAAAATTTGCGTCAAAATAAACTTTCAAAACATACTTTTTCTTTCAATTGCAAAAATGAACAACATCTAATTTACAACTTTACTTAATTACAATGAATAAAAAATGTATTTACAATGCACGAATCTGTTTTCTGAGGTTGGGGTCAACTTAATTTCTTCAATCTCCGTACGATAATGAGGACGCCCACTTTTTTTACTGACTTTATACATAGTCAGAGCAAGTTTGTCTATTGTATTCCTTTTAACAGTTCTTGTATATTTGCATAGGTAATGTTGTGTTAAATGGAGATTAATAGATAAAAATGCGCTCATGGTTAAAAAGAGGAAAAAAAACTGCTTCTTCTTACATTTGCTCTCTCTGTTGAAACCAAGGGCTGTGACACGTTAAACATTATAATTCACCACGTGATATCTTTCCTCAGGTAATTTTCTGAATACTAAATTCCGTCGCGTGACTTATTGATAGCATGTTTTGTGATAACTACGACACTGTGTTCGAACACGTTGAATAGTCAGCCATCAATTTAAAATATTCTTTACTTACATAGATAACATTCTTGTGCCATACAGAATAAATAGCAAGATGGAAAATAGAGATTTCGTATTTTTTAAAATACATTTCATTGTTATTCATTCAGTCTAATTTCAGATCCATTCTTATGATGTTAGCTCCTCCTCTCATTCATACATACATAACGTTTAATCAAGGGTAGGTAAGTGTAAATTCTCTGTATTTGGAAAACCGTAAGGGCAAAAAACATGAAACTAATTATTCTATTACAGTTTAAAATAATTTTAAACATTTAAATTAGGTGTCAAATGGACATACTTCTGTAGTAAATATATAAAAATGACATTAATTTAACATTTAAAAGGAACAGAAGCGATCGATAAAGACCCAAAACACAGCTTTAAGTGCAGTCATCCTTAACCATTTTGATGTATATTAATTTATGCGTGAAGAATACGTTATAACCATATAAGTAATTTCCTATTCCTCGAGGGAAAAAAATCAAGCAATTGTTACATGTACGAGGAGTGATCTAAAAGTTCACGAACAAATTGAATAACTTCCAAAAAAGAAATGATATGGGGTTTCAGTGTTCAAAATGTTTCAAAGAAGTCCTCTCCTATTTTAATGCGCATCTGCAACCATTGTTAAGTTACGTTTTGTCCGCCGTCATGTTATGTCCGCCGTCACGAAATGTCCGCCTCTCTTTCGGAAAAATCGTCACACTATGTCCGCCGTAACGAAATGTCCAACTGTTTTTGTTGCAAAAACTCAGAAATGGCCTAATCTCTGCAATAGCTTGGGTGGATAAAGATATCCTTTTGCTGAATGGGCATGGTGACCATCAAAACCCAAGTCCTATTTCCTTTGAGCATCGTTTATTTCATCTGGATAAAGTATGGGTGCCTAAACTTTATCATATCTGATATGTTTAAAGTCTAAAGTCCAAGGTAAACGATATTTAGGGATTTGATAATTACATTATTGTAAAGATATTCACCTAATTTTCTAACTGTAAGTTGGTGATCTTTTAAATAAAATTGCTAAACAAAGGACTCGTCTCTCTCCCAGTTTGCTTTTACAAGGCAACAGAACAAAAATCATTTCTAAACATCTCCCTTTCGTTCACTTTAACAATCATTCCAATTAATGACAAAACTTTTGGCAAGTCTTTTGTCTTCATAAACAGTGTACTAATTATTAAACTTCTACAAAGGAATTTCTAAGATATACGTTTAACTTTACAGCCGTTCGTTTCTCGAATACGACTGAGTCAACCATTTTTTGTCACAAGTGATCTACCTTATGATGACATTTTCACATTGTGACGTCACAAACACGGGGCAAAACGTTTCACTACATATGCTATTTATAGAACATGTGTATGACTCTATATGTTCCAAATTTCATTCTGATCTGAATTGCGGTTTTGTAAATATAGAGAGATACTTCGCGAACTTTTTGATCACCCCTCGTATATATACGAAGGGCTTTTTCTAAAGTTGATATAACAATATATGAAAATGAAAAGAGCTACATTTGTAGGTTCAATTTATGCAAAAAACATGCGTGTTTGACTTACTTCAACAAAGAAATAAAATATGAGCACGCCCGCGATCCAAAATTTTATACATGTTTTTGATCTTCAGAAACAGATCTTTCATTATGTAATTCCATATTTTGGATCAGAGGTTTTGCTCTACTGTGTATATGTCATTTTGAAAATAATGCTTCAATTTTAGGCCATGTTTTAAGGAATTTACAGAATATGGTAAAAATGACGCAATTCATGACATCATAATGCATTGACTATAGGGAAACTTACTTTATGTTCATTAGATACAAGTTCACCAACATTCCAAGTGAAAAACATTGCATTTTGACCTAAACTGAGCAGTTTTGATTTTTCAAAAATCGTCAGGGCCAAAAAAGACCTAAGTGGCTATTGCTCTTTTATTATGTCGTACATTTTAATAAAAACTTTAAAAGATAACGAACAGTATTCAATCGCAAAGTCCATAAAACAATACAAAATAGGAGCAGAGCAAACACAGACCTCCGAAACATTAGAGGTGGGATAGGTGCCTTTGATAACTTTGGTAGATAATTCATTATAAAAAAACTAACTGTAGACAAATACAAGCTTTGTGTAAGAAACTGGCAAATCTTTAAGTTATTTAAGGTGTTATATTTTGCATTCGTTTAATTTCTTTTTCAAACTTTTAGCATTTTATATTATTTTACTACAATGAATTTTTTTGGATGAAATACCGGGATATGGAGATAACGAACAGCGTCCAAGCTGAAAAGCCCATTAAAAAATACCATACTTCTAAATTACGGATCATTTAAGGATAGTAGCTTCTCAATCGCTTAATGCAAGATTTTAACAGATTTTAACATACACCTGAAACATTTAATCCATTTTGATTACGTGTCCAAGGTCTTTTTATAATGTTTGTTCTTCGCCTGGTGTAATTTTCAATAGAACCCATCATATGTTTTGAAATTATGACGCTAGTTAAAGGATTGGGGTATCCTCAATATGATGGTATTTCTGTAAGCATTAAATTAATTGATTTTTACCATATAACACAATTTAGGATCATTTTCGCAGTTTTTTATACTCCATTTGTGATCGTTCCAAAATTCATCTCCTAAAAAGTTTTTACATTCAAAGTCAACACTGGGCCTCCTTCCTGTATATGTAACTTTATAGAATAAGAATCGAATCATGATCACCAAGTGAAAACAACTGTGATTCTTGCATCTTTTGACTCTGTGTGAAAAAATTTTACTAATCAGAAATTATCGATTCAAGACTTTGAATTACACTCGTGAAACCTGTAGCATTCTTTATTTTTTTTGGTCTAAATTTCTATCTCGCCATCTTCTAGTTCGTTATCTCCTAGAAATTTACTGAGGTCATCTATGCTAGGATAATCATTAGCTGGAACTGGATTTCTTTCAATATATTTATCTATAATTCAATTTAAGTCACCACATATTATCCTACAAACTAAATTATATTAGTATTCTTTTTTCTGATTACTCTGTACGTGAACTTCGTTTCATATAAATAGTAATAACCAATGTTTGATAAAAATGTAAACATGCTAAATATAGTTACATGTACCTACAATGATTTTATACTATATATACTGGACAAAACAAGTAAGATATAATATTTTTACACTAGAAAAATATTTCGTAACTATGAATACATGTGCAAAAAAGAGATGTATTCTTACTAAAGCAATTCGCCGACTCTAAAATGGAGAGAAATAGTTTTAAAAAAGGTAACAATAAAGGAATTATTAATCCTTAAAATTTCAGTTTAGACGTTTCATAGAATAATTGATGTAAAATCTCTCATACTTAATACTCTTTGGATGCACGAAATACAAAACATAGCGAAGTCGGGTCAGATAGATGCCATGCTCATACTAAAAAAAAATTTAATCCACTAATTTTAGGGACGAGATTTGGCATTTTTTTTTTACAAATTGATAAATATCATAATTACTTACATGTATAAGACACGGGAACAAAATTTTGACACAGTGCTTGATTATGAAGGATTGATCCAAAAGTAATGTCACAACTTTGATGAAATTGCAATAAATCGACGTAAACCAACAAAATTATACATGATAGAAGCTTCATTTATTTCATATCAGACCTGAAAATTTCAAAGGAATACGATGTATACTTTTCAAAATATCGGAATTTAAACAAAGTGCGTGTATGGTAGTCGCCGCACTTAAATATGACGTCATATGACGCATATGCACCATACATTTAAGCGTTTCCCCTTCGTTTCATAAAAAAATATTTGTGATTCGCAAACACTTTTACTAACTGCACCTTGAAATTCTTAGGAATTCTTGGAACCATTACACACTCTCTATTTTCATAATTAAGCACTCTGTCAAAATTTTTTTAACAGTAGCATAAGTCAGCTTAAAAATTCACATATCACTCTATACGTCTGTCTTTTTTGACAACGTCAGACACCATTGAACGTTTCCGTCTGATCTCCTACCTTTCGGTCTTTTTTTCTGCTGATAATTCAGTGACCAATCACCCGCCCGAAATAGCTGAAACCATCTTTTAAGATGTCTCTCATTTACATTCTATATTCTGAAAGTCTGATAAATAATAAAGTAAATGTCGCTTGTGATGATTCCCATATTTTGCAGCAAAAATGCAATACTACTCATCAAGCTGTTTTCCCGTTCGACCATTCCTTTGCACAATCCAATAGTCTAAGAGTAAACTTAAAAAACAATGTTTATGATCACAAATACCAATGCACCGTCATTTAATTTTGAATTAAAGACTAAAAAATGACGAGAATTGTGTCTTTTAAAAATGGGAGATTATGTGCTTTTTGGAATCTTTTTAAAGTGTTTATCTTTTTCATTCTAAGAAAAAAATACACTAATAGGTTTTTTAAACGTGTAGTTCCGCTGTGACGCAGCGACACCCCCTACATTCTATTTCTTAAACATCGATGAAATAAATTCAAATAAACATTATTGAATTAAATTTTAATGTAAATTAGATTTATATTTGTACCTCTTTTGGTATATTGAAATTTATTATATGTCGCCAAATATGAAAGATATGGACACTGTGACATTACTTTTGGATCAACCCTTATATATTGAAAAGCATGTTCATTAGACTTTTGTTTGACCCGAGAGAATTCAGTTCACTCAGTGGAAAAAAATTCAAAAGGCATCTTCTACTTCACAAACGTTTCCAGGGTTTATAGTGGGTACATTTTTTGTCGCCAGGGGTATCTCGAAATTGTTTGCAAACTTTGCAACATGCCTCAGATATTCATAACCCACGACGAAACATCAACTTTTTTTTTACACACAACTTGATTCCAAAAGAATATTTTTTCACAATAAAAAGCAACGATATAGAATTTTTTTAAAATACAAAGCAAAAATAGTCATCTCCTACTGATTCTGGAACACTTGACATTATTAGATATGTAAATCAAACTTTATCGTCTACATTCATTACAACTTTAAAAAATATGAATAAATATGGCAGGCTCTGCTTTGTCTTTTATTTTAATGCTGTTTGTTTCAAATTGAAGACTTTATTCTCCGATGATGAGTTGCAGTGCTCTAATATCCTTAATGTTATAATTGATGGGAAAACTCCAGTAGTTTCTGCACCAGTCATCCAGTTTTTATTCACAGAAGACCATCCGGAATCTTTGGCTGTCACTGTCACAGAAGAGCACACTGTAGCTTTCCTTGGAACCTCTAAAGGACATATCGAGAAGGTAACAAATAATAGATAAGTAAAACCGTATTGACAACAATACTGCAAGGATATTCATATAGTTTCTTTCTTTGCTAACTTCCGTGAAAAATTGTTGAATGAGTGGAAGCATTTTAAATTCTTCTGAATGTGCACTAACTATTTCATCATTTTTAGCTCTCCTGAGCCTTTGGCTCAAGTGAGCTTTTCTGATCAAAATTTGTCCGTTGTCTGACGTTGTCGTTGTTGTCGTCGTCGTCGTCGTTGTCATCGTAAACTCTTCACGTTTCATCTTCTTCTCAAGATCCACTTGGCCAATTTCAACTAAACTTGCTAAAAAGTATCCTTGGGTAAAGGGGATTCAAGTTTGTTAAAATGAGGGGCCTCGCCCTCTTCCAAGGGGAGATATTATGAATTAGTGAAAAATTAATACGACTTTACATTTAATTTCTCGATAATCGATTTAAAACAATTCGTAAAAACGTATGCAATTTTTTAAAAAAAGTGCAATATGTGAGACTCAAATATAAATGTTTGTGGCTACTATTAAAAATGCTTTTGTTTATAGCTAACATAATAAATTGGTATTTTTCTTGCAAACGTGTTTTTCAACAGGAAGTTATGTTTAAAATCGTGTATGCTGATTTATTTTCATAAGTGCTTAAAGTGCTCATTGTTTTATTTATTGCAATAACATTCTAGAGAGATAATTGCGTCAGAATACCTATTGTAATTTATTTTGGTAGGTTGTACTGCAAACATCCAGGACAGCAGAGTTGTGTGATTCCACCATTTTGGTGGATGAGGGTTATGCTATAAAGCAGGATATGGTGTTTGACAATTCTCAGATTTATCTTTACGTCATGAGTGATAGAAAAGTAAGAATGGATTACTGATTGACAAAAATCAAAATTTTACTACATTTTAAGTACGAAAATAATTTTAGAGGAATTCGTAGGCATTGGAAGAAAAAAAAAATTAATACGTAGTTTTCAACCCTCAAATCAAAAAGTCATTTTTAAATAACAATATCAACTGTATATTTCTCTGAATGGTTTATAATTATCTCAACAATGATTTTTGAACCTCCTACTATGAACAAAATACATTTTATAATAAAACAAACATACTGCATGTACACTTATAATATTCTTCAAGATTTTTTTTTGAGGAAATAAATATTATTGATCAGTAAACTACAGGTAAACTTCGTTATCTCGACATCGACGGGACAGTCGGAAAATGTCGAGATATCCGAGGTGTCGAGATATCAGAGTTGAGACTCGACGTCCTTAATTTTACTGCATAGTCAAACCAGAGACCTAAACTGAACAGATGTATAACTACAGGTACCTACATGTCTTCAATTAGACTGTAGCTCATTTGTTTCAGCTATCCCCCTATATTTATTTAAAAAATCTAATGTTTTTCACGAATGTTTTTATGAAATGCTTTCTTTTTTATCTCTTTTTACTAAAAACGGTTAAACCGTTTTCCATCCAGCATTCGATCCGCGTGCCACTAGCTCTGTCAGAACAGGATACGAAATGCGCTCTATAAACTTTAAACCGGGACGATACAAAGTCGACTTCCTAGATACGGAATAAAATTAATGCGTATATTTTTTAAAATAATTTCATTTCACTTCTTTTTTATTTCATAATCATTCATCATTAATTTTCATTTCATTTTCAAACCTAAATTTAATTGGAATTGCGCATTTAACAAACTTAATGATGTTACATATGCATCCATATTACGACTGTGATGCAATAGTCGTTCATGTCGTAGATTTGATTGATTCCTGTTGAATGCATTTATACCACAGTTTTTAAGTTAAATTGAATTCATTGTGTATATTGTTAATTGTTATTTAGTTCCTTTTTTATATAAAATGTTTAAGTTTTGTTAGATTTCGACATAAATAAACGATTTTACTTTTACGCAGAATCGAGATTTATCAATGATATTACCCAAGCTAAACATTAAACAATTAACGTATTAGAGACGCCTAGGGGGCTTGGGATTCCTCTACAAACACATTTTTACAGAGCAGTATGTAGTTGTATATACTTACATGTACATGTATTTCCAGGTGGCAAAGATTCCTGTACAGAATTGCTCCCAGTACGCTTCATGTAGAGACTGTCTTTTAAGTAATGACCCTTACTGCGGATGGTGTGTCCTTGGCTACAGGTCTGTAACAAATTGTGGGATTTTTAAAAATATAATATTTTATCTCTCAACAGTAAATTGACAATGATGAAGAAAAATTCCTTTTATGAATGCATTTATATCTTTCCATTGAAATTAGTTAAAACTATTTTAGAAAAAAATTGTTCATATTCTGCTATCGTTGGGTAATGTGCATCAACGTATTGCATACGTCGGTCCTTATTATTTGAAGATAACGAACAGTGTTTGAGCTCAAAAGTCCATTAAACAATGCACGGCAAAGGCGAACCTCCAAAGGTGGGATAAGGTCCCATCAAGGAGTAAACATCCCTTGTCAAACGGTCACACCCTCCGTGTTCTCCTTGTCATGTTCGGGGAAAATGGTTTTTTCACCTTTTTTCATTTGAAAAGGTTCAAAGTCTATCTATATGAATGTTGAGTGTGGTGTTTATAGATTGCTTACACGAAGGTTGCACTGAAATTCCTTTGATGGAGCTCAAATATTTTATGTTTACACTTTTTTAGTGTTGATAAAGTGTGTTATTGGCAGACACAATACAATATACAATATGGTTTTATAATGTTGACTTGAAAACAATTCGAGTAATAAGATTTGCAGTGATATCGTTTCATGGCATCTACCGCTATCTGCGAGATATATAATAAAAGTAAGATTTTTGGAGGAAATAGACTAATTACACTTGACTAGAATCAAATTCTTGAAATCATCAAAAAATGTTTAAAGGTATTAATGTGAAATACTTTAATCATTATGACATGATTAAACATAAAATACGAGTGTTTTCCGTAAAGTTTGTGGACAACATTGATAATTACTGACAAACATTGATGGAATATATGAACGACATTTGGGTTATTTTCATTCAATATTTTTTTCATTCTATACATATGTAAATTTTTATAAAAAAACAAAGCAAAAATCGTAATATTTTTTATCAGATACAAAAAAGATACACACTCATACACGGAGCTCTAAAAGGAAAATCCTTGACGTTACCCGACGTCAAAATATTAATAATGTAACTTTTCTCAACATAGTCACCGTTTAACTCAGTGTATTTCTTATGTCGCTCTAAGCAGTCGTCAAAAATGTGTTCAAACGTTCCAGATTTCTTATGTACAATACTATTTAACATTTCCTGTCTCAATTCTGCAAATCACCAAACCTTTGTCCTCGAAAAAAACGACTTTAGCTAAGGAAGTACGGGAAACTCACGTTCGAAATTCATTTTTTAGCACTGCAATCTTGGAATTATGGTCTTCCATCACGCATGTCATTTTGTAAAGTGTCCCTTCCGTCCGAAAATTTTACATTCCACTTAAATATATACGAACGGCTTTCTTTACTATATTTTCCTGACTTATTTACAGCATTCATGGGTCTCTGTTGGTGTTTTCCCGATGTCTATGCAGAATTTTATCACTTTTCTCTGCTCCACCTTTTTCGAAAACGTTCCTTTTTCGAACAATGCCGTTCCTGTCTTAATAGCTAGATTCTTACCTCTATTTATTAGCCATTTCTAAACTCTTAACGTTCAAATTTGCAAGTTTGAAGGTATAACTTCTGTCGACTCCATAATGAAAAAGCATTCTGAATTTTCATCATCCCAAGTCTGATTATGAAGCCATAATTGTATTTATATATCTAAAATTGATATGAATTTATATTTTGTCATTCACATTTAGTACAGGATTATAAATATGTTAATAATGAATATCAATGACACAATTTTCATTTAAATTTTAGCTTGTCCACGAACTTTAAGGACATCCCTCGTATATTAACAAAGCATATGCATGTACAGAAATGAAATAATAATATTTTGAAAGCCCTATATTTCAACTGTCTTTTCTATTGGAGTTACACAGTGTTTAATCTTGTCACACTTGCCCGATTCTTAGTCGTCTTGCTTGAGTCCCCGCTCTTCAGGCACATACAGAAATCATATCAGTGTTTTTAGAATAATAAGGACGAGAAACTATGTCCTTATATACAAATCATTTCTGATCTGTACATTTCTTTAGGAGTTAATTCAAGATCAAAACAATAAATCTCTATTGCGTGGGCCCCATTGTGAGCGCAAACGCCATTTTTCAACAAATCGAATTTTCAATAGCAGTATTTAAAAAGATTATTTTTTGTTAAAGTATAAAAACAAAAATTTAAAGAGAGATAGTTAATAATGCATGATTGTATATGGTAATTTCTATTGCTACAAGTAATATACTAAGAGTAAATACTTCTTAGTAGGATTTTAGTTATACCGATTTTTCAAATATCAGTCATTCAACTGTGCCAATTTGATACATGTAGGATTAATCTATGTGGACATTCCATATTTGTTCATAAATCATATATATTTATTGTTGGTTTAATCTATGTACACCGTTTTATTTATATGTGACACTAGGTTCCTACAAAACCACGTACGCTTGTCTACCGAGATTTGGGGCAACGTTAAATAATTAACATTAAAATATTTATTTAAAATGTATTTATATTTGCTTTATATTTAAAGTTGTCGTACTTGCAGATGCTCATTAAAAGAAAAATGCTACAATCCCACACATATCCGGTGGGTGAACAGCCTAAAGCAAGAAGACAGATGCCTAGAAATCCTTAACATCTCTCTACCAATTCTCCCAGTTTCACAAAACATCACCGTTAGAGTTCTCTCCTATATATATTTATTAAAATTTTGTATCTCTTTAATGTTTGCATACTAGCATTAACCACAGATGTTTATATCCTAAAAATTGGCAGTTGTTTTGTAAGTGTTTGCTATTTCACTAATAATATGTTGAAAACCCTAATGGAGACCTATCCCTTTCTTATGGGAATCTCTAATTACACGTTTAGCGGTCTCTAAATCTGTCACTTGTTGTCTATTTAAGATAGTTTAAATAAGACTTGTTTTTTTTGCATTGTGTTTGTGTAAACTTTTAAACAATGATACAAATTATTCAGGTGGTTCGTTTATTAATGATTTTTTTTTCACTTATTACCTTCAGTGGTTTTACATTTGACGAGTCAGCATGAATTCTATGCTTATATACTGAATTTTACATTTTTTCATAAATTTAATCCTTTTTACAAAATTCGAAAAAAAATTATCCTACTCGATTATTCTCTTTTCCAATATTAATAATGTTCCCATTGTTATGAATTTTTAATGGGCAATTTGACATGTAGGGGATAATGAATGCTTTAGTGAAAATCCTCTCTCTCTCTTTCTCTATACAAATTTCTTAATTCTATTTTATTTAATTAACAGCAGACAAAATAAACTGCCATTTCTATCAGAGCAGGAAAAGATAAAAACTTATAAATAATTTAATCAGAATGTCATATATGATATATTAACTTTAATCATATACTTTTTAAAATACTTTTTTGTTAGTTGAATCTAACAATCAAAGATCTGCCTCAAGATGACAATACCTCCTATAACTGTGTGTATAGCCTTCCTACCGGTGATCAGATATTATCCTCAGCTGTGCAATGGAGTTCTGGAATTGAATGTAGAAATCCTAATTTTGATAGTTTAAGACTAGGCTTCAACAGCAACATGGGTAATTGTAAAACTTTCCTCCTATTTCTTTAATTACAGAATAAAAAAAATTCTTTATTTTCGATGCCAAGTCATCTATTTCACAAGGTTCATTCATTAACTCTAAAATCTTTGATGTTTTGACTGCAAGCTCCTCTTTCATGAAATATATGGAGATAATGAACAATTTTCTAGTAAAGGTATTTTACCCCGTTGGTATTCTTATTTTGTTATCTCCATATTATATAATTCAACAGCGATTGAATATTACCGAGGCTTCAAAATTGACTGCTCAATGCCATTATTGTTTTTATGAGTAAAACGATGAGATGTCAAATAATACACATGTAGAATAAAATAAATTGTTTTATTTCAATGATTTACATATCAAATCAGAATATATTAGTGAAAATACATCAACCTCTATAAAACTAAATTACTACAAAAATCCTTTTTAAGCCTTCAATTAGGAATTGCATTTACATTTGTTTAAAGTCCCTAATTAAATCAAATGTTAAAGTTTTAAATGAATTCCTATTATGGAGCCCTAGTTGATATATGTAGACAAGTCGAAGAGTTTTTTCTAATGATCTGTTCATTCATTTTTTCTTTGTAAATGCGGTAGTAATTTAATTATGAAGAGCAACCCTAGTATCATTGGTTATACTGGTACCATTAAAATTAAACCATACTGTAGAGCGATGGTTATATCATTTCATTCGGAATATGAAAAAATAAATGTATTATCAAAAGACAGGAATGTTGACAGAAGCCACATTTAAGAAAAGAATCTTTTCAAGTGGTTATTATTTTTTATTTATATGGAAACTCAAGATTTCGTGTTCAAAATAAATCACGTTTATTCCGACACCTTGCAATATGAGAGGTGAATTATCATTACACAAAACAAACAATATGCACATTTTTCTGTACATGTATTCTGCCAAGGTGAAATAGATATTAGTACTAGAGTTTAGTTTGAATGATTTTTTGCATTTTTTCTGTAGGATATATCAACATAGGCCTTGGTATTTTGTCTGTTGAGACAGAACAAGTGATTGTGTCAACACCTTATCTTATCTACAACTGCAGTAGTTTTATCAGGTTAATTTGAAAACATGGAGATTTATTGTCTAAAATTTTTTCTAAAATATAAAATTTTTGAAAGTGATGTTGAGTACTGTAAATCACTTTTTATTCGCGAGAACTTTATTTTCGCGTAATTACGCGAGACAGTGTGCTCGCGAAATTTTAATTCTCGCGTATATTAGCATTCCTAAAGATTATATACAGCAATAACCACAATGCGTGGAAATTTTGTCTCGCTAATCAAGAGGCAATGACTAACTCGCGAAAATAAGGTGTCGCGAAAATTTAGTGATCTACAGTATTTCAGTTTACAATTATATGCAACCTATGATTTTAAATGTTGTTCTAATTTTCTTTCAGTTGTTCTAGATGTGTTGACAACGATTACTGGTGTGACTGGTGTATCACAGAAAACAAGTGTCTATACAACTCAGTTCAGTGTTCCGGGGAAAGAATTAGAAGTCGAAAAGCAAGTATTTATTGCAATAAAATAAAACAATATCAAAATTGTACCATGATGTAGTGTTTGACATTTACGTACTTCAATTAATTACAAAATCAACTAAGAGCTACTGTAATATCACTTTTTTTCTTTGGGACAAATTTCCGAGGTTTGATAAAAAATTATCGATATTTGGGGATTTTGGGATTTCATTTCGTGGTTGGAAAAGTGTCGAGAAGTAATGCATAAAAACAGTTTACAGTTCGTGGTGGACATGCCTTCGTTGGTCTCTGTAATGAATATACCTCGAAAACATTGAAAATTAACCCCCACAAAAATTAGGGATTAAACAGTATTTTACTGCTTTCATATTATATTCAATAAAACACTGTTTAGGACAACACTCACCATACATAAACACTGCGTCAAGGATGCTCTAAACACTGCGCACTAAAGCGCTCTATTCATTGGGTAGTTTTATGCAGTTAGAGTGATCTGCCCTTAGATGTAAGATTCAAGAAATTGTTATTTACTGATTATTACATATTTGTAATAGATTAAAATAATTTTAGCATTGTGTAAGACTAACAGTAAGAAATGCAATTTATCATTTTCCTTAATTTTCCCAATGAAAGTAAACAACAGTGATTTCTGCTCACAAATAGTCAATTGTCTTTGAACATTTTTCCTGTGCAAATAAGGCACCTACCCTATGTTCTAATAGATGAAAAAGTCTCAATATGCATATCTTTATATGATATATTTTTCTCTGAGTCGCAAAAATTAGTTTCTGTTAGTTTTTAGAGCTTCCTTAAATGCATAAAAAAAACCATTTAAAAACAGAAATATCTGTGTATGGCAACTTAGAGCTGAAGTTAATCTTTCTCAAATGCAAATCATTATGATGGTATCAAAGTAAGGTCTTCTCATAAGAAATACACTTGTAAAAAATAAAAACCATAAAAACCTATTTTAAAGTTAACGGTCAAGGTTAAAGTTAAAAAAAATATAAACTTCAAGGTCAATGGATCACATTTGTTGGTATCCAAACGAAGATCTTTTCACAAGGATTAAATATGCAAAAAAAGCTCTAGCCTTAACAATTCAAAAGATATGGTCAAGGTTGACGTTTTGAAAAAAAAATAGATCTAACTTTTTAAACAAGGTCAAAGTGCCATTAGTTGTTGTCTCTGAAAGAAGGTCTTGTCACAAGTAGTGCATATGCGACGTTTGACAGACATAGCTACAACAGTTGAAAAATTATATCCTAGGTCAGTCTCCAGTTTCAAGGTCAAATTCGATGATACCCCTAAAAAGATCTCCTTACATGAAATCAACATCTGAAATATGAAAGTCATAGCCTCAACAAATCAAACGTTATAGGAAAGGTATAAATCAGTTTTTGTGGAAACAGATTAACAAACAAGCAGATAAACGGACTGACAGACAGTGCAAACACTACCGGTGTAAAGACGAATAATGACCCCCATCGAATAATGACCGGGGGTCATTTTTCGACAGCGAAAAATGACCGGGGGTCATTTTTCGACAGCGAAAAATGACCCCCGGTCATTATTCGACGTAGAAAAATGACCCTTTTGCCCGTAGAAAAAGTGTCACTTCCCTAAAAATTTGCAGAACCCACGTGAAGAAAAATGACCCCCGTAGAAAAATGACCCCCTGTAGATTAAAGCTAAAATTTTTAGAGGGCAAAAAAAAAGAAATTGGATAAAGAAGCATATTGACCAAAATGCTCACCTGAGCTTATTGGGAATAAACTGATGATATGTTGATCTCATAACATCATACAATTATAGCTATATTTTAAGGTAAATGCAATGATTCAGAATCTAAAGGAGTAAAAGATTTATCAAGCCTTAAGGGTTAGGTAAACATTG
>PRKT01000173.1:213933-245055 GCA_003671525.1 Saccostrea glomerata | reverse complement strand
CCCCCCCCCCCCCCCCCCTCGCGCCCAGGGAAAAAGAAAATCACATGGTATGAAAATAAAATTAGCAAATATAGGAATACATATAGCAAAGCGTAAAATTTTTGCATCGTGATTTAATTATAACGACTTAGTAACATCACATGTATTAATACGAGTGTTCATGACCTTGGCACTTTTTTCTGGTCTACAAATGAAATGAAAAAGTTGAAGATTACGACCAGTCATTGACCCCCAAAAATGCATAATTTCTGCACCAGGGTACATGTATGTTTTTAATTGCAATTATATTTCATTCAGGAGGATTATGCAAAGCAATCTCACCGAATTTTATTTAGGGACGCACCTTGTTTATGCTTTTCCACGGTAAAATAAATACACTTGAAAAATGTTGCTCAGGTAACACCCAATACTAGAACAATTCTAGAACAATACTATCTTAACACGTCGAAAATGTGAGAATAAGATCAACTTCTATTCCCATGATTCTAGAGGCAAAAGGTGAACTAGGAACCATGGCTTGAGATATGATTTTAAATCACAGTACTGACTTACCTTTACACAATAACAGTTCTTATGATATAAAACAAAAGTGCATGCAAGTATATGTATCTTCCTTATAATAAATACGGAAGCATTGATTCTAAAAACGCTTTACAGTTCTTTAAAATTTGAAAAAAATAAATAAATGGAAAACGTTGATTTTAATTATTAGAGGGGGCTGACAAAGTAAACAGACAGACGAGTTCCGTAAAAAAGCCAGTAAAACGTCAGATTTTTCGGACTAAGTGCAACTCAGTGACGAAATATCTCTCTCTCTGTTTGAAAAAACTTTCCCACATATTTCTTTTATTCAAAGTCGCAGTGGAAATGAATCTCTGACGCTTATAGATCTTACATGTGCGTTCAAGCATTGTTCCCCTCTCAGTCACGTAGCATCGATTTTGAAATAATAATAATAATAATGATTGGATTTATATAGCGCTTTTCTAGCATAAATGCTACTCAAAGCGCTTTACAATCATTATTACCCCAGCAGACCTTAACAATCCAGAATCTTTCTCAATGCAAGCTGTCGTAATCAGCGCTAGAACACTAACATTCGGACAATATCTTTCACTGTCTATAGCCAGGTACCCCTTTTACACTTGGGTGGAGTGAGGAAATTCGTGTAAAGTGCCTTTCCCAAGGACACAACGTCGACTTGCCGCGGCCAGGATTCGAACTCACAACCTTTCGGTTTGCAGTCTGGCACCTTAACCACTAGGCTACCGACGCCACAAGGGGGGGGGGGGGCAGCCAGAGTTTCTTTTTTACCTACCTGAAAAAGTTGACAAGCAAAAAAAAAAAGGAAAGTTGCTACGTGCCTGCCTCTGTGTACATAATGACTATGGTAACAGAAAGGGAAATAATAAAAAAAATTACGATTTTGTTATCGTCGTTATTTCCATGTAATTTGCGTTAGTAACAAATAATACATTCCCTCATCAAGAAGAAAAATTAGACCTGCTAGAATTCCCCGTGATTTAAATGTAAATATGGATGCTTAAGTTATTTTTTTTTATTTGTTACATCATAATAAATACGGCTAACTGGGATATATAGCCCGTCACCTTCATAAAAAAAAAAAAAAATCTCTTTTCAAAGTGAAAAATATTAGGACTCGAAAAATGCAAACTTAAAATGTGGATTACATAAAGGAAAGATTAAATTATAAATAATTATGCATTTTTTGCAAAAACAGACATTATATAGGCATTCATCTTCGCTAGCCAAGGGTTTCTGAAATGCTACTCTCCTCATGAACGAAAATTTGTATTTACCTATTTTTGTTGGTTTAGCTCCCCCACCCCCTACTTGCGATTAGCCCCCCCCCCCTTTTCAGACGCCCATGAATATGCTTGTACCGGTATTTTCTTTTTTATTTTAATGATATGTAAGATGGTAACGATAATATTTGATTACTTGATTAATTGTTCTTTTAAAAGTACATTTAGAAATGACACAAATTCGGCAAGGATTTCTGAAACAGGTGTGCACAATCGGGAAGCTGAGCAAACGATAATTACTACATGTGCTCAATATCTCTCCCAAAGCTATGGAAAAATCATTTATTATGTTAATTGCTCAGATCATGCCGAACACTAACTCTTCTTTATGAATAATTCATTAAAAGAAATAAAAATAATCTGCTCCTAGTATCAAAAGAATCAATTCGTTTTACATTGCTTTTATACACAATTTTATTGTACAACGTCAAATGACGTCATAGTGCATTTTTGTGGTTTTACTCTAAAAAGATCCAATTTTCAACAATAAATATCTCTGCAACGAATGTATGTACCTTAAAAAGTTTGTAATAAGAAATGTAGGGAAAATTCCTAACTTTTGGATTTTGGCATTTTTAAAAATTTTATTTCGTGTTGAAATTTAGTTTACGGCCACAAAAGATAGAACAAAATCGGTCATTCATGCGTAATTTTATCAATTTTCTAGTAGGATATGCAATATTGACTTCAATATTACAATAATTTCTTAGCATCATATAGAAAAACTTTGTGTAGCAGAAGTGTTCAGTTTCTTCTCTAGTTTACGAAAATATCAATTGTTTTGTTGTATTCCAATTATTTACGAAACGCCAGCAGTTAAATATCCGTAATGCTGAAAAGGCGTCAAAAGGCGTCTCTGGGCGTTAAAGGGTTAAATACATGTATTGTGTTAAAAATTATGTGTATTTTTTTTTTTTTTAGATTTTTCTTTGTTTACATATACTCAGTTCAGACTGGAATTGGTCTCTTATATCATTATACCTCATTATAAATATTTTACACAACGCGTTATCTGATTGGTTCTAGGTTATCACGTGATCGGGCCGTAAAACTTCATATTTCACGGCCGTCGGCACGCTTTTCATCATATTCCACCTCTTCGGACCACTTAGTGTATTTTCCCGCAATATAGTTCTAGTTCGTTGATCGAAAACTCCCGAGAGTAGTAGACGTCACAATAGCCTGGTTTACGTCACAAAATTTATGATAATGTGTTGACCGAAGGGTTTTTATAGTTTACGTAACAAATGAAAGTGAATTTGAGAGCGGTGCCAAATTGTAAAGTTGATGTTTATTTCAAAGGTTTTGCTTGTTTCGGTATAATAAACAATTCATTGCATGAATGTTCGGGACACATGAAGACTTATTCAGCCAAGAAATATCATATTCCCCTCGGGCGAAGCCCTCTTGGAATATGATTTTTCTTGGCGGAATAAGGCTTCATATTTCACATTCTTTCATGCGATAAATGTATAATATTTCATGGAGTAATTTGTCTTTTATGTAATATTACATTTAGTAATCAGTATTTCGTGTCATATTGCATTTAATATAACTGGTCTTGCATGTAATATTACATTTAGTTATCGGTCATTCATGTAATATTACATTTAGTAATTGGTTTTTCTTATAATATCACATTTGGTAATCCCTCTTTCATGTAATCTTACATTTAGTAATTGCTCTTTCATGTCTAGTGTTACTGTATTTTGCTTTTTCTTTTGTTAAGTCCTAAACCATCATATCTTATATTTAGGAAGTTTTAAGAATTTCTTGAGATATATGTCTTTTTACATGAGCATTATTAAGTTGTTTTTCATATTGTTATATTTATTATTTAACTTGCTAAAAATTGAATGTAAATACCTTCACAATTTCTTTCAAAGCTCATGCAAACGATTTTTTAAAAAATACATTATAATTTATTTTTTTTTATTCTCATCAGTGGAGGGTTAAGCTTTGCAGTTATCGGTAGCGGCTTTGTTGAAGTCATTGATGAATTGACAGTTTACTTTTCAGAGCACAAAGAAAACGTAAGTCATGGATTTTTTAAATTGACGACTTGATGTTATGTTTTGGCTTAATCTTAAAAAAAGCTAACGTGAGCTTAGCTGATCATAGAAAATCCCTCTGTTCGTCTCTCTATCTATAGCAATCTCTATTTAGCCGTTCTTCATTACTTGATTTTTTTCACACTTACACACTTCATTAAAATTAATGGGTGTGTTTATTGCTTGAAATGTATTAAATATTTATAACTTGCAGAACAAGAATTTGTGTTCAAGAATAAATACGTATCGTCTCATTTGTAAATACCCCCATTTTCCAAGATGGCTGCCAGAGAATAGCTCTAGGATTCAAACACTGCACCTTTCTTTAGACGGTTTTACAACCACTTTACAGCCACATATGCTATGTGTTAATGATCCTATCTTCTTCCCTTTCAATGGACATCAGTCTTATAGTTTTGATCCCGCCTCGGAAGAAAACAAAATTACCATAACAGTAAGCCCTTTTGTTTTTTTCTTTAATAAAGCATGGTCAAAGTAGATTTGCATATTTTTTTTTATATCTGTTTACTAGTATTGAACAAGTTCCCTTTGATATTAAAAATAAGCAAATGGAACAGAAACTAGATTATCTCTGTTTTGCTTTATTTGATTTTCTTTAATGTGCCCATCTAATGTTATTCTAAGTAATTATACCATTTGCCATTTATGACATTTGAAAAGGTTAATACGATAAATAAAAAAAATAATTTTGTAGGAATTAATTTATATTTTTCAAGGTAAATTTAATTGAAAATCACATTTTATAACTACTATCAACAATTTGATCAATGTTTCCTACATGCATGGCTCGTTTAATGATTTTATGTAATCTAAAAATGAAATGTTATCTTCTTTCCTCTCATTCCAATACTATTGCACTTGCATCATGTATATCAAATTGATTTAAGAAATAAGGTATCATTTTTAAAAATGTATCGGGATATAAGTACGGTTTGGTATCGAAATCAAATTCCATTTATAATGGATTTGATCTCGCACTAACCCGTGTTTATAGCCAATAGATCTTTTAAAATCATGGTAACTTATAACTTATATTTACATTTGTGACTTATTCATACTTTATATTTGCCTGATAGTGACTTTAAACGCGTGAAATACTTTATTTTTCAAACCCAACGGCATTTATACAATCAAATGAAATCGCATCAGTCCTTTATGACGTCACTGAGAATTAACGTCGAACGTTTATGACGTTCGTGGAGCCTGTTTTATAAAGTTATAGATACGCATTGCTTTCAGTAGTGTTATATAGAGGGAAACATTACAAATGTAATTATGAATGTTTACCAGTAGATTTTTTTAATAAAGGAAAACAAAAGGTTGTTTATAATTTTCGTAATGCAAAACTATGCTATAAATGGTCATTTTTTCTCCATAGGGAGAAAATTTAGATGCTGTTGCAACTAAAGATGATTATTATATTCGAGTTGGGTCAGGGGAATGTATTATAACAGATCTACAGAGTTCTAGCCTTACGTGCACACCTCCCTATACAGAACCAGCACCGATTTCAACTGAGGAGAAATTGTTTATAACAGTATGTAGCTAAAAACTGAAACTTGTATCATATTTTTTTTGCTTTAGAATGTCCAATATCACTCCATGTAAATTACATACATGTAACTGGACACAATTTGTTAAATAAAGATATTGAGATACCGAACAGTATTCAATACTAAAGTCCCTAAACTAATACAAATAGGAGAGCAATCACGGACCTCCAGAACATCAAAGGTGGGATAAGTTGCCATGGAGGAGTGAGCATCCTCTGCTGACCGGTCACATCCGCCGTGTATTCCTTGTCATTAGAGAAGTTGAGATCTTAAACGTGTACGCGTACATATGCGTGTGCATATACTCTGACGTACACGTACTTGCTTTTTGTAATTTGTCTGTTGAGATTTTAATGACGTGTAACAATACTTGTACACCGCGATCGCTGTTTTTTCAATCTTACTATTTTGAAGTTTTGTGACGTCAGTTTGATTTGAGTTAGTAAGCAAAACATGATTAAAATAAGTACTTGTGAAACTAAACATCCCAAATAATAGTTAACAACTACAATTTTACATATAAATTGACTAATTTTCATTATCAAAACTACAAGTTTTCAATTACGTGTAGATGTCATTCTACAAGTTCTTAGAACGTGTAGCAATTTTGACGTCAATAAAATTGATGACGTAATACACACGGAATCTAGGTTATTCCCCTACTAAACGTACCAGTATACGTACACGTTTGAAATCTCAACCTCTCTATTATCGGGAAATAACGGAAATCCGTCTTCAATTCAGTTATGAATAATGACTTAACGATTTGTATTAGAAACGTCAGTCAGCATTTGACTCTTTGATAAATTGTATTTGCTGACTATGTCATTGTTTCGACCATAAAACTTACAAAATGATTACTTTAAACGAAACTGCTGACATTCTTGTTTCATCAACTTGTTTGTCAATAATTAACCTCGTTTCAGAACGAATAGAATGCTCTTGATATCGAATCAACTGAGAGATATAAACTCTGTAGGCAGGAGATGAAGGTATATTGCTGCAATAGTAAGGAAAATTTACTATTTGAAGTAAAATATCCAAGTCTGAAACAGATTTGACAAACCCTTGCCGCGTGTCGGCAATATTAGATCGGACTCTAGATATATCGGAGCGATTTACTTGGTCACTGTTAATTATAATTGGTCATCGACAGTGTAGATGGATGGATGCTATTTAGCACTGGGTAGCAACAAAAAATAATCACATTCTTCTTTTAATGCAGGAAAGTAAGATTTCTAAGAAACTCACAGTAGTTGCAAGTAGAGGTCAGCTCAGACACAAACACTTATACAAGTAATTGCAATCAAATATAAGCAAAAGGTTAGCATTCAGATGCAATGAATGCAAAGAGGATACGCCTGTACTGACATCGCAAGTGGTAATATCAAAAATGGTGTCTACATATATTAATTATGCACTGTGCAATTGTGTAAAATCATGACATTGTTTGAACTTTCTAAGTCATCCATGCTAAAGTGTCTGTATATGTAAAACTAATACGACTCAGCCGTCCTATTGTTTCTCTTTTGTATTGTTACATTAGGTTGAGGTAGGATTCCTCTCCGTTGTTGTTGGTGATTTGATTTATCCTTCATCTGCATCGTATATTGTTATAAGTGTGAGCATTACTGTTGTGCTTGTCGGTGTTGTAACAATAGCCGTTTTTAGATGGAGAAAACTAAAATCCAGAAGGACACAAGAAGCTCAAAACTATGTTCAAAATGTGCAAGGTATCTGATTCAATTTTTTAAAGCATGATATTTTTTGTACAAGTGTTTCTTAAATTGGTGGTTTTAATTTTATTTTTCATGTTGGTGTGTCCTGTTTCATTTATTTTTCGCCCGCCTGGCACTGTGGTGTGAGCATATGGATGAGACAGTAAAAGCCAGATGTTTGAAGTTCAAATCCTACTTCGAAGACCTGTCTTTTGGTTTATATTGTAAATAATCGAGTTCCATTTTCGCAGTATATATTGGCATAAAGGGACCTTCACTGTTCAATTTCCCTGCATGTACAATTGGCGAAAAAAAAAAATCTTAAAAGGACAATTACCCCCCCCCCCCCAAGTATCCAATTATATGAGCATTAATTTCGCAGTGCTAGTGACCTACAAATGGTAGTATCCTAATATGAGTAAATAAATCTTGAAAGAGACTTAAAATAAAGAAATAAATAGACAAACGAATATTCATTGCTGTATACCTTTATAGATTCAGGATACGAAATGCTGAGAAGAAATCGGGATCAAACGTTTGATAATCATGGAATGTAAAGATTTACTAATCTCCCCAGATGACATTGGAATCGGAAATTGTGTTGGAAAAGGTAGATTTAGACGGAATAGAGAAAAAAACTATCAATTGTTTGGTTTTTGATATATTTATGTGCTCTTTTTTTCGTACTGACCTTGTACATGTATTTAGGAAATTTTGGGATCGTCTTTGAGGGTACATTGACCAAAGCAGTAGAAAATAATGAAATCAAAGTGGCAATCAAGTCCTTACACCGTATGTAACTATTACCATGTAGTGATCAAATTGTCCTTAAACGATGCTTCTTTTTCTTCCAACAAGCATTGTTTACCTTGGATCTCTTTTTTTCAATTAAGATAATAATATTTCACTGATTTTACGTCTATTTTCCCATCTTCACTAATGTCATATTCTGTACAATTCTTCTATTTTCATTTACTTGGATATTTAATAAAACTAGTATTCGCTCATTTTACATTTACATTCCCATTATTAGAATGCCACGACGAGCACTGTACCAGTGTAAAGAAGCCAAAGTGATATCGGGACAAATTAAAAAAAAACTACGTTGCACTTTGAAATGTCGCTTCTTCTGTTAGCTGACATCGTAGCTCAGTCGGTAGAGCGCTCACTCCGTGTTCAGAAGGTCGCGAGTTCCGCGACTGACCTAAGCAGATACAATAACGGAAGCAACTGTTCCTACGCCAAGCGTTCGGAACTTTTATGTAAACTTGTAGGTCCTTCGGTTGAGATATTTAATCCTGACACCCCATGTAATATTTGAAAGATAAAGAACCTTCAATGCTCGATGGTACTAAGTGCTGAGGACTCCTCTAATATTGAAACCCTTCGTTGATAAATGATGATGTTACTAACTGAGTGCAAATTTTCACAAAGAACAATAAATGCATCTAATGCCTGCCTAATGCATTTGAGAGGGCTTATATAGGCTATGTCTCCTGCCCAATCCGTTTATGTATTTCTTGCATAATAAAATATGTTCAAAGCAAATCATCTTATCCTTGCCCACCTTGTCATTTTTCTTTTTAGTATTATTCACCAAAAGATATTTATTCAAAGAATTGCATTTGCCACCCTTCATTTCTAAATAAACATACAAAGTCTTCCTTTCTTGTTATCCTTCTCCAGACTTTTGTTTATACCACAACTACTTTAACGTGCTTTACATCTCATTCAATTAATATTTACTCTATCAAGATTTACACAACTATTCCTCTCTCAACATATAAATTATTCCTTTTTCTTAGATAAGGAATCTCAGGATATAGACGTCAAGGACTTTGT
Source organism: Saccostrea glomerata (assembly GCA_003671525.1). NCBI lineage: Eukaryota > Metazoa > Mollusca > Bivalvia > Ostreida > Ostreidae > Saccostrea > Saccostrea glomerata. The sequence continues at coordinate 236,044 of PRKT01000173.1, read as the reverse complement.
CAATGAAGCTTTACAAATGGCTGATTTCCACCATCCAAATGTGATGACTTTAATTGGAATTTGCATTGCTAGTGAAATGCCTTTGGTGATTTTGCCATTTATGGGTCATGGAGATATGTTAACATATATAAGAGATAAAAACAATGTAAGCTGTTTCATATTTGTATAGTTTTATCAAGTTTGTTAGAATATTTAACCAAATTATTTGAATCAAATTGTATTGGGATAAAGATTTAAACACAAGCAAAATCACACGTGCAAATTGAATGCGAATCCAATGTCTGATGAAGAACGGTATATAAGGTATTAGTGGACATTTTAGCGAGACGCAAATTTAGCGATTTCTACCTAAACTCTGATATATTTTTAGTGAGAAGTAAATTTAGCAATTTTAAAGTGCTAACTAAAGACGCTATTACAAATAATTAATTTTTAGCGATATTAAATTTTAGCGATGTCAGCACTCTCTCTAATAATGCCAATATTAAATTCTCGCTAAAAATTCTACTTATACGGTATTACAAATCTTACGCATATGTTCTTATTTAACCAGGTGATGACACTTTTGAATATTTTACAATTTGGCGCTGATATTGCCACCGGTATAGAATACCTGACTTTACAAAGGGTGGTTCATCGTGACTTAGCTGCAAGAAATTGCATGTTAGTTTTCCTTTAAAATATTTAAAACAGGTATCCCTTTTGTAAATATTTAGTTTAATTGCGTCAATCTCATTGACTTTTTCGAAGGCTTGGGGAAAACAAAACAGTAGTAGTAGCAGACTTTGGCCTGTCACGTGATATATATGAGAAAAATTATTACTGCATTAGTAATAAGAATTGCAAGTTGCCGGTGAAATGGATGGCGCCTGAAAGTCTCGAGAAAGGACTCTTCACAGCCCAGTCAGACGTGGTAATATATTTGATTTACTAGTATTCTCGTACTTTAAATTCAGCAAATCATTTTCCTTTACTACTTTTATTAAATAATGTTTTCTTCCAGTGGTCTTTTGGTGTAGTGCTTTGGGAATTGGTAACTAGGGGAAATAAGCCATACCCAGAAGTGGACGGATGGGACATGCTCAGATTTCTGAAGACGAACAGGAAGTTGCCACAGCCTAAGTATTGTCCAGATGTGTTGTAAGTATTCATTTACAATTTAATCTAAAACGTAGCTGATTGTGTAAGCTCACAAAATATGATTGTTTTCAATTTATAAAAATATTAGATTTGTCATCATTTTCGATTAATTTGTATTTTATTTAAAAAAAATGTATTTTAGATTATTATTTTTTCTTTGTTTCTGAATGGTTGGATGACCCAAGTCATTACTTACACATATTGAGGAAAGATGATCCAAAGTGGATGCCTTGATTGATATATTTTTTCCCCATTAAGGATTGCTCATACTAAAAATATTAATTTTCTAAACAGGTAGAAATTGTAAAGTTTTCTGGATGTTCAAAATTCTCCTTCTTCTTTTTTTCTTTTTTTTTTTGCAGCATATCACTTAATATTTTTATATCATTCTTTTTTCCGATGGATATATTTTTCTTGTATTGGATCTTAATACGAAAAACTTTAACCAGCACGATTTATCTTGTCATTTTACCTGCATACACTTGTAAACATTTTATGATTTTGGGAAAACAAGTATTGTTTAGGATCATCTGCCCTTAACCGTAGAGTATATTCTTCCATAGAACGGCAAATTTTTTACCACCGGAGAAGGTTTGCAATTAACATTCAGTTTGTTTTTAAACTCTGATTAATATTACGAAAAACATGCAGAGGTATTTTAATAAATTATTTTAAATGTCTGTACAATAAGCTTTTTCTGTGTTTCAGGTACTCTGTAATGTCAAGCTGTTGGGAAATAGACCCCGACAGAAGACCAACATTTTCCGACCTTGGCGGTGAATTGACCAGATTCACAATTCCATCCTCAGATGATAATTATCTGGAACCTTCTTTCACTCATGACCGATTTCAGAATACTTATGTCAATGTTGAACTAGGGATAGAATACCTCGACCTGCACTGAGAAATTTAATTTAGTATTGTTAAGAACAATGCCATTTATCTTTTTTCGTTTTGAATTAGGAAAAAAGTAAAGTGTTGTTATTTAAATGCTTTCGTTTTTTCCTTACCACGTGTATGTGAAAAAAACCATAATATGTACATGTGAAATTACCTATTCATTTCCCCCCCTTTTTTTCAATTTCTGCAATGCTTTTAAAAGAGAAAACATTTTTTCAATTTTCAACTAGGAATCAATGAAAGTGAATTAATTCAGGACCTTCAAAAAGAAAGAATTTGCATTCAATTTCTTTTTATTCGTTGAAAATAATGCAAACACATGCAAGTATACCCAAACTCAAATTAATACTTTACGTTTTGCGGACTTAATCCGCTTTGTACCCAGGTACGATAAGGCTTACAAGAGAATATTGTATTGTACTCTCAGCATGCACTTCTCTGAACTACAAATGTATGACGTCATAATGGAAAATGACGTAAAGTCACTGCATACTTGAGTTGTAATAATGGGGAGAGTGTTATAAACTTTACACATTATTTCAATCTGCATATAAGGCTGCAGAATGCTAGATAAACGTGTTTTTATAATTTTCAATAGTCTAATATATCTGAATAATTTAGATTACTTTGTTTTATAACTCTTGTTTAAGGGTCAGCGTGTTCAAACTACGTTCGAAAATATACGTCTGATATTTACCCGTGGACAGAGGCAAAATTAATAATATGTGTATAAAACAGCCTGGCGCAGGTTGTTAATGAGGATTTATTTAGTGTAAATATGTAAGAGGTGTTTCTCCTCTAACTGAATCCTGCTTGAGAAAAATGTATGATGGCTTTGTTTTAAAACAGATAACAATATTCAGCGGAAAATACCCTCAGATTTTTCGGTAAGTTGAAGTTAATAAGTGAATAAGAAATAAATTGTTCCAAAGAAATACTATAACTTTTCCCAAGCACATTTCGGTTTCACAAGGATGCAACGAGTTTATTTATGTGACAAAAAGTTAATAATAATTGTGTTAATACATTTAACCTGCACCGAAGCGATTTATGTGAAACATTTATAAAAAGAAGAAATGACCGTCAGGTGATCAACAAGGTCATGTGTGACATCGTTACAAATATGTTTATATATAGCCTAGAGGATTCTCTTTATGAATTTGGCGTACTGAAGTACATAACTTAAAAATAAAACTCAAAATCATCTTTGCAATGCCGTGTTATGTTTTAAATGCATTTTAAGCCCGGGAAGCCTGAACAGTACTGCGTAATTATTTTGCTGTAATTAAGATGGATCTGAAGAGAAAAGAAAATACTTTGTATTAAAATGTTTTATATTAGAATTATATGAAATTATACAAAGAAGGTATATATTGTATATTGAAGAAGGTATATGTTGTATATTGAATTATTTTAAAATCATATTCACAGTTAACACAAATAAAAACACATCCCTAGTCTACTGTGAACAATGAGCTCACAAAAACACCCCGCCTCCAATTATTTTGATTATAATGGCAAAGTCCATGGTTTGTTAAAGGAGACCCAAGTGCCATTGTGTAGAATAAAATCTATGTAGGTATCATCAAATTATATCCGTCAGTATAGGAACAGTTGCGGATAAGAGATGGATACCCTCCATTATTACACAAAGAATGGCAATGTTCATGTTTTACTATAAGAAACCTAAAATATCAATAGGAGGTGCAGAATGGCAAAATGTACATGTAACAAAAATCTGTGCAAGTTTCGTTAAATACAATTGATTTGAAGAAAAGGAGTTGCGTGGGAATTGGGTACTCAATAGCGTAACAGTCGGACAGACATATGGTCGTACAGCTAGGCGGACGGTCATACTGATCACTGTATACACTCCAACTTTTCAAGCGGGATGGGGTTATAAAATCTGAATCATTCTTCAATCTAAACTGTCTTTTCGTTATGAAAAAAGTTTTTCTTCAGTTCCATCATTTCTTAAAATGTTAGCGTATAATAATACTATTCAAAAGAAGTGATCACTTTCTACTTTAGTTAAGCAACATTATTTTCAATATACTCAGACAATAATCTTTTGAACTTCTTCCAAGCGCACAATGATTTCATTAATTTGAACATTTTACCTGTTATGCGTTGTTTAACTAATTTGCACCACACCATATTCTCATCAATAACATTAAATGATTTTGATAATCAATGAAACAGCAGTATAGTAGGCCATATTTTCCCGCAAAATATGTTAAATGATGTTTGTAGTACAATTAATACATTAATCTTACTGTATCTAGACTTTAAGCTTAAAGACGAACACGTATCTAATAATATTACCTAAACCAGACAGTAAATAAACATTTTGAATTAAATATGGAGTTGAACAATTTTTGTAACGTTGGGCAATAAGGAATTTTTAAATTCTATAGGAAATTCGATACGGATACGATCCTCATCACAGCTTTTATTTTGATTTACTTTACCAATTGTATAACTGGGAAATTTTTACCTTCATACGACATAAAACATTGAACATAATTATATTCATGTGAGCCATGTCTTGTAGAAATGTGAATTTCGCGGGTATGTTAAGGCAGCACATGGACAAGAATTCGGCGAATAAACACTTTTTTATAATTATGTAACACTAATTAATCGGAAAAGTCAAGGATAAAACTTTTGTTAAAATTATGCATTCTATAGACTTCAATGGGACTCATACTACATGAAGCACTTCACCACGACGTCACCACGTGACGTCTATAATTAGAAAATATGCCTTAATGAAAAATAGAAAAGTTCAACACTACCCCGGGGATAATTAATTTTAATTTGTAATAATAGTTATGTAAAAACATCTCTGTACCATGAAAAGTGCTGCTAGAATCCTACTGTCCTATCACAGAAATAATTATTCTACACTTTCGGACGAAACCTTCCCAAAATTTTTACATTTTGTTCATAACATCGAAAAAAAATGCATTAATTCCCGTAAACCATACGATTCTAGCAGCACTTTCCAAAAACAATAGAATAAGAACTTTAAATAGAAACAAAAATTAAGTTTCAAAGTGTGTGGCGTAGTGTTGAAATTTTGCATCTTATTTGAATACCTTATTCATAAGCTTTATTCCCACATGAATCACACATGATATTCATTCTAAATGCTTTTAAACTCCGATTTCTTGTGTTTGTTTACATGAATTCTCGTTACGTTTCACTTTCACTCTGCTACTGCATGATCAACAGTTATGACGTCACGGGTTTGGTATTTAACCCTTGTGATAACTACAGAGACCCAGAAACGACAAAATTCCGTTTATATTATGCCTCTGCATATTTTGATTAATTTTTTAGACCTCAAATCAATCTTAGATATCGATTATAAGAAATTGTTATCTCTAAACCTCACGTCATATAGCTTACTATGACGTCATATCATATAGGCAAGTAGAATATTTGGTTGTAACCTTAACCTACCTGCGTTAAAACAAAAGTAATTGAACAGTGGTCAGAAAAATGTGCAAACTAATATACTGAATTGAAATAAACACATACAGTACCAGTAATCAATAAGACTACGTATTAAACCATTGCAATTGTTATTATGAAAAGTGGAATTTCTTTTACTCACAAGTTATTCCGAAAAACAACCCCTCATATTTAAACTTTGACCCTTTATGCAGTTATTGCCCCTTTCACAATAAAGCTTGTTATCGCTTCTCCTTCGAAACCGTTAACCTTAGAGATACAAAACCTTAACCAATGTCTTCAACTAATTAAGAAGACTTTTCAGTCTAACCATTGTGAAAGTTTTTCGACCCCTTCAATGAATTATTGCCCCTGAAAGTTTCTTAATTTCACAAAAAATCAAAAAAAATTTTAAAACGAGAAGTTTCCAAATATTAGAAATAAATTTCTCTCTATACCTCTAATGTCCTTAAACATATACTATCTATCTTTTGTCTTTAAAATGTTCTCTTTAATTTCTTTCGAAGATTCCATTCTTGTCCCCTATAAGTTTGACCCCTTTAAAAATTATTGCCCCTTGTGCGAAAAACCTTGTTATCACTACTTCTTCGAAACCATAAGCCGTAGAGACATGGAACTTTCACTCATGTCTTAAGGGTTTTCAGACACAACTTTTGAGTTTCAGTGCAAAGGGTCATATGACCCCTTATATGAGTTATCACCCATTAATGTCTATGTGCTTGATATTAAACCTTATTACTCAATAACTATACGTTGTAGAGGCATGGGGTTAGTTGCAATGTGACACTTGACCTTTGACCTTGACAATTTTCTCAAGGTCAAAGGTCAAGGTCGTTCCCAAAATTCCATTTTTAAAATTATTTTTATGCTATAACCCACTTTTAGTTTCTTTTTATGATATTTAATTTCAAAGAGGTAAATATTAAACAAAATTGAAATGAAAAGAAGGTGGAAAGACCTCTTATTGTTCTGTGAATAATAAGTCTCCTAGTTATTTTATTTCTGGAGATGTTTTGAAACCTTAAGACTTATCGAAAAAATTTATAGTTCATGGTATTGGATATTAAAAGTTATTCCGAAAAATGACCCCCCCCCCCATATTTGATCTTTGACCCCTTTCGAAGTTATTCCCCCTTTCGCAAGAAATGCTTGTTATCACTACTCCTCAGAAACCGTAAACTATAGAGGTATGAAACCTTCACCAATTTCCTCAACTAATTAAGGGGACACTTCAATCTTTTCATTGCAAAAGCATTTGTTGACCCCTTCAATGAGTTATTGCCCGTGAAACTCTATGAATTTTAGGAATAATTAAAAATTTTCAAAACGAGAAGTCGTAAAGGCATGGGACCAACTGCATAAGACTTATTGACCTTTGGCCTTGAAATTGATGTAATGGTCAAGGTCATTCCAAAACTGAGAAATTAAGCTTTTTATAGCTCTTTTGTCTTTCAACATATACTTAATGTCTTCGCATCATTAATATGTACTCTTAAAATCATTTCAAATATATCATTCTTGTCCCCTAAGATTAACGTTTTTAAAAGTTATTGCCCCTTATGCGAAAATCCTTGTTATCGCTACTCCTCCGAAACCGTAGACAGTAGAGACACCAAACCTTCACTAATCTTTTAAAGGTCTTTAGGCCTAACTTCACTGTATAAGTGCGAAAGGATCTGATGACCCCATATATGAATCATTACCCTTTAACGTCTATGTACTTACTATTAAACCTTATAACTAGAAAACTATAAGTGGTAAAAGTATGGGGTCAACTGCATTGTGACCCTTGACCTTTGACCTTGAATTTTTTTTTCAAGGTCAAGGTCATTCCGATTTTTTTTTCTCAAAAATTTTATTTTTCTATCCTTTAAGCCACTTTTATTTTTTTTTCATGGTACATAATTTTAAAGAGTTAGATATAAAACAAAATAGAAATACAGAGAAGGTGGAAAGACCTCTTATTGTTCTGTGAACAATAAGTCTCTTAGTTTATAAGTACATTTGATAAATATGCGGGATCGGTAAACAATGAATTCTAACGATGACGCCAAAGTTGTCTGTTAACATACTTTGAAAGTATATGGAATCAGAGCAGAGTAGAAGAAAAACAAGAGGTTTGATTACTATTTTCTACTCTACGTAATTGATAATTATATATTCTTCAGGATAATAAACCTATTATAAACTGTTTAAAAGGGAGACATCACCAATTATCAAGCGCCCTCGGGTGACAACCCTACTCAGACCTGATAATTGATGATGTCCACCTTCTAAACAGTCCATAATTGTATAATAGTATGTTGTTTTACGTACCATTCAAGAATTTCCAACTCATGTAGAGAATGAAGTCACCATATTTAGGAGAAAGACTTCAAAGTTTGAAATTTCCTCGGCACTCAGGGTCAATGAGCAGTTACGGATCTTATATCGTTCAAAAGCCCCAGTTACATGGAACCTCGGTTTTTTGGTCTCATCCGAAGGATCAGCAACTTTCACTTCAAGTGCCGAGCAGATACCAATTTTTTTAATTAACTTGTGTCAGTGGCTGCCAAGATTCGAACTTATGACCTCTAGATAACGGAGCAAGCGCTATACCCGTTGAGCTAACGTAATCGGTGTAATGAAATGTCTTGATACAAGGTTTACAAAACTTTTAACTGCGATGCTTAAATCATTAATCTACATCCCCTTACTATGATTCTACTTCCAGTAGCATTTAACTAATTATATTACAGCAAAGGTAGCACGATGTATGCTGTATAAAGATAACAAAAGTTAATGAAACATCAGACAACCAAGCAAAGTATAAAAAATTAAGCATTCATTCCGTAAGAAAAAAAATAATCCCTGCATTCTTTGTGGAGATGGTGTTAAACTCACACACTCGAAAAGAATTTCCAGAGGTAGTTTAAGACAACAAGGAGAAGTAAGCATTCCATATAATCCGGTCACATCCATGATAACATAAGCCCATTTTATTGATCATGTAGATGTCTGTTGTTCAACAGGTAATCCAAAATATGAAACAATTTGTATAAAATATGTTTCTCAAATTATACGTTGTACCTAGCAAAGTCATTCTAATGATCGCAGAGTAAATAAAGAATGCTTTATGTATATATTTATATATATTTCCTGTTGAAATGTTTGGATTTGATTAATAAGTCAAATACTGAAAGACGTGATTTCAGTTTGTCTCTAAAACATCGATAAAGGAAAAAGAAGCATCAGGTGTTTGGACATACATGTAATTTGCATGACAATGACCGCTGAAAACGATGCAAGTTGAAAAGAAATACTATATGCAAAGACATTTTCGCCAAGTTGATTTTCACCCCTTTTGCCCTACCCTCATTTCGGCGAATCTAAAATAGGCGCTTTCAAATACTACAGTATACTTTCTTTTTAAAAATACTATGTGTTTGCGAATTTTAAAGGGGGCTAAATTGTCTGCGAGTGAAAAAGGGCGAAAATAACATTTGGCGAAAAATAAAATATGCAGTTATATATTATTTTCCTATGTTTAAAAGATATTTTTTGTGAAAAAAATCTAAAATTACTTTATTGAATTTTAAATTAAATACAGAAGATACTGATGATTTGTTCTTATCAGTAATTTTCTTCTCCACTACTTCTGAATGAAGAATTTTTTTTTTACATAATTATTTACCTATTATATAGATAACCTTTTAGAATAAAAAACAAAATTCATTGAAAAGGAAAAGGACATATAAAAGCAATTGATATCCTCATGTTTCCTGTTAATGATAACCTAAAAGTCTCAATTAAGATACAAGGAAATGAAATCTACACGTATACAGTAGTTATAGTCAATCCTATATAGTCAGTGTAATAAAAAGAACTTTTTTTGTACAGGCAATTTCAAATGTATAAATCCCGACTTTTTGATGATGTGTGTGCATCGTGTTTTTCATGTCTTCATTAGTTATAACAATTGCATGTAAGAGGCAACAATTGAGGAAATTCTTTCACTTCATTTATGAGAACATTGCTTATTCACTTCCTGAGAACTTCTTGCTTTTGGAAAAAAGAAACCTCAAGTAATATTTTTTTTTAACCGACTTAACTCGGCAGAATACAAGTAAGTGTTTTTAAACACCATATTCTTGATTTTTCATTTTGAATCATTCACAATAATTTAATTCTGGTTGTAACGCTGTATTTAATTGGATAAAAAATTTACTTTATATCTTATAAAATGGGTTAACTACGTCACAATGACTTGCGTCAAAAACGCATCATTCCGCCTAACGTTACATTCAAATTTTGTACAAACTGAAGTTATTTTGTTAGTACAATCATCTTTTTTTCTTACATCAAATGATTGAAAATTAAATGATAAACAATGTTTTAAAAGCTACCCATTTTATATGGTATAAACTGGGTTGGAACAGTTTACGCTTTTTCATAAACCGCTTTGCGGTTAATAAAGCGTAAACTGCCCCAACCCAGTTTTTACCGTATAAAATGGGTAGCTATTAAATTCATTACTTAGATAAATGAATCATAATATACAACTTATTTCAAAAGTTATGGTAAATTGATTGTATCAGAATTTTCTTTTTTGAATGCATAAAAATTGAAGTTGGCAATGTAGTTATCATCATGGATAGCGTAGAGAAATAAGAAATGTCCATATTAGCAATATTTTAATTATTAATCTGTCAACCATTATAAGATACTACCGGTATAAAGTGTATAAATTGCACAAAAACACAAAAATGAGATAATTGTTTTTCTTTAGGGCTTGCTATTCACAACCAAATTAGAAAACGCAAAATAATATACTATTTGTATCTGAAAACAAAATATTAACAAAGCCTTGTTTCTTCAGGTTCAAAACTCATTTTACATATAGCTCTACTGGTCACAGACCAAGAGAACCTATGCGATAATGTTTGTTATCTCCATATGTTTCTAAACGTTACCCCTTCTACAGTTTTGATTATATTTCAGTATAACTTGGCACACAAGCAGATCAAACTAAGATCCTGTGTATCTTGATTCAGATGAATGGTGTTGCCCTGGTTATTAAAATAGATATCTCTGTTTAATACTTTCACAAATGCTACTTCTCCTACAGATTGATTAACTTTATCTTTATAACATGACATCCAAATAGACAAAAATACACAAAAAATATTAAAAATCTTATTTTATCTAAAAGTTGTTGAAACTTCAAAATTTTGGACTGGTCTGAATGACATATCTTTGCACTGAAACAAATTTTAATTTTATTCTTGATACTTACGAAAAGTGGCTATATTAATATTGTTATGTATCAATAAAGAAATAAAACTTTAAGACAAAAAAATAATTTTATGCAGATTTGAAATGTTCGGAAACAAAACCTCTTCACAAGTATCGTCATTCCACACTTTGTGTTGTGTACAGAGTTCAGTAAATTGAAAACTTCCTTGAAACGTACACAGTTTTTATAAACAGGGCACGAGCTCTGTTCTTGTTGATGTTTACGATTCACCGGGTGCGTTCAATTGTTAAAGTCTGCTCTCCACAACTGCATTGACTGACAATATACTCTGTGTATGTTTTGCATTTCTATACTCTGAATTTTTCTGGATTATAAGTTTAAATGTTTTTCATGAATACACAAGAAGATAGCCACATTTCCTAAGTATTAAGTATACAATTAAAATTTGTTAAAGTGCAATGATGTGTCAATCAAACTCGTTAAAAATTTTGAGTTTCAATAACTTTATTAGATGAAAAGATATAATATTTTCATGTGAAATGATACTGCAATATATAAGTTGTGATATTGTACAGAAAATTTGAGAAAATTATTAACTTCAAATCTATGTCTATGCACTTTTATTTTTTCCTATATGGTATTGCCATTTTTACTTAAAGTAGAAGTTTCTTTGAATTTTTTTTTTCTGTTGATGAACGCTGTTGTCATAGTTACTTAAAATAGAAATACCTGTCTACTCTGCGTACTACTCATACAGTTTCTGTATAATAGCAATAAAGAGGTTATGGTTTTAGCTTTATTGTGCCCTAAAAAATCCATATTCTAAAAAAAAATCTAAAACTGGCTTAAATGTTAGTTTAGTTTATGAATATGAAATATCAGGAAAGATAATGAAATAAAGGAGTACCATTTCTGGAATATGACGTCATTTTTTATGCATTTCTCTATTTTAAACAGAAAAAGCCTAAATTTGACCTATTTCAAGGGGAATTTTCTTTAAAAAATAGAGTCGACAGCCGTCGCCCACTTTAATGTTTGCATATGTTGTGCAAATACAATGGAAAATCAAATATCTCAAAATCTTTCTGGGTGATGCCTGTAGACAATATTTTCTGAAACAAAATACCATTGAAAATTAATGTCTTCTGCAACATTTTAAGAACATACGATAAAATACACATGTTTATGACATTGCAATAAGTATCTAAAATGCATGCGAGAAAAATTATTTGTATATATCTTATGAATGGAATTTCAATGAGGCAGAATACATGAGTTTTCATTTTTTACATCAGTTTCATTTTTAAGAAAATCACAGGGCAAGATTTATATTGAAACTGTACCATCTTCTTTTGACACAATAAGAGACTTAATTTATATCGATCACTATTCAAATTATTGCTGTTGAAACGTGCCATCATGTCCTTTTTTGTTATACTTAAGATTTTTTTTTATAAAAAATTTTATGCTTTCATTTCATTTTAATTACAAAAAACAGAATAGAATCCATTTAAAGGATGATCAAGTGGCTCCTCTTTTGTGTAATGTGGAGTGGCTACACTTCCTTTGATATTATCCAACTGTTCACAAAGGACGACAGGGGAAGTCTTACTCACATGGTTGTAACCAATGAAAGCTTGTTTATTGGAGCTACAAATGTTTTATACCAACTGGACCTTAATCTACGGTTAAAAATTAAGATTATCACAGGCCCTAATAATGACTCACAGAAATGTGGAATTTATTTGGACATGTGTGCTTCCTTGAGTAAATTGTCACCCATGGATAACCACAATAAAATTCTGTTGCTTCATTCCAATAAGATTGTGATCTGTGGAAGTCTTTTCCAAGGGAATTGTGAAATTAGAAAAGTCAAAAATATCAGAGAGGTGGTTTTTATTGGAAATTCCCCAGTGGTTTCCAATGAAATTGATGTAAAAACAATTGCATTCACCACAGAAGTTATGAATAGTGCTACTTCTAGGATGGAAACAATGGTTTATGTAGCAACTGAATATACAAGATTTGACAAGTCAAAAAATTCCTTAGAATTTAATCATAGACGATCCCATCCCCTAGTTAGCACTCGACTTTTGGATTTTTCACTGCGTGGAAAAATAGCTTATGAAACTGAAAACAAATACATGAAACCTGGATTAATATCATTTGTTAATGGAATTGCTTCGGGAAATTACAGCTATATTTTATTCAATGAAAAGAATCCAGATGATACAAAACACTATTCAAAAATCGTTCATATGTGTAGAAAGGATGACCTATTAAAAACGTTTTTGGAAATACCATTTATTTGCAAATCAAATAAAAAGATTTTCAACATACTGAAGGCCGCAAAGTTAATTAAACCTACTGCGGGCTTATTGAAATCACTGCAGGAACAGTTCCCCGACCTGACTTCAGAAGATGATGTCATAATCGGACTTTTCGGTGACGGTGAAGACAAAAGTTCAGCTATTTGTCTGTTTAGTATGCCAGTAGTGAAAAAGAAAGTCCTTAGTAATATAAAGACGTGTCTTAATGGAAGCACAGAATATGCAGCTAATTTAAAATACAGAAATGGATTAAAATGCACAAAAGTAGATACGGTAAGGACAAAAGAAAGATTTTTTTTATTAAAAGTTGTGGTAAAAAATTTTCTCATTTGCTCATTAATTCTCTTTTTTACACCCCAATTCAAGTTTCATTTGCTAAAGTTCCTTTTTAATTTTGTTACTTGAAGTTATTTCTACTCAGATAAATGTGCATAAAAGAAACTAACCCTGATATTCTGTAAAAGCACTCTATTTCTCGTTACAAAGCGAGTTGTGATCTGAACCTCAAACATAGATTAGTTAACGAATCATAATCATCAGGTTACTTGACACAAAATGCTTTAATGGATCATCACAACTGTATTGTACTAGGGTTGTTCGGCAACTTCGTGGACGACGTAAATCTTTGTTATATCATTCACTATAAATTAAAAATAATCACAATACAATATGTAAAAATATTAATTTTGTTTTGTTGATGTGTGAAGTTTCATTACATTCGATTTAAAAGAAATCAATTTGCTTTATTTTAAAATCAACAGGTTTTGTACCCGCAAAAATCACTTAACTGCAATGTAATATCAAAACATAGCGCCAGGAATTTAAAAAAAAATACTAGCCCTATACTTTTCAGACAGTATAATCCAATGCCCATTCATTAAATCCCTTTTTAATACTTGACATTTATTTTTTAACAATTACTGTCGTTGGATAATATCCTTTATAAAGGTTGTAATTTATTTCATTACTTAACTCTGCTTTTACAGGATAAAAACTATTAGGCGCCAAAGTCTCTCCTGAACCTTAACTTCCAAACATTTTCGTTCAAAATTTTGGGATTAAACCGTCTCTTCACAGATTGTCTTCATTCGATAAAGAGTCTCTGTCACTCAAATACTGAATTTACTATTTGTACACACATGAACGACTCGCTTGTGACATGCTTTCTTGAATCCTCCAACATATTTAGAATTAATTCAGGATTTTTTCTGAGTAAAACAAAAATTGCATCATTTTCTGCTGCTCCATGACGTTCTTAAACGTCATCGATTTTATTGTTTTCAATGAGGACTAACTGTCTTCTCAAGTTGATATCTTTACAACAAATCAAAATAATAAGCTATGATTTAGAATATTTATCGATGCACCAATACTTAATTTGAATTTCTATGCTGTTTTTTGTTTTACTCCATCATTACATTATTCAGAGTATTGTTTGCAACTTACTAAATTTTGACCTGCTCCGTGATCCGATTTTTGCATGTCTAAAATCTGGATAATTTTTTAATCGTGATATTTTGAAAAAATATATCCTTACAAATCATTCGAACTTTTTGCTAAAATATTTGTACCAAATTTCGATAGCATATGACATCAAAAAAAGATATGACAGAAGTCCTCAAACTTTTCAAATAACCCTCGTATTATGTTTTTTTTAAATAAAAGGCATGGTAAGATAAGTTAGTTATTTTGGACTTTGAATAGGCCAAATATTACAAACAAAAACACATGCATAATGTACATTTGACCCACCAAAGACAGATGAGTCTGGTTATGTATACACTGTGCTCATAAAAAAATTCCTTATCAATCCTTATCCATCTATTCTATTTGTGAGATAAGGCATTTTTAATTTATTAATTCTATTGTTGTTATGATAAAAAGAAAGAAAAAAGAAAAGGCTGTGGTTAGTATCCTTTAAGCATGCCACTCGACCCATTCTTCTCACTTTCGTGGAGAGCACAATGGCATTTAAGGTCAAGATCTAGTAAATAGCTTTAGACTATTTTTTTGGTGCTAGATCCATTATGACGTCATAATCAATTTCAACTTTGTTTTTCCCGTACTTTACGACTTTAGCAAAATTATGCAGAAAAAAGACATTTTCATGACATTCAATTTAAAATAAGAAGAAAAATAAACCGGATACCTATATTAAATTTGATATTGATTTAAAGAGGAGGCCACGAACATACTAATTACTGTTTTCTGAGAGACTGTAGGCAATCTAGATACATTTCCTCTGTCGAATATGAAGAAAACTCCCATATTCATGACTGGTTTCTTATTTTTTGCATTGAAAATGACAGTTTAAAATACAATTTTTAATCTTGTTTACCTACAAATTATGCACCGAAACGCCTTATTTGACCAAGCTAAAGTTGTAAAGCATCAATAAAAGAATTTATTTCTCAAATTTGATAAATCTGTAGGCACCTTTCATTTACTAGATCTTGACTTTAAGCTAAAATTCATAATTTTGGATGTCGTCGGTCCTATAAAACACGAATTCAACAGAATCAGCATTTATTTAAACCCAGTTAGATTTCTTTCATGAAAATCTAATCACGAATTTGCATTACATCAGACCGGCCCGTGAGGCTTGCATATACAAAGTATTCACATCTATAATGCTCATAATATTGTGTACATTCATTTGTTTTAATTTTTGCATATTTACTAAATCATGGTCAATATAAGATATTACAGAACACATTTGCCATTGTGGATTCTATTAAGAAAATAAACCGTGTGTCCATGAACTTTTTGGACAACTCTCCTTCGCAGATATATACAAGTGCATGTATAATTTTCATAATTTTGGACAATAAAATCTATTACTTCTGAAAAGAATATAAATACTGATAGTGATGAACCAAACATCTGATAAAATATAGCTGTTTACATAAGGCATTGCGAATAGGTGCAGCTCATCTGTCAGTCAGCAATGTCAGTAACGTCAGGAAGACGAGTTTTGAATTTATTATTTAAATGTTTCCCACTTTATGACTTTAAATTTGGGATAGATAAAAAAGTGCAGATTTAAAACAAAGGCAATGAATGCATATATCGTCCTACTCAACTGATATATATAGTTCATTGAAATTGCTTTAAGGTAAAAAATATGTCGAACAAATCTTTATCAAAGGTTTTTAACAAACATTTCAAAATGATAAATTAGCACTTACTTATCAATCTGTTAAAAGCTCATATCATGTTTTCTTGTTATTAGATGTAGTACAGCCTGTGAAACTTGGAATGGTAATAACCTACAACACATACTCAGTTACATGTATTTTCAGGGGAACTTGTCATAAAATTGCCATTCATCCATTTGATAATTTAAACAGTTTTAACTGGTTTTTTTTCAAAAATATTTTTCATTCAATTTATTTGAAAGATTAGTTAACTATTTAAAAAAATATAGGCAAATATTCTCTATTTTTTTAGTCAATTTTCCACCGTAAATTTGAAAATACTTTTCAGAAGGTTTTGTCAGAATGTTTTCAATCTTTCATATGATGAAAAACATACCAAAATAATTACAAAAAGTGATTAAAGTACTTATCTTTCCCCTCAAACTAACGAGAAATAGGCTATTGACCTATATATATGTTACTTTTCTTGACCTTTTTGCACTTGCACAGAATTTAATTTTTAAATGACTGTACGGGGTTAATTTAAGATTTACAATTCGAATATTTATCAAAAATGGTATTTTTCTATTCAAACAGATAAAATTTGAAAGAAAATATTTCAAACATCAACTATTAAAATATAACTTAAACAACATTGGCATATCACTATAAAAGGAATGCAATTCATTTTTTGATAGACATAAAAAACAATCTTCAACACATTTTTGACTCAAGACACAACAAGATATTATAGTCTTTATTTTGTATTTAATTAATTTAACATGACTATCCTCCTCTATCCCTTTTCTCCATAAGTAAGTTGTTTTCTGCAATCTTCTATTTTTGATGGGAATTGCTTCCATAGCATATACCGTTCGTTTTCTTTTTTAGCATATATCCTTGTTTCCTTTATCAGGACACGTTCTTTTTGTGAATAAATCGTACTACATTTTGATAATTTTTCCTTTCATAGGATTTTCAAATACAAGTAGATGTACGTTTGCAATCTGTATATAATACCCAAATCCTTACTCACACTCTTAGAAGTCTCGTAGCTGGGCTTCGGTACCTTCATTGCTTGTTTCTCTCCTAGACCCGTAAACATAAGATTGCTTTTCAAAGATCTCCATTGAAGATCATCGACTATTTAACATACCTCGCCACTGTCCCGCCCTATGATATCTAGATTCCTGCTCATTAGTTCGATGGTTATCTTTTATCGCCTTATCTCTTTGGTCAGGTTTTTCAACATTTACAGTATTCCTTGTCTTCATGACCTACATCATCAATATGCTGGGAAGTTCAGGCCAGGAATAAAAAATTATAGTCATTGAAATTATCAAGATAGCTTAAAAAGGCTGTTTTAATGAAATGTCACAGATACAATTCAGGAAACGTTTCTGCTCATTAATCAGCATCATTGCAAAAACTTAAGCATCGACATCCAGTTAGCATCAGGGTAGCAACATTGATAACAGCATCAAAAAGTAAATATGAAATAAGCAATTATAGCATTGACATACTCGAAATCAGCTTTGCCCTACTAGCATCAGAAAATCGGTGATTTTTTTCAACTTTAAATTGCACACGAAAAAAAGATAACTGGTAACATTATTAACAAATAACGTATAATGAAATATCATATTCATTGTATGTTGTTTTACGTACCATACAAGTATTTCTAACTCATGTACAACAAAGTTAGCATCATATATACTGTATAAAGATAACAATAATAAAATAAAACATCAGGATTGGGTTGCTTAAAACACTGGTTAACCTCTGGTTAAATCTCTTATTCAGCGGTTAACTTGTAACCATTGGTTAAATTCTGTTGCTCAAAATTTATCCACTGGTTAACTTTGCTTTCCAGTGGTTGAATATTAGCTAAAGTTGGCCATTCGACAGAGGTGGGTTAAATCTCTTAACCAGGAGATAAATATGACTAACAAATTATAATTTGTTGTAAATTTTGGGGGATAACAAAAGAAACAAATGCTTATAGATATTGAAACCGAGAATTTAATGTTGATGAATACTAAAAAAAACATATGCAGTCATTTATAAATCAAGTTTAAGTGGCTTTGTAGCAATATAAGGCAGGGATAACAACATTGTCAAGGATATGATAGGTTTTTATGTGTTCATCGTCAGCACAAATGTTTTAAATGGGTTCTTTTAAGGATTAATTTGTTGGCATTGCAAATGATCTTATCAAGTGGCCTTTACTGCTTACTGAAAAATAAATAATAATTATTATAGGTATATTTTGAATAAAAATTATAAATGAATAAAATTGAGGATCATTTGCATATAGGTCTAATGATAATGGATATAAATAAATTGTTACTTTGGTTACCATACATCAATGTTTAAAGTCAATTGCCCCCCCCCCCCTCAACTCCTCCAGCCATTTTTTAAAATATTTTGCATTGTGTATTTGTTTTCGTATTTCAAAATAATATAAGTTATCATTTCCTTGCCGACATTTTTTATCTGCCTATTTTATTAAATCACCTTTCTTGTTGACTGCTGCATTAAATAAAATGTAGCAAGTGTAATGTCGGATACTAACCAGTGGTTAAATCACTTAACCTGTGGTTAGTAAACCAGAGGCTAATTTTATTTTGAGCAACAAATATTTGACCAGTGGTTAGTTACCCAGTGGATATTGAATTTAACCAAGGACTTACTTATCCAGTGGTCAAATTTAACCAGTGATTTGAGCAACCCAGTCCAGACATCTAAGCACAGTATAAAAATAAAGCATCAATTCTGCAACAAGATTAGTTCCCTGTACTTTATTTGGAGATGGTATTAAACTCATACACTCTAAATTAAACTACAGAGGTAGGAGACGGCAAGGAGAAGGATGTGGAGATAACGAACAGTATTCAATCTCAAATCCCATAACACAATACAAAATATGAGCGGAGCAAACACGGACCTCCAAAACATCAGAGGTGGGTCAGGTGCCATGTAGGAGTGAGCATCCCCTGCTGACCGGTCACACCCACCGCATGCTCCTTGTCATGATCAGGAAATAACGGAAAAATCCGTCGTCAAATCAGTGTATAAACTAGATGCTGTCATGAGACAGTAATACCCGCACTAAGGTGTTTGCCTCTAAATACACAATCCTACGGGCGGCTTACCAACTGAGGAAAAAGTCAAAATAATTCTAAAAAAATTCAGGCACGTAGCATCGCTTTTGAAAGTGGGAGGGGGGGGGACCTGAGAAATTTTTTTACTTGCCTAAAAAAATTAACAAGGAAAAAAAATGAAGTGGGGAGGTGGGTAGTGGCCACCTTTTTTTCAAGGCATAATTACTTTCACTTCCAATTTTTTCCCCACATTTCCTTGCTATGTATATACTGTGGTAAAAAGTGTGTGTGTGGGGGTAGGGGGGCAAAAATGAAGTGGGGAGGGGGGTAGTGGCCACCTTTTTTTCAAGGCATAATTACTTTCACTTCCAATTTTTCCCCCACATTTCCTTGCTATGTACATACTGTGGTAAAAAGTGTGTGGGGGGGCAACCATCTTTTCAATGGACGTTTTGTTATAGTACAGGTAATGTTGGGGGAAAAAAAGGGGGGCAGCCCCCCCCCCCGGTTGCTACGTGCCTATAATTTACATGTATTCATCAAATTGAGTATGAAATTATCCCTGTGACCTATAACTCAGAACCTCTTATATTTATTTTACATGCTTAATTCATTATATACCAGTTTGAATTCTATTAATAATGTTAATTAGATTTTGATATATGTTTTGCTCATAATAGGACCTTTTTAAATTTAGTTAATTTACTAATCCCCCCCCCCCTCGACACCACAATCACACAGTACATACTTTTTGGATTAGGCTAGATGGAACAGTTTTGTTAAAACATTGTTTGTTATGAATTAATTTAAAATTTGTTCCTGACATGTAAATTCTACATCATGTCACGTTGCGTCACCCATTTTCATATTTTTAGATTAAACTCCATTCAGTACACCTCGGCCGATTCCCACTTCATCTGATAAGGTGACGGAATCGACGGCACGAAGGTTTTCCGAATGGAATAGCATTACAACATGCTGCAGAATGGTGTGCATTGGATTAATTCATTTTGTGTTATAATTGGATTTATATTTCATGAAGTTTACAAGACCTATGGAAGTCGGTAAGTACAAGTTTAAGTATAGTGGGGGGTAAAATAAACCCAAACGATTAGGTTAAAGTTCAAAAAGGGTCAAAGATCATCGCATGCCACACTAGACAAATTTCTAGTTTTCTCCCCTTGTGGATGTGACATTCGGTTACTGCCAATACTGGTGCGGATCCAGATTTTTTTTCGGGAGTAGGGAGGGGGGGGGTGGGGGTTCACATCTCAGTCTAAAAATTCATGCCTAGAATTTCCTGACAAGCAGGAGAAAAAAAAACTCATAAACTGAAAACAAATAAACAGAATAAAAACAATGTTTTCTTAGCTAGGGGGGGGTGTGTGTCCAAAGTCATTTTTTATTTGCTTCAGTATATAGTCTTGTTTAAATAACAAAGGAAATTCCAGGGGGGGGGTCCAATCTCCCCACCCACTCCCTATCCCTGAAATAACAATCTATTTTGTGATTCCAATTAAATAGTATATTTTTTTCATTTGACTAATTATGTTCATGTTTTGTTTCTTGTGTTAATATTATGTCTGTCTATTTGTCTGCAGAAATTATAACCTTTCCCATAAGTTTTAAGTGGGATGGGCTATACAAATGGCTTCCACATTTGGGTAATATTAATTTTTACCTCTGATCACAAGAGCTAGAATACACATTTTTACAAGAAAAATATCCAACTTTAAACTTGGCCTAAATTTTGATCAGTAGGTGCTAGGGCTTTCATGCTTAACATGTATATTCATTGTGAACTGTCAACAGGTATAAATATGTTTGACCTTGACCGTAGAGTTTGAACCACTTAAAAAATTAACCTTGGCAATTAAATTTTGAACAGGATTCAGTACTAGGGATTACTTATTTCACATGTGCATTCCTTGTGACAAGACTTTTTTCTGATACCAACAACTTGAACCCTTTGACCTTGACCTTTGATTTGACATATATTTGAGAAACTTCAACCTTCGCCATAGGCTTCCATACAGGGAAATCAGTGTTTCACAAACACATCTTGTCTTCATTATTATTTAGTGGTGTCTCCATATGAGGGAAAAATTCCCGAGAGAGATGTATTCACAACAAACAAACAAATTACTAAAGAAAATATAAAACATGAATATGTTGGTCATGCATATCTCTGCATGAAAAAAACAGCTTTTCAAATACTGCAACCATATTGTAACCCTTTCAAAACACTCATTTGAGCTTTTCTAGTTTCCTTATCAAATAACATCTGTCGTGACATGTCGTCCATCTGTTTTTCTGAAAACTTTTTACATTTTTAACTTCTCTAGAACCACTGGTCCAATTTTACCCATGCAATTCATATAGAAATATGTACATTTGTATGTCAGACTGTCCTTCTGTCTCAATAAAATTAACCTTGGTCATCACGGTCATATCTACTGAAAGAGAAGAGACAAGGCATTCATATTAAACTTATGTACTAGTATTTACCTGTGAGAATGGCATGGGATTTTTTTTTACATATGACCTAGAAGTTTGACCTACTTGCAAAAAAATTAAATTGTTATAAATTCATCATTTTGAAAGAGAAAAGTTAAGGCATTCATATTATAATGCATGTATATTATTACCTGTGATAAGATCTTTCCAAATGAATCATGACTTTTACTCTGTGACCTTGACCTTGAAGCCTAACCTACTTTTCAAAAATGTTGCATTTGCTTATAACTTTTGATTGAGATGAGATATGACTCTCACATTTGACAT
>PRKT01000173.1:141714-212753 GCA_003671525.1 Saccostrea glomerata | reverse complement strand
GGAAGATGGGGCTTTTTGCATAAAAAACATCATTTTTCAACCCCAATTTGACCCCCAGGGGCAAAATCAGAATTCCAAAACCCAACTGCAAATCTACATGAACCCACCAACCATCTCCCAAAAGTTGATTAGGCTGCTGAGTAAAATGTAAGAGGAGTTCAGGAAAGACGGGACTTTTTGCATAAAAAACGTCATTTTTCGACCCGCATTTGACCCCCCAGGGCAAAATCAAAATTCCGAAACCTTACTGCACATCTACCTGACAACACAAAAGATCTCCCAAAAGATGATTAGGCTACTGTGTAAAATGTAGAAGGAGATCAGGGAAGACGGGGATTTTTGCATAAAAAACATCATTTTTCGACCCCCATATGACCCCCTGGGGCAAAATCAAAAGTCCGAAACCTTACTGCACATCTACATGACACCACCAATCATCCCCCAAAAGGTGATTAGACTGCTGAGTAAAATGTAGAAGGAGTTCAGGGTAGAAAGGACTTTTTGCATAAAAAACGTCATTTTTCCACCCCCATTTGACCCCCTGGGGCAAAATCAAAATTCCGAAACCTTACTGCACATCTTCATGACACCACCAATCATCCCCCAAAAGGTGATTAGGCTGCTGAGTAAAATGTAGAAGGAGTTCAGGGAAGAAGGGACTTTTTGCATAAAAAACGTCATTTTTCAACCCCAATTTGACCCCCAGGGGCAAAATCAGAATTCCAAAACCTAACTGCAAATCTACATGACCCCACCAACCATCTCCCAAAAGTTGATTAGGCTGTTGAGTAAAATGTAAGAGGAGTTCAGGAAAGACGGGACTTTTTGCATAAAAAACGCATTTTTCGACCCCCATTTGACCCTCCGGGGCAAAATCAAAATTCCGAAACCTTACTGCACATCTACCTGACAACACAAAAGATCTCCCAAAAGATGATTAGGCTACTGTGTAAAATGTAGAAGGAGATCAGGGAAGACGGGGATTTTTGCATAAAAAACATCATTTTTGACCCCCATATGACCCCCTTGGGCAAAATCAAAATTCCGAAACCTTACTGCACATGTACATGACACCACCATACATCCCCCAAAAGGTGATTAGACTGCTGAGTAAAATGTAGAAGGAGTTCAGGGTAGAAAGGACTTTTTGCATAAAAAACGTCATTTTTCCACCCCCATTTGACCCCCTTGGGCAAAATCAAAATTCCGAAACCTTACTGCACATGTACATGACACCACCATTCATCCCCCAAAAGGTGATTAGACTGCTGAGTAAAATGTAGAAGGAGTTCAGGGAAGACGGGACTTTTTGCTTGAAAAACGTCATTTTTCGACCCCCATTTGACCCCCCGGGGCAAAATCAAAATTCCGAAACCTTACTGCACATCTACATGACACCACCAACCATCTCCCAAAAGATGATTAAGGTACTGTGTAAAATGTAAGAGGAGTTCAGGGAAGAAAAGTGTGACAGACGGACGGACGGACATGAGTAACAACAATATACCCGAACTTTCTTTAGAAAGTGCGGGTATAATAATGAACTAACAATTGGTACACATGTATGATAAACGTTAGTCAGCATTTGACTCAATGATAAATTGTATTTGCTGACAAAGTCATTGTTTCAACCATAGAAATTTCGAAATGATGATTTTAAACGCGACTGCTGATATTCTGGTTTCATCACATTGCTTATCAAAAATTTACCTCGTTTTAGAAATTGTTCATACGTAGAGCATGCTCTTGCGTATCAAATAAACTGAGATATATATACTCTGTTCGCAGGTGGTGAAGGTATACTGCTGCATGAGCTTGATTGATTATATATTGTTTAACGTCCCTCTTGGGAATTGTTCATTCATAAGGAGACTTCACTGTATGCCGGTTAAGGGCTTAAAATGTTGACCTTCACTTTGCACTAAGCGCCATTGAATAGTGAGGGATCTTTATCATATTAACGCCTGCCGCTGACACAGGGCCTCGGTTTTTAAGGTCTCATCCGAAGGACCCGGATTTCACTTCAAAGTGCCGAGCGCATGGCGAAGGAACAGTTGCTACCCATTTTTTTTTTTATCGAAATAGGTCAGTCGCGGCCTAAATTCAAACTCACGACTTCCCGATCATGGAGCATTTAAAAATTCCTGATTACGATAACCTAGAAATTTCGATTATGATAAAAGAAAATTACATCGCTATGGTGATTATAGTAAATCCTTCATAAGCAGTGTAAAAAAAACTTCCGATAGTTTTTTTTAGCACAGACAGTTTCAAACCTATAAAACTCTTTTTGTCGATGTTTGTGTTTCATCGTGTTTGTTCATGTTATTATTCATGATATACCACTTAAGAGACCACAATTCCGGAAATGATTTCACTACATGTATGAGAACTTCCTGGTATTTGTGAAAAATAATATCACAAATAATTTTTTGGGGATTTTCTTTTCTTAAAACCGACTTAACTCAGTAGTAAACAGGTAAGTGTTTTAGTTAAGAGGTACACCATAGTCCTATTTTTCATTTTAAATAATTAAAAAATAAATGAATAATTTGAAACTGTGTAGTTATCTTAAAATCCAAAGAACTAATAATCTTTGCTTAATTGATTGAATCATAAAATATTCTTATATGAATGCATGAATCTGCATTGTCAATATCTTAATCATCAACTTTTTTCTTATGAATCACTTGTGGAAACATTCTGACAAAATCAGCGGATGAAGATAAATATGAAATATCCATATTAACAAATTTTTTATTATCCATATGTCAACCAGTATGAGATACTACCGGCATGCAGTGCGCAAATTACACAAAATACCAAAAGATGAGATGATGAGTCTTTCTTTAGAGCTTGTTATTCACAACAAAATTAGAAATATCAAAGTTAGTATTTGTTTTGGAACACAGTATGTCTTGATTCTTCAGGTTCAAAATTAATTTTACTTACAGCTCGATTGGTCAGACTGATAAAGAGCCTAATGCAATAGTGTTTGTTATCCCATATCTTTCAAAACGATACGCATTCTACCGTTTTGAGTAGATTTCAGTGTAATTTTGCACATAAGTAGATTAAATTATGATTCAGTGTCTGGGATCTTGATTCAGATAAACAGTGTTATTCTCTTGTTAATGACATCTAAAAAAAAATTGTTTTATAGTTTCATAATTCTTCTCCTTCTACAGACCACTCTGAGAAACAATATTTTTAATCCTTTTTTAATTTACATTCATGATTTTGATATTTTTACTTTAAGTAAAAATTTCAGAAATTCATTCAAAATGCTACTCCGAGTAGTCTACTGTAAATAACTTTTTGCCTAGTATATTGTATTTCTTTTTTGCTTCTGATGAACGGTGTTACCATTGTTACTAATTTAGAAACCTAACTACTCTGTTTTTATCTCGTACAGTTTTGGTATGATAACAATAAATTTTGCAAACATAAGAGACTAAAATTATACTGATCATTGTTTTATTTATTGCTGTTGAAAAGTATCATGTCTTCTGTTGTTATAAATGCACTAAATATTCATTTTTCAAGAGGGATTTACACAAGAATTTAATGCTTTTATTTCATTTTAATCACAACAAACAGAACAGAATTCATTTGAAACATGATCAAGTGGCTCTTCTTCTGTGTAATGTGGAGTGGCTACACTTCTATCAATATTATCCAACTGTTCGCAGAAGATGACAGAGGAAGTTTAAATCACATGGTTCTTGACAATCAAAGCTTGTTCATTGGAGCTTCAAATGTAATATATCAATCCGGTCTTGATCTAGACATTGCAATTAAGATCATCACAGGTCCCCAAAATGACTCTCAGAAATGTGGAATTAATTTGGAAAGTTGTTCTGCCCTGAGTGAATTGTCTCCGATGGACAACCACAATAGAATTCTCTTGCTGAATTCGAATGAGCTTGTGATTTGTGGAAGTTTATTCCAAGGAAAATGTGAAATTAGGAATGTGAAAAACATCAGAGAAGTTTTATTTAATGGAAACACTGCTGTGGCTTCTAATGAAATTGATGTGCACACTGTTGCGTTTATAACGAAAGTTAAGAATAGCAATACTAAACGAATGGAACCAATGATATATGTAGCAACCGAATTTACAAGATTTGACAAGTCAAAAAATTCCTTAGAATTTAATCATAGACGGTCCCATCCCCTAGTTAGCACTCGACTTTTTGATTTTTCACTGCGCGGAAAAATAGTTTATGAAACTGAAAACAAATATATGAAACCTGGATTAATATCATATGTTAATGGATTTGCTTCAGGAAATTACAGCTATATTTTATTCAATGAAAAGAATCCAGATGATACAACAACACACTACTCTAAAATTGTTCATATGTGTAGGAGGGATGACCTATTAAAAACTTTTTTGGAAATACCAGTAATTTGCAAATCAAATAACAAGATTTTTAACTTTCTGAAGGCCGCGAAATTAATCAAACCTGCTGTGGGCTTATTGAAATCACTGCAGAAACAGTTCCCTGGCCTGACTTCAGAAAATGATGTCATAATCGGACTTTTCGGTCACAGTGTAGACAACAGTTCAGCTATATGTCTGTTCAGTATGTCAGAAGTGACAAAGAAAGTCTTAACCAATATAAAAACATGTCTTAACGGAAGCACAGAATATGCGTCCAACTTAAAATACAAAAATGGATTAAAATGCACATACATATACGTGGTGGGGATGGTATGAATAATTTTTTATCAGAATTTTGATGATATTTTATAGCTGTGTTTTATTGGTTCAAATGCAAAAAAACAGACCAGGTACATGTATATATAAGGACCATAGAAATAATTTTTATTAAGAGTTGTGGTAATGTTTGATGTCATTTGTTGATTGGTTCTCTTTTTTTAAACCTGGCCAATTCAAATTTCATTTTCAAAATTTCACTTTTAATATTGATATCAAAATCATTTCTACTGAGATACATATGCATGACAGACACTAGCCCCATGTTTCTTAAAAAAGACACCGGTACTTTCTTTTTCATTACAAAGCAAGGTGTTAATCTGAACCTAAAACTATACATTAGTTAACTAATCTTAATTATCAGGTTTTAGTTATTGACATCAAATTAATGCAATAAATCATGGCAAGACTGCCTTGAATTATGTCTTGAATTATTGTTTCAAAGAGATGGCATCATCAGCTACCTTGAACTTTTAATAGATCAAATATGACAAACATAAATATATCATTTTCTCCCGATAAAAAATGAAGATAGCGATCAAAGATGGATGTCATAATATCTATAAATAATACAGAGCACACATTTGTGAACAGAGTCGCAAATACGAGCCCTCATAATTCCCAGAGGTAGAGTTATATGTGTCTAAAAAAAGTAATAAGTCTCTTCTTTTGAACGGTCAAACCCGACCAGAGCCTGAATAATTTTCTGTTAGACGAAACATTTCATAGACAAACTTTGCCAGGAAGATGTCTTTGATGATATGAAACATGTCAACCAAAAACGAATGCAATGAAAGGTTTGTGTTGTAGAGAATGTTATGATATGGATCACATAGTTTTGAAATATTGACTCTAAACAAGCTTTTTGAATTCCTTGTAACATAAAATTATCTAAAATTGGCCTACTTCGGTTTAAAAAAATGAAAGTTCAATATACTTTTGAAAGTACTTTTGTGGAACGTAATAGGCATATTCCGGATCAAAACGGTAATATAATTGAACATAAGAAAAAATATGAATAATGAGCTGAAGCCTTTTTTACAAACAATGTAATTGTTATTCATATTTCATCATCAAAAGTCAGTAAAACATAGATGAATCAAACATAGTGTCTTTTATTCAATGATGGTTTTTTTAATTTTAGTCATCATTCACTGATGATGAGTTGCTGTGCTCAAGTACTCTGAATTTGATAATTGATGGGAAAACTCCAGTAGTTTCTGCCCCGGTCATCCAGTTTCCAGCCAATGAAGACAACCCAGAATCTTTGGCTATCACTATCACCGGAGAGCACACTGTAGCTTTCCTTGGTACCTCCAATGGGCATATAAGAAAGGTAACATACACTTGTTAAATAAACCGAACGATTGAACATTTTTCAGCATACTCGTATTTCGTTTTGAAAAATATAGACAAAAACTTGCTAATTAAAAATTTCATTACAGATGTCTGAAACTTATTTCTTATTTTTATTTTTTTTTTAAGTTAATTATTGATACAGTATGTAGTGTCTTCTTATTATAATGGTAAATAGAATATTTGTTTTTCAACCGATCACGTTGTTTAATAATGATAATGTATTTGCTTTGATTACACACCCTTCTTTGATGGTGTTTCTATCGTAAACAAATGCAAACTTGAAAATCACTCTCTCAAAATAAACATGTATTAATGCATTGTTTTCTCTTCATAGACGTCACATGGTGATGTTGTAGTAAAGTGCTTTTTTAATTTAAAACTCTTTAACTTCTATACAGTGGATAATTATAGAATTATATTTTAATTGTAGCCCTTCTGATTTATCAATGTACTAGATTTTACAAAAAAAGGCAAATGAAATAATAATAGTATTACTTTTTTGTATGCAAAAATTCTAGGTAGAACATGAATCAAAAACATGAGCAAACAATTATAATTTTTCCACTCTTTTTTTGTAAAATACGCTTATTCAAAATACAAACAAAATAAGCAAAAGTAGAATGGAAGAAATAATGTCGCAGGATATTTAGATTAGCTATATGTAAAGTTTTACCTTAATTTGAGTACGCACGTTCTAAAATGTACGAGCCGAAATTTTTACTGATGTGGTATTCAAAGACTTTTTGAAGTATATCATAGAAAACTCGACAATTTTTTTTTTTAAATCCTTTTAAAGAAAATATCCCAACATACATCATTAGAAAACTCTAGAGAAAGGAATGTCATTCCAGTTTCGTAACAATGTACAGCAATTGTCAGCAATTGACCCAATCAAAGTCAGTGCCTGTTGAAAAACCCTCGGGTGAACTTAACATAAGGACCCAGAAAACGAATGTATTAATTATTACACAAACATCCGAGAGATTATAGTGTCAGTTTACCATCGCATCTTAGTTAAGACCGCCCATGGAAAAAATGCCTTAAAATATTCTGAGAAATTCAATATAATTTTGACATTGTTAAAATAAATAAAAATATGTACAGATACACAGAACGCAAAAGTTTAACGATATACTGATAATTTTTCACTATGAAATTGATTGTGTTTTATTTAAGACAAATTACTTAACCTTAAAAGTGCTGGGAGCAACTTCTCCATGCCAGTGTATTGTATAAAATTAAGCTATCTTTTGATAAACTGTGTGCATTTACACTATATACATTGAAATAAAAAATGTAAAATTACGGTAAAAACAAACAGCACACAACTTGCTCCCAACACTTTTCAAAATAGTAGGGACAGTAGCTACATGTGTATTAATTATCATAAATTATAGTTATTAGCGGATATGGTTGAACTTTTCGACGGGTTGTTCCTGCGATTGTAGTACGTTTATGCATAAAAGTGCATGACTGCAACATTATATAAAAACCTTATGGTTATAAATTAAATGATACTGTGAACTATGAATAATGCTTTAAAAGATATGACCCAATCTTAGTCATGTCACACTTATTTAGTTTTCATTTTCCTATTTTCGAGTTGCAATAATAGCTACATCTGCGTCTCAAGTACAGAGACACTGCGTGTCAAACTAGTGTATGACGTCATATCTGTCAGTTAAGCGAGATCAAGATGGCTTTAATTTTACATTCAAATGGTGTTATAATGACAAGACAAGTTACTCATAAGTTTATGTTTAAGATAATTATAAGAAATCACAGTATGTAAAAGTGTATGAAAAAGAAAATTATTTTCATTTGCCGGGATACATTTGTACAATTTCACCGTGACGTCATAATCGATTTTTCACCTAGCTGCGATTTTGTTTTACTTTTTGTAGGTGGTTCTGAAAACGTCCAGCAAAGGAGAGTTGTATGATTCCGCCGTTGTAGTGGACGAGGGTCATGTAATAAAGCAGGATATGGTGTTTGACGATTCTCAGATGTTTCTTTACGCTATGAGTGACAGAAAAGTAAGAATGGGTTGCTGATTGACAGTAATCATGCTTTAATTATATTACAAATGTAATTGCAAGGAAACTGTGTACTTCAAGAAACTTGCAGAAAAAATATAAGCTTTGGAAACAAGATATAAAAATAGTTTTCAATCTTTATAGCAATACAGTTGAAAAATACTCATATCAAATCCAGTTTTCAAAGACTATTACATGAATATAACAGCAGGCTTCCATTATGACGCCCATGCACGCACTACCCATGCACACTGGCACATGACCCACACCACTGAGAAACATACCTCTTGCACACAAACTCTTACACACAACACACATTCAGAGTTACTTCTCTTAGCATTTTATCAATACATGTAAACTACAGCAGCCATTTTTTGTATAAGGTAAACAATGTATCTCTACAATCAGATACCATTCAAAAAAAAAAAAATTTATAACTCCCAACTACTGCATGAACACGTATAATGTTTTCAGCATTTTTTTTTGATAGAAAAATAGAGAACAGTAAATCATTTTCAGGTGGCCAAGATTCCGGTGCAGAATTGTTCCCGGTACACCAACTGTAGAGATTGTCTGTCAAGTAATGACCCATATTGCGGATGGTGTGTCCTAGACCACAGGTCTGTACAAAATTATTTGATTTGTTGCTTTTTTTATGACATGTTCACAACATATGGCATATGGAGATCTTTAAGGTTATCTTTAATTATTTTCCTTTTATGTTTAAACCTTTGTATTTGCCATGAAAGCTAATATATATATGTAAGACTCAAAATTCCAATGGTGACGCGAAAGTCCTATGGTGTCGCCAAACCCCTATGGTCTGTGCCAAACCCCGATGATTTGTTGTCGGTACGGACGCGAGAGTCCGATGGTCACGCCAAAGCCGGATGGCTCTTTTCCTATATCACACGCGCTGCGCTAGACTGCGATGATCTGACACGCCGGTGATATGGAGAAACAATCGACGTTTATGACGTCACAATAATTCGACGTCAATCCTCAAATGCCATCATTTCCGTTTTTATCCTTGCATACGCTTTTATTTATGTTTCGTATTGCTTACATGTTTCCGAGGTATTGGGATGAGTCCTCGCGCACCACTCAGCTGATTAGGTTTAGTCCTTTTAATTGCTTAAGTGAAGGGTTAGTTCTCACACACTAGTCGAGTTATTAGGGTTCGTATCGCACCCGCCCAACATATCTATATATTCATATGCAGTTGTAAGGCCTAAACACTTTTCGAGCGATCAGGGTTAGTTTCGAATCTATCCGAGAGGTAAGGGTTAGTTTTCGCATATTGATAATTATTAATACTTATTTAAAACCTTGTCATGGTGCGGCATTGTAGTCTGGCGCATTAGTTCTATGACGTCATATAAGCTCTCGGTTCACTTTATGCATAAAATGGCCCTGTAAATATACTAATTGATTGATAACACTTGATTTTCCATTTAAACCATTAAAATAAAATAGGAACTTAGTACTTTTCTATTAAAAAAATCTCCTAAAGGTCAAGATCTTGGAGAACTGGCTCTATGAAATTGCAGTGTTCTTGCATTTTAATGTAAACAGGTATAATTGAGTACTTTCTGTGAAGAAAATAATATCAGCGCACTTTCTCATCTGAAAAAATAAAACAGGACTTATAATCCCCAGAAATAGTTCTATTATTTAGAAATTTGCGTATTTTAGATCAGAGGTTGCCCTCTATATTAAATATCGAAAAATAGCTTTAAAAATTGGCCGTTTTGGTAGACTTTTCAGAATATGAGGCAATGGACGCATCTTTTGACGTCATAATACATTGACGACCCTGAAAATTACGTCATTTTTTGATAGATATGCAGTCACCAAAGTTCTACGAGGGTTGTTCGATATGTATTGTGTATTGTACGATATCGAAAAGCATTCGATTCAAATAGTCAAATGGACATTACATCCCTTCAAAGTATTCTCCGTGATTTGAAATACACAATTTTAATCTCTGAATCCATTTCTGAAATGCGTCACGGTACGCTGAATTAAGTATACCTCTGAGGCACTGACTGACGGCTGAGCCAAGGGCCTGACGGGACTTGTATCGACGACCAGATAAGAACTTTTTAAGTTTTGGAAAAAGGAAAAAGTCGCATGGTGCTAGATCTGTAGAATATGGTGGGTGTGGCAAGACGGTAACCTTCTCAGACTTCAAAAATTGCTTCACAAGCTCAGATGTATGTGATGGAGCATTATCATAAAGAAGGCAAATAGCCTAAATCCCAACACAGAACGTCGTTTCTGATAATACTCTTGAGCTTATTCAGTACAACATCTCTGTAATACCGACCTGTAACACTTTTACCCTTCGGCACCGGAATTTGTACGGCTAAACCATCACAAGAGGAAATATGCAATAAAGGACCTTCGTTGTGCTCATTGTCCTTTTGGCAACTACAGGCATTCTACCGTGTTTGGTTAGCCATAATTTGTTTCCAACTTTTCTTACTGGTTCGAAATAGTGAACCCATGTTTCGTCACCAGTAACTATGTTTGCAAATTGTCTTTGATTGAAGTTTGGAAACATTTTTAGCAGTCGCCTAGCGGTTTGTATTCGTACCTTTTTTTGGTCATCTGTCAATATATAGGGTATCCATCTGGCAGAAATCTTTCGTACTTTCAAAATACGCTTCAAAATGAAATGCACCTGCGATAGCGATATGCCAAAAGCTTTGGCAATATCACGAATCGTGTACCTGCGATCACTTTCAATTATTTCCTTGACTTTTGAGACATTTGTCTTGCCTGATACAGTCACAGGTCGACCCGATTTTGCTGCATCTTTGACGGACTCTGTGCCAGTCAGAAATTTCTGTCTCCACCTACGAACTGTCTCATAAGATACCTTATCAGACCCATAAACTTCCCCTAACTCAGTAAAAATCTGCTTTACCGAATTACCGAGTTTTGTTTGAACTTTTATATAAGCTCTAATGTCTTCAATATTCTCAAACCTTTTCCCAACCACTTTTACAACAGTGGTCAACGACTGGCTCTATTGAAATGACGATTATTTTATAGCCATGTGTAGATGAAGGCTCGTGTTGGCAAGGTATTGAATAGAGTTATCTAGGCGTATAAATATAGACGAAATCGTGAAAGGCGTTATCGCGCTGTGGTACAATACACAATACATATCGAACAACCCTCGTAAGTGATATTTAATGCTTTGTTATCTAAAACAATGCAGCTTCAGTTTTTCAGAGATTCACAGGGCCAAAAAAAGCAAAAGTGAACCTTTTTCGTTAATTGTTTTTCAGCACGTGTCAAACCATCGGGGTTTGGCGTAGACCATTGAACTTTTGCGTGACCATCGGACTTTGGAGTCCCATCGCACTTTGGAGTCCTACATAGATAAACATTCAGAGTCGAATTTGTTTATAAATGATATCATTTTTTTTCTATATCATTCTAACTATCTGATTGACTCAAACTAGATCACATGATTAAGTATAAAATGTGTTACAGACTGGATGTTTCTAATCAAAAGAATTATAAACCTGTTGTTTCGAAAATTGGAAACGTTCTTCTGTGAAGCAACGATAGTGTTGAATTCACAATAGTCTTCATAGACTGGATGTTTGTAAAAACAGACACTGCAGCTGGTTTTCATTACTGTGACGTTATTATGCAATGACATAACAATGCCTTGTATGAGAAGATAATAAGTATTAGAAAGAAGGATTTCTTATTAACTGATAAAAAATAATAAACCAATTGTAGCCTTTTGATTCGGTACAAACCCTCGATATATAGACCTTAGAGAATGCATATCAACCTCGCACTTCGTGCTAGGTCGATATGCTTTCTATAAGGTCTATATATCACGGGATTGACCTCATCAAAAGGCTTTAATTGTATAATATATTAAGCATAAACCTTTTTTTAACATACAGATGCTCATTAAAAAGCGATTGCTACAACCCTTCACACATTCGATGGGTGAACGGTCCAGAGCAAGAAAACAGATGTATCGAAATCCTTAATGTCTCTCCACCAATGCTCCATGTCTCCCAAAACATCACCGTAAGAACTGAATTCTATATTTTTGTGTACAAAAAATTAAAGTTTTACTTTTATTTTTTTGTGTAGCTTAACAAAGGTTTTTTTCTTCTAAGATATGGCAGTTGATTTGTAGCTATCAATTATGTTGAGATCTCTTACGGAAGACCATGCCCTACCTTTTGGGATTTCAATTAGACATTTAGTGTCGCCCATGTGGCGCAGTGGATAGAGCGTCCGCTCTATAGTCGCAAAGTTAAGTGTAGATCCTTACCTTGCAGATTCAAATCCAACTGTGGGACGTGGAGACCGGTCCTTCGGAGGAGACTGTATATAAATCTTAGTCCCGTGTCGCAGCTACTGCTGGCACGAAAAAAGACCCTCCCTGCTCAAAGACTCTAAGTGCCGAGCATTGGACAAATTAAAAACCTCTTCACCTGCAAGTGGTGGCATCCATATGAGTGATAAATTCTTGAGAGGAAGCTTAAAAACATACAAACGAACAAACAGACCATAGACGTTTAGTTTTTCTTTCCATTTTTTGCCCGATTTCGCTTTCATTCATTCAATAATTAGACCTTAATCATTAAGGATTTCCATCTCTAAAAGAACCAAATTTTTTACCCTAAAATGTCCGTCAAGTACATAATACTCCGGTATTAAATTAAAGTATTTTATAGAAGAAAAGCATTCTCCTGCGAAAAATTCTCAAAAAAATTAATTAACTAAGCAGTAGTTAATAAACAAAGATTGCATTGAAGTCTATGGAGGAAAGCGTTTTTTTTTTTTTTTTTTTATAAAAATTTGAATAATAATTATTCAGAATATCAATAAATACTGTGGTTGAAAGATGCATTGAAATATAAGAAAAAAATAAAAATTGAATAAAACAATTTCGGATAAAATTTTTGAAAATTAACATTTTTCATTAATTAGAAATAAAGGAGCATAACTCCAGAAAAATACAAGGTCATACATTAGGACACACCCCAATCTTACAGGCTAATAGTAATAAATGGAAATATGTCTAAATATGCCCAGCATTCATCACTCACATATCTGTTTTTTTTTTCAATTTCATTGAATTTGTTGCTATAAGGGATTGATTACCTTAAGTACATTGGTACTAATTATGTAATTGTTTTTTCTTTTAATTTTTTTGTTTCACTAATAACCTTCTTTTGAATTAGTCCACATATGACTTATACTGGATTTTATTTTATTTTTTTCAATAAGCTATTTCACATTCAACCATTCTTATCAGACCAGAAAAATGAAATGTACAAAGTTATTGTCCCCCGCTTTTTCATCTGTAAGTCCAGCTGTCTGTCTGTCTGTCACAAAAACTTTAACCTTGTCCATAACTTTTGATGTCCTGACTTTCATATTACATATGTGCATTCCTTATAGCAAGACCTTTCTTAGGGTACCATTAAATTTGACCTTTTGACTTTGACCTTGGAGTTTGATTCACTTTTACACAAAAATTTTAAACTTTTACTTTGGTCATAACGGTAGATACTAGGACTTTTATATTTTACATTTGTATTTTTTTGTGGCAAGGCCTTTTATTGGATATAAACAACTTTGACCTTTTGACCTTGACCTTGGAGATTTTTTACTTACGAAATTTTTTTAGCCTTGACCATAACTTTAAAACTGTAAGGGCTAGGGCTTTTATTCTTCATAAATCTTATCATTGTAAAAAGTCCTTTCACTGGATATCAAGCACTTAGACCCATTGACCTAGACATTGGAGTTTGGCTTACTTTTAAAAACTTTAGCCGTGGCTTTAACGTTTAAACGGTAAGGGCCAGGGCTTTCATACTTCACATATTTATTTCTTGTGACAAGACCTTTCATTGGATAACAAGATATTTGACCTCCTTACCTTGACCTTCGAATTTGACCTGCTTTTAAAAAAAACCTTGACCATAACTTTTGAAGGGTTACGGCTTTTATTCTTCACTTATTTATTTCTTGTGACAAGACCTTTCATTGGATATCAACAACTTTGACCCTTTGATCTTGACCTTGGAGTTTGGCCTACTTTTTAAAAAATTTAACCTTGACCATAACTTTAAATGGTAAGGGCTAGGGCTCTGATCTTCACATATGTAATCCTTGTGAGAAGACATTTCATTGAATATCATCAACTTTGACCCTTTTACCTTGACCTTGGAGTTTGACCTACTTTTTTAAAACTTGGGTACCACTGTATCTAACTATCTATTAAAAACGTTTGATCTTCGCTTTGTTGCCGTACGGGATCATTATTGTTTCACAAACACATCTTGTTTCTTTAACTTTTGATTGAGAAGAGATAGGGCTTTCATATTTGACATGTGCATGCATTACCTATAAAAAGATATTTCCGACTATGCTATGATTTCTGACTCATTGACCTTGGCTTTTACGATTGACCTTATTTATTTTAAATCAACTTCGATGATTATTTCTGAATGACATATGATAGGGCGTTTATACATGTATATGGCATCTCACCCACAAAGACACCGAAGGCGGGGGACTACAGATCTTTGAATTTGCTTGTTCTATTAGATTATTACTAAATGCACTATATATAAAATTTGTTTTACTTTTCCTTAGTTGAATCTTACTATCAAAGATCTGCCTCGAGATGACAACACCTCCTACAGCTGTGTGTATAGCTTTCCTGACGGAGATAAGATATTATCCCAAGCTGTACAATGGAGTTTTGGTACTGTGTGTAGGAATCCTTATGTTGAAAACCTTAGAATCAGCTTTAACGGCAGCCTGGGTAAGAAGATAATAAAACTACAAACCAAATTGTTAATAAATTGCAGCAATATATAATCCGGACTATGGAAAAGGTACATTTATGAACAAGAAGTGTTTAAATAAGCTAATTAAAGTAACATAATTGATTAAAATGGTCGGAGTTTTTGAAAGCAGTAGCAAGTATAAATGTTAGAAAACTTTCAGAAAACGAATTTCGTTCAGAGGTTAATTTCGGTTAGAATGATCGTTATAGCAAAAATATTAAAGTTGCAAGTTTGAAATCTTTTATTGTCTAAAAGATTTCAGATTTAGAACCGATCAGCGTTATTGTGAAAGGATGCTACTAACAAGATTACAATTTACTTTCTTATAAATTTACACATGCAAATTTTTTTTGTACAAGTTCATGAAAGAAAAAATGAATGTATTTTTTTAAATTTCTTTTCTGAAGGATATATCAACGTAAGCCTGGGTATTTTGTCTGTTGAGACAGACCAGGTGATTGTTTCATCACCTTATCTTTTCTACAACTGCAGTAGTTTTACAAGGTGATCGAAAAACTTAAATTGATATTTTTCTCGAATATGTTGTTTATTATGCTTAATAACTCTTCGTTAATCAAGAATTTTTATGCATTTCTTTCAGTTGTTCAAGATGTGTTGATAACGTTTTCTGGTGCGATTGGTGTATCACAGAAAACAAGTGTCAGTACAACACAGACCAGTGTTCTGGGGAGAAAGTCAGTAGTCAAAAAGCAAGTAGAATGCATTTTAATGCTAAAGAGTTAAAATATTATTATTACAGATATTATAAAGGGCGTATTTTCTTGACATTTTGCTTTGCTCTCAGTCTTAAAATAAACTATTTCAATGCCTTAAAATTGTATCAACATATACTTTTACAATACCCACCAAAAAACGGCGCATAATTTTTTGAAAGTTTTAAAGGTTCTACTACAGATATTGTGATTCTTTTATCAGTCATCATGTATACATTTCCTTTTATTCAATGTTTACCACAAATAACACTTAAAGTATTAAAAAAAGAAGAAGACTTCTATATGTAGTGACCTATAAGCTGGGATCACCCAGACTTAATCGAGCTTGACCAGAAAACAAGACACTGGCAGTGTGCAACATAGACATATTCTGCTAAACAATACTTCTCCACAAGACATTCAAAGAAGTAAAGAAAAGTGCCTCCATTGTTAAAAACAGCACTGAATTAAATAGAACTGCGATAAAATCGATAGACCTGGGACGCATTGTTTTGTCCTGTCTATTTGTTTGTCTGTTTAATTGTCTCTAGTCAACATTAATCTTTGCCATATTTTTTTGAACCATGAAAGAAAGAGACTTCAAATTTAGTATACTCACTTCTCTAATAAATTTCTTCCAAATAACACCAAGGTCAATGACCTTGTAGCTTTGATTGAGGCCTACATGCAAAAAATAACTTTTCGAACTTTGTTGCCGCCGTTTGCATAGTGTTTCACAAACACCTCTTGTTTTCTGTTATATTCTGTTACGTGCAGTCCTATAGGAACTGTGAATCACATTTCCAATACCCCTGTTCAAAGATATA
Source organism: Saccostrea glomerata (assembly GCA_003671525.1). NCBI lineage: Eukaryota > Metazoa > Mollusca > Bivalvia > Ostreida > Ostreidae > Saccostrea > Saccostrea glomerata. The sequence continues at coordinate 196,247 of PRKT01000173.1, read as the reverse complement.
GCAGTCTTCATGTATCTAGCTTGATCAACGCACTGGAATTTCAACCTCATAAATCTATGTTGATGCTCCACCCTTACTTTATCCTGACTCTTTGATACAAAAAGCACAAATGATCTTTTGTTCAATGATAAATCACATATATATTGTCTTTAGAGTGTAAATCATCCAAACGTTGTAGAAACATTTTCAAATTATAAATAGACAACTACAGTGTAGTAATTATTTTTTAATCGATTTTTCCAGCACTCATACAGTATGTATCTATTTTTTCTTCCCCTCACAGCTGTCTTTTAAATTTTTCCCTCTCGATGTTTGCACTTCACTTAGAATGTGTTCAATATGAAAAATGAAATCAGAGGTAATCCTTTCTCTCATTTTTTCAATTAGGCTAATGAAAGTAGACAAGGGAAGAATTTTTGTCCAATGGTGGACACACTTCAGACCGGTCCCTTATTGGTAGAACAGGATCAAATTAAAACAATCGTCATTCAAGGAAAGAATTTCCCAGAACCAGTCAGTACTGTCATAAATACACACCAATACATTAAATTAATTATGTTGTATCTAAATACAAAAGTGATATTATTTTAAAGAAGTGAATGAATAAAAATTAAATTCTGATGTAGCTTAGAATTCTTATTGTTCTTCTTTGATTATCAATACACACAGTAATTCCCAGACGAATGATAATAAACATTATAACTACTAACAGCACTCTTGTTAATATCATTATCTCATAATGACATTTTTTCATGAGCATTTTGAGATTACAGTTCAGATAGTAATCCTGGTACTTCACAGAATGACTAAATATCACACGCGCATTAAATAATTACTCTAGTTGCAATACAATTCTCTACTTGTTAACCTTTATAGATACTTTGTACATGTGTATTTTTGCAGGACAAATATAGAGGACAAATACAGTTGCCATCAAGGATACTATATGTAAATGGTAGCAGAATTTCAAGTACTCAATTTAATTTCATTATCGGCAAAGTGAGTATTAAACATAAATAAAATTTTATGTTTAATAAAATATTTTATATACAAGCTTTTTACAGTGTTTGACAAAGATAAAATTGCAGTTGTTATCGATTTATATTGTATTAACATCGGGATCGGAGTCATATTAAGATCGGGTTCAGCTTGATCGAGATCGAGTACCCATTTTATGTTAATCAGCAGAAGCACGAGGCTGTGTTTAAATTTTGAGAGAAATTCTGACTCTGAGAGATCGATTGAATAAACAGCTATATTCGCTGTGACACCATTTAAGGTGCGTAATTATTTGAACTCTTTGATTGATTGTCCGAATGTTTTAAGTCTGCATGGAGGCGGCAAGTACTGGTGAACCTAAACCGCGCACAGTGGTGCTGATAGGCCATTCCTTCATCAGGAGACTCGGTGTTCTAGTACAGAATGAACCAGAATTTGATAACTTACGACTTTATAAAGATGCATTTCAAGTGTTATTTAGAGCAAGGGGTGGCCTCAAGACACACGAGCTAGCCAACTCAAACGAATTGCTTGATTTTCAAGGTATACATACCGAGTACGCTATATGCTTCATCCAAATTAGCGGGAATGATTTAACAAATCCACAAGCAATACCAACCAAGGTCGCTCGGAATATTATGTCGTTAGCGCAGTTCTTACTGTTAACCAACAAATTTTCCTTTGTAATAATTGGACAGTTATTACGCAGACATCCGTCCAAAGTAGGCGACCATTACAATTATAAAGTGATAGACACTAATAAACTCCTACACGATCAGTGCCACCAATCCACCAACAACATTTTATTCTGGCACCATCATGGCTTCTGGGACCCAGACATGCAATTCTTGGCCAGCGATGGGGTTCACCTTAAAGACAGCAGCCACGACCACCGGTACATGAAGAAGTACCTCCAGAGCATTAAAAGTGCTGTCCTCCATGCTTCCCATCGGCCTTGACGGGAGATTAGGGATAAGTAAAACATGCACATAATTATGTTCAAGTTGAACAATATTTTATTCACAGATTTTATTGTGAATACTATTGGGCAGAGGGCATAGCTTATTTTAGCCTTCTCTGCACACATGTTGATAGATGATGCATGTGATGGAAATTTCTTACAATTTGTTATGTTACATTTTACAGTATATGAATATGACATTGCTTGAATGCTTATATAATTTCAATGTTAACCTCGACATGCTTCTGCACATTACGTCGCCTGATTATCATGATTATAATTATGTAGTCAGTGTCAGTATTGGTCAGAATTTGGGAATCACCAATTGATTTCATCATATTTAAACTTTGGGAATCACCAATTGATTCCATCATATTTATGTGAAGGCTCCAGGTTGTTTTTCTTAATCTACCCAATATCCAATGAAGGTTGGGAAGATCTGTTTATTTATTAATAATTATGTAGTCAGTGTCAGTATTGGTCAGAATTTGGGAATCACCAATTGATAATAGCTGGGATAAGCAATAAGTCGCAATATATCATATCTAAGTTGAAACTATTCATTATTTGTCCTTATCCCAGCTATAATTTACATGACTGTATGTAATATTGTATATTTATGTGCTTTTGTTCACTTGCGTCATTTATCTGGTCAATAAATGACATGTTTCACTCAATTCAATTTCTCATGTCTTCTTTAGTGGGCAAGCAACAAGAACAAGCTGCGGAAAGGCTTTTCATATTTTGGGATTTATTATTATTAGTGGAAAGTTGTGAATATAAATAAAATTTTATGTTTAATAAAATGTTTTATATACAAGCTTTTTACAGTGTTTGACAAAGATAAAATTGCAGTTGTTATCGATTTATATTGTATTAACATCGGGATCGGAGTCATATTAAGATCGGGTTCAGCTTGATCGAGATCGAGTACCCATTTTATGTTAATCAGCAGAAGCACGAGGCTGTGTTTAAATTTCCGCCACCTCCCATCCTCCTCCCATTTTATAGCAATATTTGAAATAGAAATTCTTAAATGTTTGAAATTTTGTGTATAGATTTTTCTTCATTGTACATGTTATAGCATTTAACATGCCTTGTGGCCTCTTTGTTTACGCCACCTTCTTGTTACACAAACTTGGTCATCATTATATAACAATAGCTGGGATAAGCAATAAGTCGCAATATATCATATCTAAGTTGAAACTATTCATTATTTGTCCTTATCCCAGCTATAATTTACATGACTGTATGTAATATTGTATATTTATGTGCTTTTGTTCACTTGCGTCATTTATCTGGTCAATAAATGACATGTTTCACTCAATTCAATTTCTCATGTCTTCTTTAGTGGGCAAGCAACAAGAACAAGCTGCGGAAAGGCTTTTCATATTTTGGGATTTATTATTATTAGTGGAAAGTTGTGAATATAAATAAAATTTTATGTTTAATAAAATGTTTTATATACAAGCTTTTTACAGTGTTTGACAAAGATAAAATTGCAGTTGTTATCGATTTATATTGTATTAACATCGGGATCGGAGTCATATTAAGATCGGGTTCAGCTTGATCGAGATCGAGTACCCATTTTATGTTAATCAGCAGAAGCACGAGGCTGTGTTTAAATTTCCGCCACCTCCCATCCTCCTCCCATTTTATAGCAATATTTGAAATAGAAATTCTTAAATGTTTGAAATTTTGTGTATAGATTTTTCTTCATTGTACATGTTATAGCATTTAACATGCCTTGTGGCCTCTTTGTTTACGCCACCTTCTTGTTACACAAACTTGGTCATCATTATATAACAATAGCTGGGATAAGCAATAAGTCGCAATATATCATATCTAAGTTGAAACTATTCATTATTTGTCCTTATCCCAGCTATAATTTACATGACTGTATGTAATATTGTATATTTATGTGCTTTTGTTCACTTGCGTCATTTATCTGGTCAATAAATGACATGTTTCACTCAATTCAATTTCTCATGTCTTCTTTAGTGGGCAAGCAACAAGAACAAGCTGCGGAAAGGCTTTTCATATTTTGGGATTTATTATTATTAGTGGAAAGTTGTGAATATAAATAAAATTTTATGTTTAATAAAATGTTTTATATACAAGCTTTTTACAGTGTTTGACAAAGATAAAATTGCAGTTGTTATCGATTTATATTGTATTAACATCGGGATCGGAGTCATATTAAGATCGGGTTCAGCTTGATCGAGATCGAGTACCCATTTTATGTTAATCAGCAGAAGCACGAGGCTGTGTTTAAATTTCCGCCACCTCCCATCCTCCTCCCATTTTATAGCAATATTTGAAATAGAAATTCTTAAATGTTTGAAATTTTGTGTATAGATTTTTCTTCATTGTACATGTTATAGCATTTAACATGCCTTGTGGCCTCTTTGTTTACGCCACCTTCTTGTTACACAAACTTGGTCATCATTATATAACAATAGCTGGGATAAGCAATAAGTCGCAATATATCATATCTAAGTTGAAACTATTCATTATTTGTCCTTATCCCAGCTATAATTTACATGACTGTATGTAATATTGTATATTTATGTGCTTTTGTTCACTTGCGTCATTTATCTGGTCAATAAATGACATGTTTCACTCAATTCAATTTCTCATGTCTTCTTTAGTGGGCAAGCAACAAGAACAAGCTGCGGAAAGGCTTTTCATATTTTGGGATTTATTATTATTAGTGGAAAGTTGTGAATATAAATAAAATTTTATGTTTAATAAAATGTTTTATATACAAGCTTTTTACAGTGTTTGACAAAGATAAAATTGCAGTTGTTATCGATTTATATTGTATTAACATCGGGATCGGAGTCATATTAAGATCGGGTTCAGCTTGATCGAGATCGAGTACCCATTTTATGTTAATCAGCAGAAGCACGAGGCTGTGTTTAAATTTCCGCCACCTCCCATCCTCCTCCCATTTTATAGCAATATTTGAAATAGAAATTCTTAAATGTTTGAAATTTTGTGTATAGATTTTTCTTCATTGTACATGTTATAGCATTTAACATGCCTTGTGGCCTCTTTGTTTACGCCACCTTCTTGTTACACAAACTTGGTCATCATTATATAACAATAGCTGGGATAAGCAATAAGTCGCAATATATCATATCTAAGTTGAAACTATTCATTATTTGTCCTTATCCCAGCTATAATTTACATGACTGTATGTAATATTGTATATTTATGTGCTTTTGTTCACTTGCGTCATTTATCTGGTCAATAAATGACATGTTTCACTCAATTCAATTTCTCATGTCTTCTTTAGTGGGCAAGCAACAAGAACAAGCTGCGGAAAGGCTTTTCATATTTTGGGATTTATTATTATTAGTGGAAAGTTGTGAATATAAATAAAATTTTATGTTTAATAAAATGTTTTATATACAAGCTTTTTACAGTGTTTGACAAAGATAAAATTGCAGTTGTTATCGATTTATATTGTATTAACATCGGGATCGGAGTCATATTAAGATCGGGTTCAGCTTGATCGAGATCGAGTACCCATTTTATGTTAATCAGCAGAAGCACGAGGCTGTGTTTAAATTTCCGCCACCTCCCATCCTCCTCCCATTTTATAGCAATATTTGAAATAGAAATTCTTAAATGTTTGAAATTTTGTGTATAGATTTTTCTTCATTGTACATGTTATAGCATTTAACATGCCTTGTGGCCTCTTTGTTTACGCCACCTTCTTGTTACACAAACTTGGTCATCATTATATAACAATAGCTGGGATAAGCAATAAGTCGCAATATATCATATCTAAGTTGAAACTATTCATTATTTGTCCTTATCCCAGCTATAATTTACATGACTGTATGTAATATTGTATATTTATGTGCTTTTGTTCACTTGCGTCATTTATCTGGTCAATAAATGACATGTTTCACTCAATTCAATTTCTCATGTCTTCTTTAGTGGGCAAGCAACAAGAACAAGCTGCGGAAAGGCTTTTCATATTTTGGGATTTATTATTATTAGTGGAAAGTTGTGAATATAAATAAAATTTTATGTTTAATAAAATGTTTTATATACAAGCTTTTTACAGTGTTTGACAAAGATAAAATTGCAGTTGTTATCGATTTATATTGTATTAACATCGGGATCGGAGTCATATTAAGATCGGGTTCAGCTTGATCGAGATCGAGTACCCATTTTATGTTAATCAGCAGAAGCACGAGGCTGTGTTTAAATTTCCGCCACCTCCCATCCTCCTCCCATTTTATAGCAATATTTGAAATAGAAATTCTTAAATGTTTGAAATTTTGTGTATAGATTTTTCTTCATTGTACATGTTATAGCATTTAACATGCCTTGTGGCCTCTTTGTTTACGCCACCTTCTTGTTACACAAACTTGGTCATCATTATATAACAATAGCTGGGATAAGCAATAAGTCGCAATATATCATATCTAAGTTGAAACTATTCATTATTTGTCCTTATCCCAGCTATAATTTACATGACTGTATGTAATATTGTATATTTATGTGCTTTTGTTCACTTGCGTCATTTATCTGGTCAATAAATGACATGTTTCACTCAATTCAATTTCTCATGTCTTCTTTAGTGGGCAAGCAACAAGAACAAGCTGCGGAAAGGCTTTTCATATTTTGGGATTTATTATTATTAGTGGAAAGTTGTGAATATAAATAAAATTTTATGTTTAATAAAATGTTTTATATACAAGCTTTTTACAGTGTTTGACAAAGATAAAATTGCAGTTGTTATCGATTTATATTGTATTAACATCGGGATCGGAGTCATATTAAGATCGGGTTCAGCTTGATCGAGATCGAGTACCCATTTTATGTTAATCAGCAGAAGCACGAGGCTGTGTTTAAATTTCCGCCACCTCCCATCCTCCTCCCATTTTATAGCAATATTTGAAATAGAAATTCTTAAATGTTTGAAATTTTGTGTATAGATTTTTCTTCATTGTACATGTTATAGCATTTAACATGCCTTGTGGCCTCTTTGTTTACGCCACCTTCTTGTTACACAAACTTGGTCATCATTATATAACAATAGCTGGGATAAGCAATAAGTCGCAATATATCATATCTAAGTTGAAACTATTCATTATTTGTCCTTATCCCAGCTATAATTTACATGACTGTATGTAATATTGTATATTTATGTGCTTTTGTTCACTTGCGTCATTTATCTGGTCAATAAATGACATGTTTCACTCAATTCAATTTCTCATGTCTTCTTTAGTGGGCAAGCAACAAGAACAAGCTGCGGAAAGGCTTTTCATATTTTGGGATTTATTATTATTAGTGGAAAGTTGTGAATATAAATAAAATTTTATGTTTAATAAAATGTTTTATATACAAGCTTTTTACAGTGTTTGACAAAGATAAAATTGCAGTTGTTATCGATTTATATTGTATTAACATCGGGATCGGAGTCATATTAAGATCGGGTTCAGCTTGATCGAGATCGAGTACCCATTTTATGTTAATCAGCAGAAGCACGAGGCTGTGTTTAAATTTCCGCCACCTCCCATCCTCCTCCCATTTTATAGCAATATTTGAAATAGAAATTCTTAAATGTTTGAAATTTTGTGTATAGATTTTTCTTCATTGTACATGTTATAGCATTTAACATGCCTTGTGGCCTCTTTGTTTACGCCACCTTCTTGTTACACAAACTTGGTCATCATTATATAACAATAGCTGGGATAAGCAATAAGTCGCAATATATCATATCTAAGTTGAAACTATTCATTATTTGTCCTTATCCCAGCTATAATTTACATGACTGTATGTAATATTGTATATTTATGTGCTTTTGTTCACTTGCGTCATTTATCTGGTCAATAAATGACATGTTTCACTCAATTCAATTTCTCATGTCTTCTTTAGTGGGCAAGCAACAAGAACAAGCTGCGGAAAGGCTTTTCATATTTTGGGATTTATTATTATTAGTGGAAAGTTGTGAATATAAATAAAATTTTATGTTTAATAAAATGTTTTATATACAAGCTTTTTACAGTGTTTGACAAAGATAAAATTGCAGTTGTTATCGATTTATATTGTATTAACATCGGGATCGGAGTCATATTAAGATCGGGTTCAGCTTGATCGAGATCGAGTACCCATTTTATGTTAATCAGCAGAAGCACGAGGCTGTGTTTAAATTTCCGCCACCTCCCATCCTCCTCCCATTTTATAGCAATATTTGAAATAGAAATTCTTAAATGTTTGAAATTTTGTGTATAGATTTTTCTTCATTGTACATGTTATAGCATTTAACATGCCTTGTGGCCTCTTTGTTTACGCCACCTTCTTGTTACACAAACTTGGTCATCATTATATAACAATAGCTGGGATAAGCAATAAGTCGCAATATATCATATCTAAGTTGAAACTATTCATTATTTGTCCTTATCCCAGCTATAATTTACATGACTGTATGTAATATTGTATATTTATGTGCTTTTGTTCACTTGCGTCATTTATCTGGTCAATAAATGACATGTTTCACTCAATTCAATTTCTCATGTCTTCTTTAGTGGGCAAGCAACAAGAACAAGCTGCGGAAAGGCTTTTCATATTTTGGGATTTATTATTATTAGTGGAAAGTTGTGAATATAAATAAAATTTTATGTTTAATAAAATGTTTTATATACAAGCTTTTTACAGTGTTTGACAAAGATAAAATTGCAGTTGTTATCGATTTATATTGTATTAACATCGGGATCGGAGTCATATTAAGATCGGGTTCAGCTTGATCGAGATCGAGTACCCATTTTATGTTAATCAGCAGAAGCACGAGGCTGTGTTTAAATTTCCGCCACCTCCCATCCTCCTCCCATTTTATAGCAATATTTGAAATAGAAATTCTTAAATGTTTGAAATTTTGTGTATAGATTTTTCTTCATTGTACATGTTATAGCATTTAACATGCCTTGTGGCCTCTTTGTTTACGCCACCTTCTTGTTACACAAACTTGGTCATCATTATATAACAATAGCTGGGATAAGCAATAAGTCGCAATATATCATATCTAAGTTGAAACTATTCATTATTTGTCCTTATCCCAGCTATAATTTACATGACTGTATGTAATATTGTATATTTATGTGCTTTTGTTCACTTGCGTCATTTATCTGGTCAATAAATGACATGTTTCACTCAATTCAATTTCTCATGTCTTCTTTAGTGGGCAAGCAACAAGAACAAGCTGCGGAAAGGCTTTTCATATTTTGGGATTTATTATTATTAGTGGAAAGTTGTGAATATAAATAAAATTTTATGTTTAATAAAATGTTTTATATACAAGCTTTTTACAGTGTTTGACAAAGATAAAATTGCAGTTGTTATCGATTTATATTGTATTAACATCGGGATCGGAGTCATATTAAGATCGGGTTCAGCTTGATCGAGATCGAGTACCCATTTTATGTTAATCAGCAGAAGCACGAGGCTGTGTTTAAATTTCCGCCACCTCCCATCCTCCTCCCATTTTATAGCAATATTTGAAATAGAAATTCTTAAATGTTTGAAATTTTGTGTATAGATTTTTCTTCATTGTACATGTTATAGCATTTAACATGCCTTGTGGCCTCTTTGTTTACGCCACCTTCTTGTTACACAAACTTGGTCATCATTATATAACAATAGCTGGGATAAGCAATAAGTCGCAATATATCATATCTAAGTTGAAACTATTCATTATTTGTCCTTATCCCAGCTATAATTTACATGACTGTATGTAATATTGTATATTTATGTGCTTTTGTTCACTTGCGTCATTTATCTGGTCAATAAATGACATGTTTCACTCAATTCAATTTCTCATGTCTTCTTTAGTGGGCAAGCAACAAGAACAAGCTGCGGAAAGGCTTTTCATATTTTGGGATTTATTATTATTAGTGGAAAGTTGTGAATATAAATAAAATTTTATGTTTAATAAAATGTTTTATATACAAGCTTTTTACAGTGTTTGACAAAGATAAAATTGCAGTTGTTATCGATTTATATTGTATTAACATCGGGATCGGAGTCATATTAAGATCGGGTTCAGCTTGATCGAGATCGAGTACCCATTTTATGTTAATCAGCAGAAGCACGAGGCTGTGTTTAAATTTCCGCCACCTCCCATCCTCCTCCCATTTTATAGCAATATTTGAAATAGAAATTCTTAAATGTTTGAAATTTTGTGTATAGATTTTTCTTCATTGTACATGTTATAGCATTTAACATGCCTTGTGGCCTCTTTGTTTACGCCACCTTCTTGTTACACAAACTTGGTCATCATTATATAACAATAGCTGGGATAAGCAATAAGTCGCAATATATCATATCTAAGTTGAAACTATTCATTATTTGTCCTTATCCCAGCTATAATTTACATGACTGTATGTAATATTGTATATTTATGTGCTTTTGTTCACTTGCGTCATTTATCTGGTCAATAAATGACATGTTTCACTCAATTCAATTTCTCATGTCTTCTTTAGTGGGCAAGCAACAAGAACAAGCTGCGGAAAGGCTTTTCATATTTTGGGATTTATTATTATTAGTGGAAAGTTGTGAATATAAAAAAGTGCAACTAATGATGGTGGATGAAACAAATGATAAATTACAATGTACATATGGATGTAACTTCTTAGTTCGGTGCATATTTTAGCTATTCCTTACAAAAACTCTTTAGTTAACAATTGCTTACTATAGTAAACATTGGTTACCAATAGTAAATCAAAGTGTAAGTGATCGCAATAATACATTATTGTTTTTGAAGTGTTCACTATATTATCAAAGTGATCACTATATTACATCAATGTTTTCAAATTGATAACTAATGTGATAGTCATAGTTTCACTATTGGTAGTAAAGCAAAGGTTTTAAATCTATCACTATTGTAAATCAAAGTTTTTACCAAAGCTTTAGTGTTCACTGTGGTAAATCAAAATTTAGTAAATTAAGAATTTCAGATTCATCACTATAGTAAATAAAATTTTTAATAAAAGTAAATCAAAGTTTTCATTTTGATTGCTATGGTAAATCAAAGTGTCAAAGTTATCACTATATAGTAAATCAAAGTGTCAAAGTAATCACTATAGTTTATTAAGGATACACTAAAGGCTTTTTTTTTCAAGATTTTTGTCAATTCTGAGATTTTTGGCTAAGAAAAGGATGCCAATCACTACTTTATAATGCATGAAAAATTTTTGCTGATTATTAAATGGTTTTCTAACTATTTAACAAAAATCAAACATAAACACTGCCACATGTGAATGTGCCGTTATTGAAGCTTCTGATTTGGTCTGTAACTGCCTGCTCATGAAAGATGCAATAAATCACTGTTATCACTATGGGAATTCTTCACTAGCCACACAGAGGTAATTGGTTATTATTACAGGGACCCCAGATTTAGGAAAGGAGATCTAACAGGTCACTAATGACCAAAAAATTTGAGGTGGAGCTTGGCTTTGGCTCTTGCCATTTTGTTGGGAAACTTTCTAATGCAGAATTGAACATATGTTACTTAATCAAGAGCACCTAATTACAGAAAGGAACCTCCCATTCTTGAGAATATGCATAGAAAATATGGATAAGTGAGAGGTATCCAAAGCTGAATCTCTAACGTGTCGTATATTTCTAGCTTTGACAGAATGAGATGTGAGTAGTATTAAAATAGGGCTCCTGGCCCAGACTGCCAGACTGCAGGTATGTGGAATGTGTGACGTCATCGGAATGTAGTGTATTTATAGGGTATTTCACGGTGTGACGTCAAAGGAATGTAAGGTATTTTCTGCGCGACTGGGTAGTCAGACATTTAAACAAATCTGCGGATTTGAGCTCAGATTGTACTAAGGGTTAAGAAAGGAATTATAACTTCGATTTCATTGAACAATACAGAAAGAACGAGGCATTTTTATATGGGTATTTAAAAAACTTAGCGTATAATGTGACCCAAAAAAGAAATGCAATAGAAAATTTTAGTAACATGAAATGGAATTATTTCACTAGAATCACTCTGCACTTCAGTGATAAACCATCTCTAATTTTAAATAAGTAATTTTTTATAACTTGAAAGGAAATGGATGATTTTATTGCGCTTTTAAAAAGGGTTTCAGTAGTCAAGATGCTTATTTATCAACAATTAGAGGAGGGAAATTCTCTGAACCTTTGTAAATGTAAGAAACTGTACCTCATGAGAGGAAGAACCGTTCACGAGATTAATTGTTTCGGAATTTTTTACAAAGGCATAATAAGTAGGTCACTGGTCATTTGAATCACCTGTGCGATCGATATTGTGGAATGTTGACCTATGACTAAGGGGGTCACTGCAAATTTTTTGCTGACCAATGATATATTGTACTTAGCCCTTTAAACTGAAGAATGTGAAGTCTGCATTCTGAATTCAGGCACGTAATAAATTGGACTTACATCAGTGTATATGTAAATGGACCGAGACTTTCAAGACCATGGTCTTGATCTGAATTTCAAGGGAATAAAACACACTGGACTCATAGTGAAATTAAATATTGGATTATATTACCCTAAAGTAAAATTGTGCTAATGGCGCGAAACGGTGAATTTATGTGTGAGGACTGTGGTAAAACATTTAAACAAAAATGTCATTTGAATCGGCATAAGAAAACACTTCACGGAACACCTGTCACAAATCAGTGTCCAGTCTGTCATTTCATTATTAATAGAAAGGACAATTTTACTCGACACATGAAAACTCACAGAAAGCAAACATGGGCGGATCCAGACAAAGAAAATGTATCCAATAAAAGGAGTGCCACCGATTTACCGGATAACACATCGAGCAAAAAGCAACAGTTATTAGAGATAAATTCCAACCAAAATTCAAACGACATTCCTCAAAATGCAGAGAGTACTAAGGAAACGAGTGAAAAAACAGAGAATGGAGATCCAGAGAACCCTCCTCAAATGATAGAGATAAAACGGCGCTGGAGGGTGCAGTGGAAACCAGAGTGTTGGAGCGGAACCCGGGAAATTTGTGGGACATTTTACAGTTTTTCAGAGACAATAGTAATCAAGTAAGATAATTACTTCAAACTACATTGTGCTCCAAAAAAGGTATCAAATGGTTTCGTACACGCTTTATGTAAAATTTTTAAGTACAATCAAAACAACGATGCTTTGTATGCTGAAGCTACCTTTAGAAGTTTACATTCATTAATCTAACTGTGACCAACGGGGCAGAAATCAATGAGCAGCTTGCAAAAGCATTCAAAAATCTGTATATTGGTTATCAGAATTTTGAGAGGGAGTGGGTGGTCCATTGATCAATTTTTGAATTAATCAGCAGAATGAATTGGAATGCTTTGATTCGTTTGGGTATTCTACATATTTGAGACAGTCCATGAATAGAATTTCTAAGACTAACATTAATCGTAGACATTTACAAAGTAGAAACACTAATGTATGGGGCAATATTGCTTACTCTATGTAATGTGTAGATGTAAAGGATTTTCTGTTCATTATTTTTTCTTCATCTATTTTATAATCAACCAAGCATTAATGATGAATTTGTATATACGCTGATAAAAAGAAACTTTGAGTGTTGTTTGTATGATTGTAATCATGGCCAATACAGTGTTTCTGAAAATAAAAAATTGTGAACATTTTATATTTACATGTTGATTTAAGGTTTGTAATGCATTTCGATAAAGTTTTACAAAGTTTCAAAAAATTTTCTAAAAAGTTTTCGATATGGTTTTCGATAAAGTTTTACAAAATTTTCCTTGAAGTTTTACAAAGTTTTGATAAAGTTATACAAAGTTTCAAAATTTTCGATAAAGTTTTACAAAGTTTCAAAGTTTTCTATAAAGTTTTACAAAGTTTTCCATAAAGTTTTACAAAGTTTTGATAAAGTTTTACCAAGTTTCAAAAATTTCGATAAGTTTATCAAAGTTTCAAAGCTTTCGATAAAGTTTTTTTAAAAATTCCGATAAAGTTTTACAAAGTTTCAAAGTATTGATAAAGTTTTATAAAGTTTCAAAGTTTTTGATGAAGTTTTTCAAAGTTATCACCAAAGTTTATCAAAGTTTTCGATAAAGTTTTACAAAGTTTTAAACTTTTCGATAGTTTTACAAATATCAAAGCTTTCGATAAAGTATTTTAAAGTGTCAACATTTTTGCAAAATTTAACAAAATGTCAAAGTTTTGATAAAGTTTTACAAAGTATTAAAATTTTCGATAAAGTTTTTCAAAGTTTTTGATAAAGTTTTTCAAAGTTTTCGATAAAATTTTACAAAATTTTCGATAAAATTTTACAAAATTTTCGATAAAATTTTACAAAATTTTCGATAAAGTTTTACAAAGTTTCAAAATTTTTGACAAAGTTTTACAAAGTTTCAAAGTTTTTGATGAATTTTTCTAAGTTTTTCAAAGTTTTCGAGAAAGTTTTTCTAAGTTTCAAAGTTTTTGATGAAGTTTTTCAAAGTTTTTGATGAAGTTTTTCAAAGTTTTCGATTAAGTTTTACAAAGTTTTCGATTAACGTTTTACAAAGTTTTGATAAAGTTTTACAAAGTCTTAAAATTTTTAATAAAGTTTTAAAAAGTTTCACAAAGTTTCACAAAGTTTCAAAGTTTTCTATAAAGTTTTACAAATTTTTCCATAAAGTTTTATTAAGTTTTGATAAAGTTTTACAAAGTTTCAAAAATTTTGATAAAGTTTTACAAAGTTTCAAAGTTTTCTATAAAGTTTTTCAAAGTTTTCGATAAAGTTTTATCAAGTTTCAAAGTATTGATAAAGTTTTATAAATTTGCAAAGTTTTTGATAAAGTTTTTCAAAGTTATCACCAAAGTTTCAAAGTTTTCGATAAAGTTTTACAAATTTTTGATAAAGTTTTTAAAAGTTTTTGATAGTTTTACAAATATCAAAGCTTTCGATAAAGTTTTTAAAGTGTCAACGTTTTTGCAAAGTTTATCAAAATGTCAAACTTTTGATAAAGTTTTACAAAGTATTAAAATTTTCGATAAAGTTTTACAAAGTTTCAAAGTTTTCGATAAAGTTTTACTTGCAAAGTTTCAAACCTTTGATAAAGTTTCACAAAGTTAAAAAAATTTCGATAAAGTTTTACA
Organism: Saccostrea glomerata; assembly: GCA_003671525.1. Classification (NCBI taxonomy): domain Eukaryota; kingdom Metazoa; phylum Mollusca; class Bivalvia; order Ostreida; family Ostreidae; genus Saccostrea; species Saccostrea glomerata. Next base: position 181,180 of record PRKT01000173.1, on the reverse strand, counting down.
AAGTCTTCCATAAGGTTTTTCAAAGTGTCAAAGTTTTTTTGATTACTTTTTTCAAAGTGTCAAGTTTTCGATAAAGTTTTTCAAATGTCAAAGCTTTCAATAGGTTTTTTTTAATGTAAAAATTTTCGCAAAAATTTATCAAATTTTTAAGGATTCTGATAAAGTTTTACAAAGTTTTCTATAAAGTTTTTTGAAAGTTTCAAACTTTTCGATAAAGTTTTTAACGTTTCAAAGATTTTGATAAAGTTTTTCAAATTTCAATAAGTTTTTTTAAAGTGTAAAAATTTTCACAAAAGTTAAAACATTTCGATAAAGTTTTACAAAATTTTCTGTAAAGTTTTACAAAGTTTTGAGAAAGTTTTACAAACTTTCAAAGTTTTCCATAAGGTTTTTCAAAGTGTGAAAGTTATCACCATAGTAATCCAAAGTTTTCAAAGTTTCAAACTTATAACTATTGTTAACTATAGTATTTTTTTGTTAGGGGTATCTTCAGTTGCTTATAGATTCTTGAAAGTATTTATATCTAGACCATGTCAAGACTCTGTCTTAATTCATGTAGGCATGTGTTTATGATGTAATGCTCACGGAGAAGTCTGGGAATAAGATTTTTATATCTTTCCAGAGCTCTTTTTTTCTTGAGAAGGAAATTAATGGGCTTATCATATGTCTCAAGACTCTGCGGTTTTCCCGAAAAATTCTTTGACCGTCAGATAGAGTAGGGACATTGTTATTTAGTGTGAAGGCTATGACTGTAGCCAGGGCTTTCTAAGTATCAACATGAGCATTTTTCTGTTGCGCTCCTTAGGTTCTCTCCCCAGATTTTGTAAAAATTTACAATGAGCAAAAACAAATGATTCGGCCATGTCTAACTTTATCAGTGCAATAATAAATATCAAACACCATCAATACTTTTATTGTGGAAAAAAATCTTAAGATTATCACATTTTCCAACATTGACGATGAAATCTTGAATGCATGTAGGTCATTGAGAGACGGTATCACACAGGTAAATCCCTTTACTGAATGTCTCAAGATTTAAAAGTCATTGAAGGGATTTTTAGAAGACTTAACAATGTATAAATGTTACAGTCAAATAACAAATGTCAGCCATAATTTATTTTGCACATGCTTGGACTTCTCTGCAAATGTAGATGACTTCATTTTTACGTAGCCAGATACATGTAGTTTGTTATCTTTTCCTTTGTAATCTTCCTTATCAATGCTTTTATTTTCCTCACTAACACGAGACTTCGTTTCTGAAAAATCATCTTTTAACTTTTGCGTTGATATATTAGAGCGGTCGTCTGTCTCCAATCCCTCACCATGTTGGGAATCAACGATTCTTTGCTGGAGTAGCTCTTCATATTTTCTCTTTGGAATCAATACTAGTTCTCTTGACATGTTCTAGGTAGCTTTGAACAATGAGAGGTATCAAATGGTAGATACTCTAAGATCTTTCTGGTCTTAGCAAATCGAGTAAGTTGTGCTAATACAACTTCTTTCATCTCTAGAGTTAAAATGCTGTCACTGTATAACTTTTCCGCTACTAACTCAGGAGACATCTCCCTCACCAACATCGAATGGTTTCTTCCCAAAGTTTCACGATGTGCGTCTTCCATTTTCAAAGTCATCAATGCGAATGATAAAACTTTTTTTCCTGCATGCATTTATATAGTCTTTCTTACATTCCATTCTCTTACGTGACTTATTGAAATATTTCTATTCCTAAAATAAATGCATTTTTAACATTCCAAATTCTTAGTAACAGTATGTCGACTATAGCGATAAAAGATAAAAAAATCCATTAATAATCATTCTTCACCACTGTTCAAAGTTATGTATATATGATACTGTCTTTCTAACCATTCATGATAGATATAATGAAAATAATCCCACGGTAAACAATAATTCCACACATAAAGTACAACTGCTTATTTCATCACTTAATACATTTTCATTTTCATAATAAATGTCAAGAGCTAAAAGACAGAACTTGGTCATGTACTTGTCCACATCCTCTCGAAGTCCTTGGATGCGTTTATCTTCGTCGTCATGTTCATGCTCCTCTACTGCCCATAATTCGGTTTTAGCTTGAAAAAAGTTCATTACGAACACATGGTTAGCTCTCTTAAGAAGTTTTTTAATCTTTTCCCATGCATTTGTACTCAATCCCACGATACAATTAGTCTCGTGAACGGTTCTTCCTCTCATCAGGTTCAGTTTCTTACATTTACAAAGGCTCAGAGAATTTCCCTCCTCTAATTGTTGATAAATATCCATCTTGACTACTGAAACCCTTTTTAAAAGCGCAATAAAATCATCCATTTCCTTCCAAGTTAAAGAAAATTACTTATTTAAAATTAGAGATGGTTTATCACTGAAGTGCAGAGTGATTCTAGTGAAATAATTCCATTTCATGTTACTAAAATTTTCTATTGCATTTCTTTTTTGGGTCACATTATACGCTAAGTTTTTTAAATACCCATATCAAAATGCCTCGTTCTTTCTGTATTGTTCAATGAAATCGAAGTTATAATTCCTTTCTTAACCCTTACAATCTGAGCTCAAATCCGCAGATTTGTTTAAATGTCTGACTACCCAGTCGCGCAGAAAATACCTTACATTCCTTTGACGTCACACCGTGAAATACCCTATAAATACACTACATTCCGATGACGTCACACATTCCACATACCTGCAGTCTGGCAGTCTGGCAGTCTGGGCCAGGAGCCCTATTTTAATACTACTGATGTGTATTGGGTTTTTGCCCTCTACTGTAAAGTAAGATCAGAAAGTTGGTGGTATTATTTCAAAGGATTCAACTCCCTTATTTATCGACCAATTTCTCTGAAAACTGGCTAGATTGTGTCTCAAATATATGTTCACCACAAAAACCGTATCTTCCTTAGTTGTCGAATTATTGGGGGGAAATGTAGAATTGGGCTAATAAATTGGTAACCTTGAAGGACAAATGGTTGTAACTCTTGAAATAGAAGATTCATAAAAAATCTGAGATACGGTTTTTAAGTTCAATCAATCTGCCTTGAGGCAAAATCATGACTTTGAGAGATGAAATACAAGAAGTTGATTTATAAAATATAAATGCACTAATATTTACAAAATAATATTAATTATTTTTTTTATAAGATAAAAATAAAAGTTTAAATTAGGATCATTAAATAGTAAATTTAAAAAGCTTTCAAATGATATATAATTTTTAAAAAGTTATTTTTGATAATGAAAGAATTACAAGTAAATTAAATTCTGATCTTTGGAAATATTTGATGTATCCTTACAGTAAACTTAAGTTAACTACAGTGTTTTTGTTTGGGATTTCAGGAAAAAGTGAAGGTACATGTAACGAAAAGTGATTTATTTTTAAAAATCTTTAGACAATACAATTGTTTAAAAAAGTAAATTTAACATAGGCCTAGAAAAATTCCACAGGTAGGATCAGGTGCCTTGAAAGAGAAAGCATTTAGTGTCGATACCTTAAGTAGATATTAAAAAAAAACATCTATTTACTGAATTTATTTGTATGTAGGCAATTATTCATTACTCTCACGCTGACTTTTTTTTTTTAGATTGAAGACTCCTTACCCTTGGGTATATATGAAGCAAGCATGAAAGTTCTGTGGACAGAACATGAATTTAACATTGAAGCTAACAATTTAACATGTAGGTTTATCGGATATAGAAATATTTTTTTATCAATGACCCAAACAATGTGTTTTAAAACGTTCAGATTGTCGATGAGGACATGTTCTTTACGATTTGATTTTACCTTAATGCTATACCTTCCAACGAAGGAATTTTTAACAACACAAAATTAATTAAATATTACATGGCTTAAATTATATCAAACATTAAAACAAGATGTGTTTGTCAAACCAAGGTCACAAAGTCGTTGACCTTGAGTTCCTCTGAGAACTTAATCAGTGAAGTAAGCATACCAAATATGAAGTCTCTATCTGCCATGGTTAAAAATTATGTCGAAAGTTAAATTTTACAAGACAGACAAAAACACTATGCGAACCCGATCTATCGATCCCGACTTAATGTAACGCTGCTTGAATTGTTGTAAAAAGAAATCTTTTCCTTTTTTTCAGTTTGGACTTTAATATGTTAATTTATTGTGATTATTCATTAGCTATTATTCTGTAAAAAATAATACTAAGCTACTTCTAAGTTAAAAAAAAGAATATGAAGCTTATGCATGAAGCAATATCATAGTAAATATTTGACTGTTTCTAGATTTCAGAAATTCAAACTACCTTTGCTTTACAATTGTTTTCAGTTTTAACTATTTAAAAAATGTTTTAATTCCTATTTCAGTGACTTTGTACAGCTGTCCTGACCAAGCACTTGGAGACTGTACCTTCTGTAAGAATCTGGAGCTCAGTAATCCTGCAATGAATTGTAAATGGTGCGGTGATCAATGTGTCTACAGTCTACACAATTGTTCAGAGTCTGCATGTCCAACTCCATTTATCAACAGTGTAAGCCACTGAGTTAAATTGATGTTAAAAACTGTATCATGACTTTGACACAATGCCAAATTTAAAAGTGAAGACCATATCTTTAATCATTAAGTTGGGTCAAGGTTACGTTTGAATCTAGGAGTTTCCTCTTTTTGGGAAAATCAAGTTCACTACTTCTTTTCAAACTTCATTTCATGTTCTACAAAACCTACGACTGCATGTGATCCTTTTTTGTTTTATGATAATTTTCTCATAAGGTGACAATTAAAGATTTAACAGGCAAGATCTGTGACAATTTGTAAGATACATATTATTTAAAGAACATAATGAAAATTCGATATCAGATAGGTTTTGTTCCTCGTCTATTGTGAGTGATATTTGATAATTTTTATGTTGTGATTTGGACAGATGGATCCAAGAGATGGTTCCATTGACGGGGGTACCAACATCTCAATCAAAGGGAAACATATTGGAGTTTCAAGAAAACAAATAGATAACATTACTGTTACTGGTGTACTATGCACAAATTTTTCTATAATTGATCGAGTGTAAGTTGTACAAATGTGTTTTCAAAAGGCGACTGAATTCAATTTGACGATACGTACAGTGTATCTTAAGTTCAGTTTACATGCAACTACTTTTATCATGCTTTTATTATGTAGTGTACATTGTGTTACGAGACCAAATTCTGTTTCTTCTGGACCAATTATTCTAAGTGTTGATGGACAGCTTGGAGTCAGTACGGCAAAGTTTACTTATAAGGTGATATCAAAGCTAATTCTACGTACATGTTTCGGGTTACATTACACTAAATATTCATACTAACTTTTGCATTACATCAGAACTGTATATTGTAATTATAACATTAAGTATATGCTCAATCCTTTTAAATAACATTTGAAAATAAATTTTGTCGTAAAACACCTTACACTGTTGTCTTTGGTCTAAAAAGATTCTTGACATTTTTTATGTTGACATTTTTTATAGGATCCACAACTACTAGGGCTGTCTCCTTCTGAAATATTACAATCTGGGGGGCGATCAATCACATTGATGGGCAGAAATTTACTTATAGGAAATAGAAACATTCGAGTCGAACTAATAGATGAGTTTTCCAATACCAAACCGTGTTCTGTGTATGTTTTAATAAGTGATGTCTATGCAAAAAAGGGGTAATAATATTATCATGATTTATATATTCTGGATTTTTTTTGATACATGCTCTCTTGCTATGACAACTTTTAGGAAAATGAATGTTTCATCAGACGAGGCAATAAGTTGTTTTCCGGAGCCGACCAACAGAACAGGTCCTCATATAGTTAAGGTTTTGTTAGACAATACATCAGTCAGGACATTACAGAACATGAGTTTGACTTACCAACCTGATCCTGTAGTGCAGGGAACAGAACCGTCAGAGTTAAAGAGTATTTACAGGTATAATTAAGAGTTATCACTACGTTTTACTTAGTATAGGCTAATGATATAAATGTGAAACTATGCTTGGAATATTGTGTTTAAAATTATATGTATTTTTTTAGATTGCCCTCGGTTCACGACTTGAATTAGTCTTTTATGTAATGTTTCATTCAGTAATTGGTCTTTTATGTAATATTTGATTTAGTAATTAGTCTTTTATGAAGGATGTGGAGATAACGAACAGTATTCAATCTCAAAGTCCATAAAACAATACAAAATAAGCGCAGAGCAAACACGGACCCCCGAAACGCCGTGTGCACCTTGTCATGATCAGGAAAAACCGGAAAAAATTCGTCGTCAATTCAATTCAATGTATAAATAATGGACTAACAATTGGTATAGGTCTTTCGAATAATATTACATTTGTTAACTGGTCTTGCATGTAATATTACATTTAGCATGTGTTTAGTCATTGTTGTTTATGTATCATTATTACATTTAGTAATTTGTCTTTCTTGTAATATCATATTTAGTAATTGCTCATTCATGTAATTCCATGTAAGTTCTAACCCACTATATCTTATTTTCAGAAAGTTTTAAGAATTTCATGAGATTTATTTTTTTACATGAGCGTTATTAAGTTGGGGCAAACGCATTGTTTTTAGCTCACCTGAGTCGAAGGCACAAGTGAACTTTTCTGATCACATTTTGTCCGTCGTCCGTCTGTAAACTTTTACATTTTCGACTTCTTCTCAAGAACCACTGTTCACCATTGTTTAAATCATGACACCCGGGGGTAGGGTGGGGCCACAATTGGGAATCAAAGTTTTCCATAGAAATATATGGGAAAAATCTTTGAAAGTCTTTTGATGAAGAACCACTGGGCCAGAAAAGCTGAAACTTTTCAGGAAGCCTCCAGGGGTAGTGTAGATTTTAAATTATTCAAATCATGACCCCTGAGGGTAGGGCGGGGCCACAATGGGGAATCAAAGTTTTACATTGAAATAAATCGGGAAAAATCCTTTAAAATCTTCTCCTGAAGAACCACTGGGCCAGAAAAGCTGAAACTCATATGGAAGAACCCTGGGGTAGTGTAGATTCTAAACTGTTCAAGACATGACCCCCAGGGGTAGGGCGGGGCCACAAAAGGGAATCAATGTTTTACATAGAAATATATATGAAAAATCTTTAAAAATCTTCTCAAGAACCACTGGACCAAAAATGTTGATACTTATGTGGAAGCATCCTTGGGTAGTGCAGATTCTAAATTGTTCATATCATGACCCCGGGGGTAGGGGGGTACAATATGGATTCAAAGATTTTCATAGAAATATAACGGACAAATCTTTGAAAATTTTCTTCTAAAAAACCACTGGGCCCGAAAATCAGAAACTTATGTGGAAGCTTCCTATGATAGTGTAGATTTCAAATTGTCCAAATTATGATCAGTGGGGTAGGGTGGGGTCACAATATGTATTACAAGGGGGAATCTGGTAAAGAACAGCATGGTCAAAGCTTCTCAGGTGAGCGATGTGGCCCATTGGTCTCTTGTTCATATTGTTATATTTATTATTTACCTTGCTAAAAATGGAATCTTAACACCTTCACAATTTTTTCAGAAATCTCATGCAAACGTTTTCTTAAAAAATACATTATATTTTATTTTTTTATTCTCGTCAGTGGAGGGTTAAGCTTTGCAGTGATCGGTAGTGGCTTCGTAGAAGTCATTGATGAATTGACGGTACACTTTTCAGAGCACAAAGAAAACGTAAGTCATAGATTTCTTAAAATGACGACTTGATGTTATGTTTTGGGCTAATCTCAAAAAGTTAACGTGAGCTTTGCTGATCAGAGAAAATTCCCCTGTTCGTCTCTCTTTAGCAATGTGTATTTAATCGTTCTTTAATATTTGATTTTTTTTACACTTACACCCTTCATTAAGATTACTCGTTATGTTTATTGCTTGAAATGTTTTATATATTTATACTTTTTATAACTTGTAGAACAAGAACCTGTGTTCAAGAATAAATCTGTATCGTCTCATTTGTAAATACCCCCATTTTCCAAGATGGCTGCCAGGGAATAGCTCCAGGGTTCTAACACTGCACCTTTCCTTGGACGGTTTTTCAACCACTTTACAACCACTTGTTCTATATGTTAACGATCCTATCTTCTTCCCTTTCAATGGTAACAAATCTTATAGTTTTGATCCCGCCTCGGAAGAAAATAAAATTACCATAATAGTAAGTCTTATTCTTTTTTTTAATCAATAAAACATAATAAAAGTACACTTGTATATTTGTAATATCTGTTTACTAGTACTGAACAAGTTTCTTTTGATTTTAAAAATAGGCGAATGGAACAGAAACTAAATCATCTCTGTTTTACTACAGTGAAACTTCTCCAAACCGGCCCCCCTGGAAACCGGTTCTCCCTGAACATCGGCCAAATTTATAAGTCCCGGCAAAATTCTTAACATTTCTTTACACATAAACTCTCATAAAACCGGCCACCCCTGAAAACCGGACACCGGCCACTTTTCCAAGAACAAAAGTTAAGAAATATAGGTGTCCCTTCATCATACCGGCCACTTTTTGATTGCAAGAAATTTAATTGTCATTGGTTAGAGGGGTGATAATGACCAACCGGAGGTGTGAAAAATAGCCTACCCACGAGGAGTCAGAGGTGTGAAAAACTGAATCTGGCCTCATAGGGTTTTCTATTGCTTAGCCGTCTTGAAGGGGAAGTCATAGTGCTAGAATACGTAAATGGCCGGTCTAAGCTGTGTACATATGATTAACATCAATTAAACTTGAATTAATAGAATATCAAGCAACTAATAAATTGAAATCACAGAATGAATCAACAAATTATTGCATGCCATATTGCATCATCTTTTTAAATACACATAAGCGGCCTTAAAATTGGGCACTGTAAAAAAAAAAGCTACGAAAACAAAAATGAAATATAATTTTTACCAAAATCTACATTTCATAATTAAAATAACAGAAATTTTTTCTCAGAAATGTTTTAATAATTTACTTTTAATTGAAGTACAAAAACTTGTTAATGACGTAAGCGATATACAGGTTGACATGCAGCATTCTGTGTAGAGTACAGTTAAGGTAAAGGGTCTGGTTTATTTCTTCGCATATGGTCATTAAAGAAACTTTCCATGTTTTTTCTACTCTTATCTTACATAGATCTGCATTTCTTCAGTATGTTAGACTCTCGGGAAACCGGCCGGCCCTCTAGTCCGGCCATTTTATTCAGTCCGGCAGCTGGCCGGTTTAGAGAAGTTTTACTGTATATTTAATTTTCTTTAATGTGCCCATCTAATGTTATTCTAAGAAATGATACCATTTGCTATTTTCGACATCTGAATAGGATTTTATAAATTTTAAAAAAATTGTATGGATTAATTCATGGTTTACAAAGTATATTTAATTCAAGATCACATTTTATAACTACTATCAACATTTTGATCAAAATTTTTTAGCTCACCTGAGCCGAAGGCTCAAGTGAACTTTTCTGATTAAAATCTGTCCGTTGTCTGTCGTCGTTGTTGTTGTCGTTGTCGTTGTCGTCGTAAACTTTTCACATTTTCATCTTCTTCTCAAGAACCACTTGGCCAATTTAAACCAAACTTGCTACAAAGTATCCCTGGGTAAAGGGGATTCAAATTTGTTCAAATGAAGGGCCACGCCCTTTTCCAAGGGGAGATAATAATGAATTTGAGAAAAATTAATGCCATTTTTAAAAAATCATCTTCTCAAGAACGACTGGACCAGGAAGATGAAACTCATGTGGAATCATTCTCATGTAGTGTAGATTCAAGTTTGTTCATATCATGACCCCCGGGGGTAGGATGGGGCCAAAATGGCCGATCAAAGTTTTACATAGGAGTATATAGGAAAAATAGTGTCAATTCAAGTTTGTTCAAATCATGACCCCTAAGTGTAGGGTGGGGCGAAATGGCTGATCAAAGTTTTACATAGGAATATATAGGGAAAATCTTTAAAAATCTTTTTCTCAAGAACCAGCTGGCCAGGAAAGATGAAACTCATATTGATTCATCCTCAGATAGTGTAGATTCAAGTTTGTTCAATTCATGACCCCCGGGGGTAAGGTGGGTCCAAAATGGCTGATCAAAGTTTTACATAGGAGTATATCAGAAAAATCTTTAAAAATTATCTCTTCAAGAACTACAAGGCCAGGAAAGATGAAACTCATATGGAATCATCCTCAGATAGTGTAGAATCAAGTTTCTTCAAATCATGACCCCTGGGTGTAGGGTGGGGCCACAATGGCTGATCAAAGTTTTACATGGTATACGAGGGTTGTCCCGTAAAATCGTGGACAAGTTGTCTAGTGTAAAAAATAAACATCACTGCGTTCTGAAATTTTCACTATTATTTAGTACATATTTTAGTAATATGCACAGCAAATTTCAGATAAATATATGCAAAAATAAACAAATTATGTGATTTTATGCCATGTATTGTATCACCTTACGGCGCATGGATTATAACGTCAAAGTGTCTAAAACTGCGTCACGTTTTATCTTTGCTGAAAATGAAGTTGGATAAGTCCAACTTAAATTTAGGCATTTTTCATTGATACACATTCTTTAGTCTCCATAATCAGCCGAAGAATAAATTGGCACCCTCATGCGATCTTCTGAAGATTTATCAGTAAGTTACGGACATTATTCTCACCATCATTCAACTAATAGAAAATCTCATATCGGCGGTCTACTGTGACAACGTTTTTTGCTATTACATTAGGAGTTTGTCCGTATGTTTTGTACTCCCCAGGGACTCGATCAAAAAAGAATTCGCTAAGAAAACTCCTATTTCATTTGTATACTTAAGATATGGGGATATTTTTATAATATTTTTTCTTCTATGGTCATTTCAAGTCTCTAAAGCTGTCATAACAACACCAAATTAAAACGGAACTGCTCTCCGGTGCGCCGTAACGTCATAAAACGTCGTCATTTTTCGTGTGTTGTGTTTACCACTTTCCCATTTCCAATGCTCTAGAAACTGCCAAAAATTAACCAAATGCCTTAAAAATTTTACAAAGATTACAAAATTGATTGTTGAATTGAATTAGGATAATTTCAATCCAAATCTTCTGTATTTAAAACTTTTATTTGGAATTCAAACTTGTGTATTCTTTAATAAAACCTTGGTTTTTTGTCCGTGCGCCGTAGGACAATACCCCGTGCACATTCAAGCATAATAAAATCTTTATTTTTGCCTATATTTTATCAAAAAAATTATCATGCACTTAGATATGATAAATAAACATTTACTGAAATGTTCAGCTTAGTGCGCCCATTACTTTTCGAGAAAAACGCTTTGTCCACGATTTTACGGGACAACCCTCGTATATAGGAAAAATCTTTAAAAATCTTTTCCTCAAGAACCACTGGGCCTGGAAAGATGAAACTTATATGGATTCATCCTCAGATAGTGTAGATTCAAGTTTGTTCAAATCATGACACCCGGGGGTAGGGTGGGACCAAAATGGCTGATAAAAGTTTTACCTAGGAGAATATAGGAAAAATTCTTCTCAAGAACCATTGAGACAGGAAAAATGAAACTCATGTGAAATTATCCTCAGGTAGTGTAGATTCAAGTTTGTTCAAATCATGACCCCCGGGGGTAGGGTGGGGCCAAAATGGCCAACCAAAAATTAATTCTCATAGGAATAAAATGGGAAACCTTTTGAAATCTTCTTTTCACGTACTTCAAAGTCATGATTAGTAATATTTATGTAGAATTATCCTCAGGTAGTGTAGATTCTAGTTCGTCCAAATCATGATATGTGCTTTTTCCTAGCTGATGTGCTCAGGTGAGCGCTGTGGCCCCTGGGCCTCTTGTTATTATATGATTGAACAATTTCCATCTCTCTGATTGGCTGAGGTCCAACTATTTAAGAAAAATACTGCGTTGTATTGACCTGCACGTGACGTTCCAGGTGAATACAAGGATTTATTTCCTCTACATTGATCTAAAAATAGATTGGGAAATTCCAAATTGAAACAAAATGTTTTGGAAATCTATTTAAATGACTATAACTTTTTTTCAAGTGAACAAAACTTAAGCGAATATATTTGCGGGTGAGAGTGGTAAGAAAGGGTGCATAGACCCTCCTCCAACACTTTTACTGAATAACAAGTTTTACTTTTTGGCAGTCAGTTTTTCCTGATAACACTCTTTCCTTCAAAATTTATCCATAAAACACTGACATTATATATTTTTTTCATTGCAACTAAAATTGTTATAAAACATTTCAAATCGATATGACTGGTAAGGTTTATTTACATTTTAATTCTGCTTCTCTTTTGTATTTGGCTAGGACTTAATTAAATGCAAACAACTAATGAGCTGTATCATTTTATCAGTGAATCATATAATAAAACAATTATTGCTTGTTCTTTCGATCAACACAATGATTTAGCCATCTTCGAAGTACAATATTCACCTCGCCCTTCGGGCTCGGTGAATATTGTACTCCCCAGATGGTTATATCATTGTATTAACCTCAAAAACAGCAATAATTGTTAAATATGCATTGCTCTTTTAATGAGTTTTTTATAATATAAAAATGAAATATTTCTTTTTATTCTTCCCATTCCAATATTTTAAAGAAATATTGCGTTTGCAACCTTTTTCTAAATTGGTTTTAGAAATAAGGTCTCTTTTTAAACATCTTTCGGGGTATAAGTACGGGTTGATCCCGAGATCAAACTCCATAAAGCCATAGGAGATTTATAATGAATTTGATTTCGTACAACCCGTATTAATAGCCAAATAGATGTTAAAATAGTACCTTATTACTTATAAATACATTTGTGACTTATTAATACTTTATATCTACCTTATGGTGACATTGAACGCGTGAAATGCTTTATTATTCAAACCCAACAGCATTTGTGTAATCCACTGAAATCGCTTCAGTCCTTTATGACGTCACTAAAAAATTACTCCCGAACGTTTTTGACGTTCTAGGAACCTAAATTCATGCGGTTATAGATAGGAATTGTTTGCAATAGTGTTATATAATCGAAACATTTACAAAAAATTATTATTGTTTACCTTTGTTTTTTTTTATGAAGGAAGACAATATAAGGTTGTTTATAATTTTCGTAATATGAAACTATGCTATTAATGGTCGTTTTTTCTCCATAGGGAGAAAATTTAGATGCTGTTGCAAATAAAGATGATTATTATATTCGAGTTGGGTCAGGGGAATGCATAATAACGGATCTGCAGAGTTCTAGCCTCACTTGTACACCTCCATATACAGAGCCAACACCGTTATCAATTGAAGAGAAATTGTTTATAACAGTATGTAGCTAAATACTGAAACTTGTATCATATTTTTGTTGTTCTAGAAAGTCCATACTCACACGATGTAATTCATAAATCCTTAAAGCTGTGCACGATTCGTAAAAGGAATGTGTCCCGGAATATTACAGCGGACGCTTACTATATCGTGGGACACCTTAATAAATCGGTTGACTGGTCAATGTTCATTATAACTGGTCCTCATTTGTGAAGACGGTGGTATGCTATTAAGCACTGGGTAGCAACAAAACATAACTCTATACTTTTCATGCAGGAAAAAGTAAGATATAAGAGAAACCCACAATAGTTGCATGTACAGGTCAGCTCACAAATTAACTGCAATAAAATATAGCAAAAGGTAAACATTCAAATGCAACGAATAAGTATAGATCGCAGATAGTAATATCCAAAATGATGTATGGCTACATATGTTAAGAACTTTGCAGTAGAGTAAAACCATGACTTTGTTTGAACTTTCTAACTCATCCATGCTCAAGTGTTTATGTATGTAATACTTATAAGAATCAGATGCTCCATTTTTTTTCTTTTTTGTACTGTTTCATTAGGTTGAGCTAGGCTCTCTTACCGTTGTTGTTGGTGATTTGATTTATCCGTCGTCCACATCGTACATTGTAATAAGTGTGAGCATCATCACTGTTGTGCTTATTGGTGTTGTTACTTTTGCCGTTTTTCGATGGAGGAAAATAAAATCCAGAAAGACACAAAATTATGTTCAAAATCTGCAAGGTATGTGCTTGTCATTTATTTATCATAGCATGCGATTTATTTGTGTACACATATTGATCATAGAATTTGTAGTTTCGAAGTCATTCATTCATGCTAGTCAGTCTTGCTTCATTTATGGTTTACCAATCTGATACTTTGATCTGAGCATATGTTCTTGATATGTGGATAAATAGTTTATTCTTTTGTCTCGGGCTCGAATTCCATTGCGAAGACCAATCCGTTGGTCGATATTGTAGATACCGAAGTCCCGTTTCGCAGTAGATATTGGCACGAAGGGATCCTCACTGCTCAATTTCCCTTTCCCTTTCCACCAAATATCTAATTTTAAAGTCCCCGACTGACAGACGGCGAAAAAAGGTGAAGGAATGTTACACAACAATGAATATGATTTTCTTTTAAAGTATACATTGTGGAACATTGATCTAAATTTGCTGCCATAGTCCTGCAAATGACATATGTAGCTTCCGGGTGTGGGTAAAATTCATCTAGAAAGAGAAATTAAATTTAAAAAAAAAACAATCAGACAACCATTTATTCATATCCAACTATATACAAAACCTTTCAATAAGTAAGACTTAATTTTTTCCCACGATATATTTCATTGAAAAATGCGTTTTTCTTAAACATAATAATAGCAGTGTAGGATTTGCTCATTCTCATGAATAGATTAATGCACCACGAAATTCAAAATTCTTTGCACATTTTTCACATTATTTCAAAATAATTATTTCTGTAGGTAATGCGGTAATATCATGTCAAGTGCGAAATCATTAAGACTCTAATTTGTTAAGAAATCATACAGTACTAATTTGAGGTTTAAATTTTGTCTTCGCAATTTCGTAATCTATTCTCAATGATTTGTGTATCAATTATGCATGCTTTAGTAGGGAAAATGGAAATTGAGCTAATATCACCTTGCAACAAGTTTTTTTTAAATAAAAATTTAAAATAATTTTTTTTTCACATAAAATATATATTGCAAAAATGGAATTACAACTCACATATGACCATATGATATAGTTTCAGGATACGAAATGCTGAGAAGAAATCGGGATCAAACTGATAAACATGGAATTGATGAAAGTATAGTGGATCTCCTGAAAAGTAAAGGTTTACTTATCTCTCCCGGTGACATTAGAACTGGAGATTGTGTTGGAAAAGGTACATTTTAACGGAAGAGATAAAGAAAATATTAATTTTTCGGTTTTTAGCTCACCTGAGCCGAAGGCTTAAGTGAGCTTTTCTGATCACAAATTTTTCCGGCATCCATCCGTCCGACTAGCTGTCCGTCTGTCCGCATGTCTGTCTGTAAACTTTTCACATTTTCGACTTCTTCTCAGAACTGCTGGGCCAATTTCAACCAAACTTACCACAAAGCATCCTTGAGTAAAGGGGATTCAAGTTTGTTCAAATGAAGGGCCATGCCTTCATTCAAAGGATTCAAGGGAAGTTAATTGGGAATAAATGAAATTTTGGTGCAATGTTTTAAAAATCTTCTTCTCAAGAACAACTGTGCCAGGAAAAATGAAACTTATAGGGAAACATCCTCAGGTAGTGTAAATTCAAGATTTTTTTTCAAATCATGACCCCCAGGGATAGGACTGGGTCACAATAGCCAACCAAAGTTTTATATAGAAAAATATAGGATATTTTTTTTTCAAAATCTTCTCCTAAAGAATAGTAAAGCCATGATTGATCATATTTATATGGAAGCATCCTCAGATTAAATTTTGTTCAAATCATGACCCCTATGATTAGGGCGGGGCTAAAATGGCCGATCAGATTTTTACATAGAAATGTAATTTTAAAAAAAATCTTTTCAAGAATTGCAAAGCCATAATTAATCATATTTATATGGAAGCATCCTTAGGTAGTGTATATCCAAGTTTGTTCAAATCATGACCTTCGTGGGTAGGGCGGGGCCAAGTTGGCCAACCAAAGTTTTACATAGAAATATTTAGGAAATACTTTAAAATTATTATTCTCAAGAATTGCAAAGCCATAATTGAACATATTCATATGGAAGCATCCTCAGGTTGTATAGATTCAAAAATCATAATCCCCGGGGGTAGGGCGGGGCCACACTGACCGATCAAATTCTTACATAGACATATATAGGAAAATTCTTTTAAAATCACCTTCTTAAGAATAGCAAAACAATGATTGGTCATGGAACTTCTTTTGGATTTAAACTTTTCAACAATAAACCAATTGTTACTTTTTCCAAGCCACAGTACTCAGGTGAGCGATGTGGTCCATGGACCTCTTGTTAATATATATTCCCATGGTAAGATTTTCTTATCTTGTATATAGGAAATTTCGGGATTGTCTATGAGGGTACATTGACCGAAGCAGTTGAAAATAATGAAATCAAAGTGGCGATCAAGTCCTTACACCGTATGTAACTTATTTCGTGTTTCAATAGATATCAAATTGTCCTAAAACGATGCTATTTTTAATTCCCACTCCTCTCTTTTGTCTAACAATTGTTAACCTTCGATATCCTGCCTTACAATTAAGATAATTATACATGTGTACTTCAATGATTTTTTAAAAGTACTTCTAATTTTCCCATTTTAACTAATAAAACATTATGAAAAAGGTTCATATCTTCATTTACTTGGATATTTAATAAAACTGTTATTCACCCATTCACATTTTCATTCCCATCAATCGAATGTAACGACAGGTACTATACGAGTAATGGAGAGTTTTATTCTAGGAAGTTTCATCCGTATGAAGTAGTCAATGGAGCTGGAACAAATTCAGTCATGTTAAATATAAGGTGGCCTCTGGTCCCCCTACTGATGTACAATGTAAGGTGATCTTTGGTACCCCTATTGATGTAAAATATTAGGTTACCTCTGGTCACCCTTTATTATTTTCACGTTTCTGCTAATATACATATTAGAAAGTTGATCTTTATATGATTATTTTGGAGTAAGACAAAGAAAATTGTGTATCATATAAAATTCAATTAATATATAATGTGACCTGCGGTCTCCGTATTGATGATATCGATGAATTTACTTTTGTGCCTTTAATGCCTGGAGAGTTCCTAGAATGTTTTATTACTACGCAAAATGACGAACTATTTGCGGGGGACCCCAGGTCCTAGTTCAGCGTACGTATTATCCTTCTGCATATTTTCATGTTGTTTGATTCCTGATATTTCATGAAACGTCATAAAAACTTTTAATCATGGTCTAATGCAATAAATGTACAAAAAATACCATAGAAGAATCCTAATACCCTGTTCACCGTTCACATCCACACATGCCCTCTTGGTTACAACCAGGTAACCAAAAATCCAGAGACAATGCAAGGAAAAATAATTGCATTACTGGTTGTATGAAATTAAGTCGACATTTTTTATTTTGAAAGAAAGAAATCCATTCAGATTATTTTTCAACAATAGATCTTTACATGTAAGTATAAAGATAACAAACAACCATATACAAATTATGCGAATGTGTTAGCGGACAATTCACCACTGACCGGGAAATTCCAGAAGAGGATCTGGTGTCCAAGAGAAGAGGAATTCTTTGTCTACATATCACATAGGACGGGACCTCTGGGTATTACGTGTAATCAGTCCGTAAATACCCTGAAACATATTTATCCTTAAATTTTTAAAACTATTTTCATAATATAAGTTAGTCAAAATACAACAAAACGATCGAGTGATTTTCCTACAGTGACATAATGCAGATCAATAAATGCAGAAAACATTCAAAAAAATATGTTGATGAACAATTACTGAGTATCAAAATTAATTAATGTAACAGCATATCGATGTGGCTAACATTGTTGTCATTTGGCGAAATACAAACCTCAAATATTGTAAATAAGTATTTCTTTAATATATTCTATGTAATCAAATGAAACTAAAATAGATAAAGACACTAGTATTTCTTTATATTTGGTGATTACGTTTAGGTTTAGAATTTTAAAGCAAGTGATACATTACTTTTGGATTAACCCTAAAACTTTTGACAGTGGTGAAAACTTTTGATAAAAAAAATCTTAGCAGTATATATATATATATATATATATATCACATGAGTTATTTCGTGACCAGGCTTTTTTCATTGGGACTAGTGTGTAAGTTCAATGGTCATTCAATAAGAACTGAAATATATCTATGTAGTAGTAAATGTTTAGACATTTGATTTTATTTTTCCATAAAAGAAGGTTCTATTAAAAAGGTCCTTAACACAGATAACCCCATGCATTTTCCTATTGTTGTTTTAAAGGAATTCTCTTTTGAAGTTAGCCTGGTCACTACACTGAGCACAAAAACTGTTTATAAATGATCTCTGGAAAGAAGACGAAAAAAACCCCAGCGTTTTTTATATTAAAAAAACTCTGCTTTTGACATAAATTGCCGATAAACTCATATTCAGGATATGATTTTTATACGTAGAAAAAATGTTGCATTATTTATTGAATGACCCTCTTTCTGCTACAAAAATTCTTCATAGTTCAGCTATCTCTTCTAAAAATGTTAAATTGTATTATAAAAGAAAACTAAATAGAACCACGTGTAGGCTATGCAAACTGAAATAAATATGCAATTATTATAACAAGTAATCTATGGTGTGAAATTGTGTCAACAAAGAATTTATATCTTCAACGAGCAACATACTGGGATGACTCTTGGCAGACGTCAATTATTTTCGTTCCCCTGCTGACATTTATAGATATTTTGATTGAGTAGGATTTGATATAAATCAACTGTAGCCCTTTACTTTGGAAATCATGCTCAAGCACCTAAATACATGCACATTATAAAACTAGTATCATAAATTCAATAATTATACCCAGCGGATATAGTAAAAAAAAATGCGTTTTTCAAAAAAAAAACAAAAACAAAAACAAACAAACAAGTTCTGCTTCATCTGTTTAACTTAGCAGATAAAATTTAAATTTTGTCACACCACTAAACACATACTCTCACTCATCAAGATACTTGCAACATATTGCAAAAAAAATTACATAATACCATTATTCAAATATGGATAATTTGAACTTTTTAAGTTGAATCCTACAATAAGATATCAAAGCTAATTTAAAGAAATTAAATTCATCAAAAGGATATTTAGTTTAGAATTATCTGCACCACTTAAACTAAAGTTTCACCAATTGAAAGTTTTCCAACTTGTTAACAGAGGGAATGAACAAGGAATCGAGGTTGTTGAAACATTTAATTATGCTCAAAATTCAAGTTGTACTTTTTAACAGATATTTTAAATATAATGTAAGTTTCCAAAACAACCAGATATAAGGGTTATCTGAAATACTTCCAAAATTTATTTTTAAAAAAAATTGATAAGTCAACACAGATGAGAAGGAATCGACAGCATATAGATCTTCACATAGCTTCTTAAGTATTTCGTGTGGCACCGTGGTGAGATTAAAAGGTATCAAATTATCACACATTCCCTAATATATTTCAGATTGAAAGACTTGAAGGTAAGTTCAGAATGTTTAATATATATTCTTATTCATGATTATGTTAAGATTAGAAATTATGAACTAACAATTTTAAATATACCATATTAAGGAGAAGGTTGGAACTAAATGAATTAAATATGATCCTAACAACGGGGAAATTGCAAACAATTAATTCCTGAAATGGCCGTTATGAGAACAGAATGTGTTTAAAACGTTTATATTGAATTCAATTTGTTGAGAAAAAAAAAAAAAAAAAAAAAAAAAAAAAACTGTACATCTAATGTCTAAACTACATCATTTTATTTCTAAATACAAACTTCCCTAATGCTTTTGGACTGTTAGTGTTTTCAATTCCTTATTAAGAAGCAAAAAGTAGAAAAGTAGTCAAGCTTCCGTAATCTGAGGATTGACACGTTTAATTTCTGGCAATCAGATAATTCCTAACAACCTTCCGTTTACTCCGTATTGAAAGCATCCCGGCTATCAAATAATTCTTAACAACCAACAAGGTTTTTTATTCAAGGCGTGAGAGATTTTTTTGCAGAAACCATTACGATTGATAATCGTTTAAGAGAAGCAGTGTACTTGACCATTCGCATCTACTAAAATTGTTCCCTCCAACAGAAAACGTAATTATGTTTAAATATTTATAATTGTACGGGCCGGGGATCATTGAGATTCGTAGGGGTATTTTTTATATCTACTCATATTTAATGTTACTTTGAACCCCTTGTTTATTAATTAAGGGAGTAGGAAATTCAATTTCTACGAATATTGTCCTTAAAATTTTAAGAATTGCTATTTTTAAGCGGTGAAAATTAATCGTTTTGCTATTGAAAAGAAATGCACCGAATCCTTAGTTTGACCATTCTAAGGAAACTGCTAGATCTGATGTACCTAAAGCTCTTCCATTTTTTCTTCATTGTCTTAATTTCACTTAAACAATGGTTCACATGTATAAAAAAAATCATTGAAAATTACTGTTGTAATGAATTTATATTTTGATTTAAAATATATTTCTTTTAAAGCAGATATGACTGTTCACTAACTACGAACTATCGTGTTTTAAATAGATGTCAATCCTTTCTTCATACATGGATTAGTCAACATATCCAATACTTTTTATAATTAATTTCATTTCACTAATATTAAGGCAAATTTAAATTTTAAGTAAAAAAAGTAAATATTTTGTACAAAACATGGATAATATATGTATCCAGTATGCGAAACTTAAATCTTATTTCATTGATTAATTTTAAAAGGATAAAAAAAAAGAAAAAAATAAAAAAAAATAAACTTAAATAAAGTAATAAGATAAACACATGCTGGTTTTTCTTTTAAGTTTAAAGGATTCACGATAAATCAAATCTACCAGATGATTGTCCCTAACAATACAATTACGTGTTAGATCACTCAAAATAGGGATTTCATGCCAATATTTATAGAATGCGGTTATGAAAATACAGTTTTGTAATTTAATTAAAAACTTAAATTATCACGTGTTCTGTTCAGTATGCTTTATCTGTAAGACTGGCCTCTTTTTTATCTTGACGAAATGCTTCACACAATAAGTTATTGATACATATTTTATAAAGACTTTTGTTCATCACTCAAAGATCAATGAGATATTTCAAAATAAATATAACGACGACGTTTATCGTACGATCCTAGACGATTTTAAGCAAAAAGTTTATCAAGATTTATTTTGTGTTTAATATTTAAGGATGAAATGGACTATGCAATTTTAAAGACGCATGGTAAATGTAAGTCATAAATATATTTATCATTACAATGATTTCAAATGAAAGGGTAGGTTTAAATGGATTTTTTAAAAATAAAAAAAAACATATTTAAACAAAATCAAAATTTTATAATGACTGTTTTGATAGAATTTTTATTAAGAAGCTGTTTCAATATTTAAATATTTTAATACTTCAATTTCATCAATTTAAAATAATACTTGTTTTTGAAGAAACAAACAAGCAGTATACAGTAGTTGTGAACATAACTTGTCTCTTACAAACTAGATCAACATCAGATACATGTATTAACACGGCGATCTGAAAAAATCCTTAATGCAAATATTTAAACTAAATAATTGCACTTTCTTTAACAAATAAAAATAGTATTCACTGCGTAATAAAGAATTTTTTTTTCTTCTTGATAAAAATCAAATTTTAAAATCATCTTCTCTGTTAAAAAAATATACAGTTTAACTTACAATTGTTTTTTTTAAAAATTACTGCATTTCAAATGTATATAATTTTCGTGCGTCGTTTCTTAACATAATATCTTGTCTAGTTTTCTATTATTTCTTAAAAGGGAAAATGGCACCGCCCAGGATTAAAACATGTGCCTTGGGGATTAAAGAAATTTTTACACTGGGAATTATTTCAAGAAGCAAATCATTATTTGAAACATATTTATTCATCTTGGCAATTTCCATAATGTTTAATGCAACAAGTGTGAACACAGCATCTACCCAATCAATTCCAAATACCCTGAACACATCAAACTCTGGATCTGTGAATGCAACGACAGCATACTTGTCAACATATACAGGTTATAACACAACTCAAGATGTGAACATTGTAAATACGACAACTGATTCAACAATACTTAACCCAACCATAAATGGAGGATTTAACACAACGCAAGCTGTCAACATTGTAAATACGACAACTGCCTCAACGATACTTAATCAAACTACAAATGGGAAACTTAACACATCTCCCACATCATCGAACACCTCCTTTGTCTCAAGTCAGTATCCCATGACAACTTCAGTCATCAAAACACAAAATTCTACATTTATCAATTCAAGTTTTCCTTCATCGGTAATTACATCCACAACGGACGAGAAATCATCCTTCCAGTCAACCTCCATTGAATCAACTGACAACCCAATAACGGGAAACCCGGTTACCATGACTACTTGTGCTCCACCGACTGTACCAGGAGGAATGGTATCAAAATCAACATCCGGGTCATTGACCTTCATTTCCTGCCTTTCGGGATATAATATTAGGGGACCCAATATCCTTCAATGTGTAAATGGACAATGGAATCCATCTGCTCCCCCGGCCTGTGAAAAAGTACCACCACCACGAACAGACGTTCATAACAAAGTCAATGTCAATGATGTTGGAGGTACTTTTACAATGACATGCATCTTATTTATGTCGATATGCAAGATGTAATGACATTTAAAAGAGTTATGTGTTAACAATCACAATGTTTATGTCAAAATGTAGATAATAATATTCATGTTAACATAAATATCTCGTATGTTGAAGTAGTTAACTCGCATGTTGAAAAAACTTCATGCAACATGTGCATGTTGGCATAATATTTCTGCATTTTTATCTAATTTTGTTGCATGTAGGGAGCAGAAATATGCCTTTACATCTTTTAGGTAAAAATTCCAAACAACGTGTATTAAATAGTTATGTTAATTCTTAGTTCCTTTTATTCAGTTCCAACCTGGCTGCTCTGGACTATCTGTGCTGTCATTGGTTTGCTGGGATTTTTGATTCTCTGTTGTGTCCTGTATGTTTGTCTAAAGATATTTGGGTAAGTCTGACAAATTTTCACATTGTATGCGAACATTGTATGCAATTAATTGTTGTTATTTTAGACCTTGAACACACGGAAATACGCATTTTTAGGTATAATAAATGTCTTAAACTATTTTTCAATAAAGTATATGATTATGATAATTAAGAAAAGAACATCGACCATGCAATTTGTCTTTGATTAAGGGAAAAAACTTCCCTGAAAATATCGTTTTGCTTCAATTTGAAAAATTGAAATTTCAGTTTAATTTGGGGACGAATAAAATCTCGTTGATATATGGTTTATGCCAAATTTTTGAATGAGTTTCCTAATATAAACATGAACTTGAGCCTAAACTAATATTTCAAATTTCTATATTTTCTGCAGATAAAATGATTATTTATATTATTTGTGTAAAAACATGTACGTAATATTCTTTAAAGAAAAAAAACAAAATGATAAAAAATAGATAAATAAATCTGCGCTGTTTTTAGCAAATCTATACTGTTTTTTTTAATATAAATATGTCAATTAATTATCTAGCTGTATATCAGGACCATGGTTGGGGACCGACAGTCGAGTTCACCCGTTTGCTGAAAAGCACCGTTTCTGTTTGTGTTGCCTTGAGAGAACTGAAGGCAATGATAATCAGAAAAGGAACCAAAAGTATCTACATCACCCTAGAAAAAGTACACAACTGACATTTCTAGAGACGAAAAGCAATCGAGAGGTATATATTGTTCTGTCTTGATAATGCCTTTTTGATGAATTATTTTCTTTTCAGCTGACTATATTAGCCTTAATTGATTTGTAATACTCTCTCAAAACAATTATTGCCTTCCAAAATGTGTTATTGACTTGATTCTACACACCCGGAATGAGTTTGTTAAATTGATATACATATTGAACCACATAGTCATTCCGTCTGTTTTTCAAGAAGCGTAAAGATTACATGTAGCTCATGATCAAGACTTCGTGTTTGGGACTGTTTTAGAAAGAACTCACTCATAGGGTTTATTAGATCTTGTATGCCTCGGAATTTGTTTCTGACATCTCCTCAGTTTTATTTTTCAGTAATTATTTAGCCTCGATATATATCCTACCGTATAACATACCGGTACAATACCAGTATACAGTAAATTGTATACAATTGTCTATGCTCACACTCATAGGGAATTTGGGATCAATGTTATGTTTTTAAAATATGTAAATTTGCATCATGTGAACATAGAAATAAAATCAATATTTGTCGTACTTACACAAAATTAAGTCGTGGTTACGAGAAAATAAAAGATTTTATACATCAAAGACTATGAATTGTCTTAGCTATAGAAGCGTTTGATTTAGTAAAAAGGAAAAACGTAGTAGCTGAATGATTTTATCAAAAACTGTTAGGATTATATATTAATATTATATTATTCCTAAGTCAAGAAATGCTTCTGATCAAAGTATTCATGGAATCGAATTTCGACAACATAAAATGATAAGGAAAATTACATTTGCTTAACTATATAATCACAGACACGTTGTTTCTACAGAGAGGTTAATCTCCAGGTGTTCCTGCCCTCATCTTTTCCTGCAAAGTAAAAAATAAATCAATGTAGGACTGATGGTCTCTTCCTCACTTCTATTGCAGCTTATCATAACCCCCGACCACATTAAAAGATTCTTAAACAATCTTTAAAATACTTCAACACTGTTCAGAAATAATATTAAATTATTTAAGGAGAATTTATTTATCTACTTTATATCATTTTAACAGACATCAAGTCGGACGGCAGTTCAAAGTAATGGACACCGGTCTTTCAGAGACAGGGGTTATTCTTTGCCAAATACCGGAAGTTCGGAACCAAACCCAAAACGGGCTGCAAAAGTCCTAAAAAAGCAGCAGAGAGCAAAAAGCGTGACCGATTGGCTACCACATAGTAACAACATCAGAAATAATAACACAAGCACAAAGTGAAATCACAATAAAATTGTGAAAGAAAGGAAAAATAATGTTGTTTAATTTCTTTTCATGGCTGTATGTATATAATATTAGAGTTGTGCTGTCAAATTTTCTTGATTCTTTTTTTCAATCCGACCTTTTCTCCATTAAGTCTCCGGTAAGATAAAAGTTCTCTCTGATAATAATCCGAGTAACTCTTATCTTTAAATATTTTTTTAATCATCGTCAACTTCCCATACTTACGCAGCACTCACTTCATTACCAACATGCGCATTTTATATATCGTACTTGATTCGATACGCAAGGGCATGCTCTACGTACGAACGATTTCTTGAACTAAGTAATTCTTTGACAAACAAGTTGATGAAACAAGAATATCAGCAGTCTCGTTTAAAGTCATCATTTCGTAAGTTTTATGCTCGATACAATGACCTTGTTTGCAAATGCATTTTATCCTTGAATCAAATGGTGACTGATTTTTTTTTTCATACATATTGTTAGTCCGTTTTTATACACTGAATTTCCTCATCATGACAAGGAGCATACGGTAGGTGTGATCAGTTGGCAGGGAATGCTCACTCCTATATGGCACCTGATCCCACATCTCATGTTTTGTAGATTCGTGTTTGCTCTGCTCTTGTTTGTATTGTTTTGTTGACTTTTGATCTTGAATACCATCAATTATGGACTCTGTGCGATATGTTTTGTTATTCACCAGTAAAATATCAATATTGACCTTGACGAATGCTGCATGACGACACCATTTTATTTTGCGATCTTCCATTGTTGAAAATAAAAAATGTCCAGATTACAGTTTGTATACTCCGTGCTGTCCTTTCCAAATTGCGCTATGTGTAAGACGTCCAAATGTTTAAAAATAATCCTGCGATATTTTTGTCCAACATTTTTCCTGGTCAGATACTATAAATGTATCTTGCTGCGGCCGGTGCAACCATTGTATTCAATGTTGTTTGAAGTTTTGGTTGTAACGTCACAACGCCGTTGCACGCGCACTGACCATGAATACTACCTAAAATCCGGTGAAAATGTAGTGTTATCAACTGTTTGCCTTTGTATAGATTATATAGGGACTATAAATAGAGTAATTATAATAATGCTCTTTATCTCCATATGTTTTATCGTTGAAGAATGCTTGCCTATAATAATGTCCGTTTTAGTTGAATTAATATTCTGTGCGTAGGTAACCTAACAAAAATTACAGTATTGTGCAGAATTGTGACATCACAATAAATGTATATGTTCAATCGCACATATGTGAACTTAGAAAGTCAGATTATATTAAATATGTAAAATCATTGTGTCTTGTGTATTAAAAACTGAAAATTTGAATTAAATTGACTGTATATTGGTAAGAACGAATATATTAATTACAAAGAAATTAACACTTTCCACCCTTAACAGTTTTGGGGTTGCTTCCGTAAAGTATTTTTATGAATTCTTTTGTATAAAAATAAAAAAAAAGTGATACTTCTCAGTGTATACTTGTTTTGTTTGCGTTTATGGGTCTGCGATTTTATGTAGTTAGTGGGTATTTATAAGTGAAATACCCACAAATGTATCTTTCAATTCGAATTATTCAAGAAATGGTTTTAATTTAATTTTTTTATGATTAAAATATGCTATAAAATGTACATGACCGGTATGCATATACATATACATTTACCTAATGATACTTTGACGATATCATAATCTGTTTTTTTTTCACCGTATCATATGAGGATTTTTTTCTTCAAAAAACAGTTAAATCAAGATATTAGTAATATTTAATGACTTTTTATAATTAATTCATGACACCCTTTATAATACGCAAATGGACTTTTTAAAGTCTATGAAAAATTATCATGTTTCATTCGGATTACTGTTTATCATGATATACTAAATTAATTTTATATCTTTATTAAGATAATTAGAAAACGGATAGGTAGCATACCTGTATAACGTAAACAAAACTGATGAGAAAAACACATACTTGAATAAAAAAGAAATGACAAAAAATCAATCCTGAATTTTTGGAAATTATTAGACAGCCTTTATGACAATAATTAAACAGTCCGATCATAATTTTATGAATGTGTTATTTCTTTACACTGACCAAAGGTCAGAAGTTTTATTGGATTTCAATGAATCTATTTATGCCCACCTGAAATCGATAAATATCTGATCTGACCCGTAAACAGGTAGTGCAATTTAAACTAGGGAGTGTTGTTTAGTTTTATTTAGGCTATTTAAATGGACCTTTAACTTTTAACATTATATTCCACATTTAAAGGAAGATGAAAAATAACACATAACGATGTTTCTCCGAAATCATAATCGGATTGCTTTTGAAAGGTCGTGAGCCACTAACCAAATATTTTTTTTCACCCACTACACATAAACGGAAGCTTTGGGGAAAATTTACCGGACATTTTCAACAGTACTGCATCCGCCATCTGGTATAAGACTGGACAGAGATCGTGCTGTTTATAATGGCGTCCGTGGCTGTAATCGGAGGGGTTTTAGGAGGCCTGATCGGACTATGTGTTATCATTACTGGATTCCTACTTGTGTATTGTTTGTACCTTAAAAGGTTAGTGATAACTGAAAAACAAGAGATTGTAAAATTGTTTCTTCATGACATGCGTATTTCCTACCTTCATATCCACTTAAGTTTTGTTGAGGGCCGTTTAATCAAATGCATGTAATAGATATTTGAAAACAAAGGAAGCACATTTTCAATTAAGGAGGATATTTTTTTAGTTTATTAGTACTGATACTAAATCAATATTTTTAAACTCATTATTCATCAGCCAACATGAAGTTTAAAAAATAAAAATTTTTACCAGATGAAAAAATGCGTTTTTAAGGAGAGAAAAAAGATTAAGTTTCTGATAAAAATAAATATATATCATGCATTGTTATCATTTTAGAAAGGTGCCAAAGAATATTGACGAGGACACTAATAATCCAGAAAGTGATTATTTCGTAAGTTTAAGACATTGTTGATTTATTAATGTCCTGTGATTTTGTCGCTTTTTTTGCTTTGATAAAAGAAACTAAAATTAACAATCATTATATTAATCAAATGATAATGGGTAAGTATGAATCTTTTTCCCGATATATTTGTTATTTTATTATAAACAACCTATTATGTATTCTTTAAGACTTTCAAGGGGTTATCAATTAAATTGCTTTTTCTACTTTGAACAATGTGCCTTAGTGAAATAAACAGTTTGCTTATTTAAATACAAATAGTATTGAAAGATTGAAAGATGTATTTACATGTGTGTATTGATTAAACAGTTACAGTAAAAGAATGAAATGATTATTTTGATATATATTTGTATACATTATTTGAATTATAGGAAGCCATCGATTTTACAAGGATAAGAGAACACAGATCACAAGAACAAAGAGCTCACATCAATCCACCTAATTCATCTCTAGTGAATCAGACTAAATGTACTGAGTTAGTTATAGATAATGTTGAATATTATAATAACATGCAAAAGGACAGTAAGACATTTAAAGGACATGAAAGAAGTGAAAAGAATGGTGAAGTTAAACAACTTATGGACGGTACAGGAAGTAATATAGAAACAGGAAGTCATGGAATTCATACGCAGGAGGACTCTATGAAGGCATTTGAAGCCAATGAATATTTTGTGCTAGAACAGGGGAACTTGACATTGTCTTGTCAAAAAGAAAATGCCAAAGATGCGAAAAACAGGGTTGATATGGAGCAAACAACCCCTTCTGGAGAAAACGTAGAAGCTACATCATTTAGAAATAAAGAAGACACGTATTATATTAATCAATATTCAGATAGGAATTCTGATCCTGTAGAGGGAGAAATGAGTAATGATGACATGTATTTTGTTTTAGAGAAGTGTTAAATTCATGCAGAAAATGACACTTAAATCTAATTTCATGCAATACATACATTATTGAAATATACCGTATAGGTAGATGATACATGTAGGTGCTACATATGTATATTGTAATGATTATTTTTTTTTTTACTATTTTGAGTGAGTAAAGAACAATAATAAATGTTTTGTGTTAATATTATGCTCTCTGTAAATTTTTTTTTCTGTAGAGGTATTCGTACATATTTACATAAAAAACAGGTACAAGTTCAAATTGACTGGTTTTCGTTGAATTATCAAGACAATTTTGATTCTTAGATGCATGTTCATCTATGTAATTATATATATAGGGCATAAATTATATTAGAGACTCAATAAAAAAACATTCTAAAAATTATTAGCCTTATAAGTTTAGCATGAAAATTGTATAGAGAGAGAAGGATATGGAGATAACGAACAGTATTCAATCTCAAAGTCCATTAAACAATATAAGAAATCAGAGCAGAGCAAACACGGACCTCCGAAACATCAGAGGTGGGATCAGGTGCCATCCCCTGTCGACCGGTCACACCCGCCGTGTGCTCGTTGTCATGATCAGGAAATAACGGAAAAAATCCGACGTCAATTCAGTGTATAAATAATGGACTAACAATTGGTATGAAAAACGTAAGTCAGCATTTGACTCAATGATAAATTGTATTTGCTGACAATGTCATTGTATCGACCATAGAACGTACGAAATGATGACTTGAAACGAGACTGCTGATATTCTTGTTTCATCAACTTGCTTGACAATAATTTACCTCGTTTAAGAAATTGTTCATACGTAGAGCATGTTCTTGCGTATCGAATCAACTGAGATATATATGCTCCGTATGCAGGTGATGAAAGTATATTGCTGCATAAGTAAGGGAAGTTGACGATAGAAAAGTTAAAGTCATCACGTTTATCATAAAGATTGGTTGTTAGATTACCATTAGTGTCTTTTTCAAGTAAAATATCCAAATATGAAACAGAAGTGTCGGACTCTGTGGTATCTTTTATCTCAAGCTCACCGGGATATATCGTATCGACGTATGAATGGAAATTATCATTATTAATCGACAATACGTCGTCGATATATCTTAATGTCGAGTTGAAGGCCACAGCAAGTGTTTTCTTCTTTTTTTAACGCATAAGATTTTGCATAAATTCTGCTTCATATGAATATAAAGAAATTCTGATAATAACGGAGTGCAATTTGTAGCCATGGGAATTCCAATAGATTGTTGGAATACCTGGTCTCCAAAAACCACATAGATATTGTCAATCAGTTACTCAAGCATCTTCTTGATGTCAACTTCAGAGTACTTATGTGTGAGGCAATCCCTAATAATGTCTAACGACATTACTAATGCATGTTACGACGCATTCGTGAAAAAATGGTCCGGAATCAAATTTAAAAAATCAGAATGAATAATGATTGCTAGATTGTGCATGTATGTTGTTTTACGTCTCATTCAAGTTTAACTCATAGACAAGTAAAAGGCTTTAAAGTTTGATCTTTATTCGCCACTCAGGATCATTGATGAATTCCTATCCTGCCAAAGCCTGTATTAACACGAAACTCTTTTTAAAGGTCTCATCCGAAGGACCCGCAACATTCACTTCGAATGCCTAGCGCATGGCGAAGGAACAGTTGCTACCTATTTTTTGACTTAGTTCAGTCGCAGCCGATATTCGAACTCATGACCTCCCGATCACGGAGAGAGGTCTCTACCGACTGAGTCACTATGAACGCTAGAATGGGTAATACTGAACACCTTTTAACCAGAATTGATATTATATCATTATCATTAAAACAGTTCTTTGTTTTTAATTTTCTTTTTCGAGAAAAGTTTCAACTACTTTGGTTGTCACCACTTTCTGATACTTTTTTGCAAATTTCGCCCGATTCAATGCACTTTAATGGATCTTATTTTTCTTATTTTCATGCCAGTACTTTCTGTGAAAGTAGACCTGCTTGTATATAGTATTGTTTTATTACAAAGATAAATGGAATGGTCTTTCCCCTTAAACTTTGCAATAGACATAAAATTGCACTATAACCATTTCTTCAGTGGTGTTTCAGTGATCAATGGAACATTGAGTGATGTGTCGTCATATCAATATCATAAACTAGACGTGCTCTAAAATTTATATCATGATCTGCATTTACTTAAGTTTCAAATGGTCCTAAGTGATCTTTTAGCATAAAGGGGTCTCGATTTTTAAGGCCTCATCAATATAATTAACACCTGATACTTTCATATGAAATGCTGAACGCTTTGGACAGGTAACATTATAATTATCTTAAACATGTCTGGAAAAAAATAGGAGGACCATTCGTCAAAGTAGTGAACCTTAAAACAATTAGTAGGTCCAATTCAATACGGGTTATTCGGATGTGGTTAATAATAAAAGGACCATGACGCAGCTGTGCTGGCAAAATACCCTTAAATGTCTAGTATCCATGGTTGCCTAGCATAGGCCTAAATTTTTAGTCCTCAACCGCCAGTGATGTCGTCACTAGATGAGTGAAGAATTATTGAGAAGCGAACATTTTAAAAAAAATCCACCTCATAACAGTGATTAATAAAGATGCGTGTAGAGCATATTTTATTGAAAATGTAACATGGTGAGTGTAGAAATTATTCATTTTGATGTCAAATATGCCCATCATTATTTTTTAAAATATAATTCTCTGGCATAAAATTTAAATCTTCAGCTTTACGTAATATGAAGGCGTTTTATACCTGAGAAAAATGAGCTGATTTTCTTTAACGTTGCGGCTTAGCTGTATGCACGTGGCAGACTTTTGTTTCGATAATGTACGGAAGTTAGTCAATTTACTCATCGTGTGATATTTCAAACGGCATCATTAAAATATCAGTGGTGTTTTGAAGTTTAAAGAAATCTTTAAAGAATGCAAAAGATATAAAAGTTTAAAGACATTGATGAGCAAAGAATATATAGTGACAGTCTTTACAAGGCAGATTTCTGTTTTGAACTTTTTAATAGAAGATCATTAGGTTAAATCAATACCCTTATGTCATACACTTATTTGAAATACAGGAAGGTACAAGGAAAAAATACAACACTTTTCAGGATATTAAAGTCTTTGTGGATTTTAATAAGATAAAAACTACGACAATTACTGTATAACAAGTTCCGCACACAGCTGAGTCCTGGATCATTAGTTAGGTTGTTATGCTCCTGGTGCGTAGTCAATGTTGACAATTGCTATGCCAATCAGGAGGGTTTCAAAAAATTGAAATCACTGGCTAGTTTTGTTTGAAAAATTTTGTTTCACTAATTCAGTGACAAAACGTCATGACCCCTTGGAGGACAGTATTCTTTGTAGTTCTGATTCTGCGTACTGTTTTCTGTGCTGACGTTAGATTGCTGGAGAAGAAGCTACTGCAGAACTACAGCTCCATCATCAAACCCCGACGTGACCAAACGCAATCGGTGCTGGTCAATCTTACTTTCACAATGAACTCACTTAGGAACGTTGAGGAACGGTATCAGTATATAACCTTTATGGGTTGGTTCATTGTCACGTGGTTCGACGATTTCCTGTCGTGGAATGAAAAAGAGTTTGTAGGACTAAAATCAGTGAATATTCCTTACACTAAAGTATGGGTCCCCGACATCAGTCTGTACTTTTCGGAGACCAACACGCACGATCTCGGTGTGAATCCTTTTGTTTCTGTTTATTCTAACGGTTTGGTGTTCTGGTATCCCGGCGACCATTACACAGTGGAATGTCTGTTGGACATTCAAAAGTTTCCCTTTGATAAGCAGGAGTGTGAACTGCGTATCGCCGCTTGGCAGACCACAGACTGGATGCAGAAACTGGTTCCTAAAAGGAGACCAAATGAAATGAAGCAGATATCAGAAAATGGAGAATGGGAATTCATTAAAACTGACTTAAGGTCTGTGTTTGTTCCAGAATTCAACATGACAGAAGTAAGGTACACTTTATTTTTAAAGAGACGGCCGTTATATGCCTTGGTAAGTACGGTGTTCCCGGTTGTTTTGTTAGCCGCGCTCAATTCTCTAGCTTACAGTTTGCCTGTGACATCCGGTGAGAGAATGACTTATTGTTTAACCATATTATTAGCTTTTACCGTATTTCTTACACTCTTCGAAGAAAATATGCCAAGAAAATCAACGAATATTCCCTATCTGTCTTTGTATCTTTGTGCCCACTTGATTTCTAGCGTTCTTTCCATATTTATTTCGATCATTGTCATTCGAAGCAGTCACATGATCATCAAAGCAGCAGACATGTTGCCAATCCAGACTGAGGATGTTCATCCGCATGCATTTGAAAATAAAGGTTTCGAGCATACGCCACAAAAAATCGGTCATCATTCAATGAAAGATCAGGGTCATGACAAAAATTTCAACATGGAGTCCAAGAATCTTGAACATGATAGAAATGTTCCGGAAGTGGGAATTGATGACATGGAGAATGAAAATTCCCACAAGAAAGATGGCGTCCATGCAAGTCAATCTGTCGGCGACAATACACTGTTGAAGTCCTGTATGATGATAGAAGATAATGCCGTACACAACAGACTTGACCGCCTTATGCTGAGAATTAGCGTCTCCTTTACATTGTTAAGTACCGTTGCACTGGGTCTGCTGTTTTGTTTTTAAATGGACGATGATGCAATGTACAGGTGTGCTTCACAGAAGAAAAAAAAACGATTTCCCGTGCATCGATACAGAGTATGTTAAAGAATGACAACCAACATACGTGGATTACATAATCGTTTTTATGTTCATTCTTCGAATTTTAATCCGTCTTTAATGTTTCATAGAAAATTCCTTAACATAAGAAAAATATCATCAACATACATTTTCATGAAATCATTCCTAAATAATGATCCATTTTTTTTCTCATATCTCAAATGTATATCTTTTTTGCATTTTGTTCATATATATATTTAATCAAAATATTTTGTGTGCAAATTTCATGTATAGTTGGATGGTATTAACATAAGTGTTGTGTGGCTACATTCTCTGTTTTGCTTAAGATTGTATTCGAAAAGTTAATTTGATGGACTATTTTTTTTTTCACAATCATCCAATTCAGAAAAAATGAAATCATTTACTTTGCAGTGGAACATTTCTTTTATCATTCTATAAAAAAAGGATTGATTCCCGAAAAAAAAATATTCAAATTAATATGTGTGCTTTGTTAAAAAATAGAAAAAACAAAACACCTGTACACTTACAATATTATACATTTAATTTGATTAATTGCCAGATAATGTGGATTTATTCATCTATGCACCACTAAAAAATTAAATTACATTTTATTCTCTTATGATAGGAGTCACAACATGCGGATTCTCTCACTGATCTGATATACAAGATAACGAACGTTTAAGTCAGTCGTCCAATCGTTCTATACACCCCTACTAATGTGTTCGGAACCTTTTATTTTTCGGTGCTCTGCAAATTATAAAACCCGATGAGTACAGAGTAGGTCTTGAAGTGGCTCTGGCGAGAGTTAGCGAGACTTCAGCGAGATAGGGTAAATTATTCACGGAAATGTGGCTAGGAAGTGACTAGCAGTTTTCACCACCCTAGAATCAGCTGAAAATGTCTGTAGAAATGTACTTCAATCAATCGATCTCTCTTACATTCACTCAAACTTAAATAAGTAATCTCTATAATACAATTTTCTGCAGTCATTAATTAAAATGTCTTTTTTTGACAAACATTTTTTCATGGGAACCGGGACCATATTTTTTTGGCGTCAGATTAGCAAATGAGGCACCAGCATGATTTTAACAGACCAATCAGCTGAATGAGTATTGCATTATTGGTTACTACGAATACTACAGGAATTTTACGCTTAAAAAAAAGGAGAATCTTATGTTAAATGAAAAGTATTTTTAAAAATATTATTTCCATGCTCATAATGACAAACAATTCATTTGTTAAATAAACGGTGGAAGTGTAGGTTTCTGAAAGTCATACTGCAAAAGCTATTTGCGTCTGTATTAATTCCTTCGTAGTACTATCGGTGAATACAATTGTCAGGTGGATTCCCTGGCCGAACACGTGATCACGAACGTAAACAAAGTTTTGTCCATTTAAATGCATAAGAGATGCTGCTCGTTTTCCTTTAATCCCTTGAAGAGCTGGTGTTTTGAACTTGACACTTTATAACTGCATATACATTTTATTAAACTTTTTTTCAGTTATCAACAAATTTAATTAAACGCCCGTAACACCTTTCATAGTTTCTTATCTTTGTATTTTGTTCGTAAGAACATTTTTTTTTATTTTGCAGTCCACTGACATGATCCTAGATTGACCTAAACTTCGTTTTCGAAGTAAAATGCAAACATGTATTTGGTGTTACTGTAAACGTTGCTATTCATTCAACGATTGGTCAGTTGCTCGTGGTAAGATCCTTTGTGTGCATTTATAACAATAGCCATATAAGGCAAACAAAGGTTTGTCAGTGTAGATGATAATTCACATTTTTTACCAGTGAATCGGTCACTAGTGAGCTCTAATTTTCGTCGAAAAGTATAAGATATATTGTTATTTTAGCCACCCTTTTTCTATTGAAAATCATGAAAGTCTTTCAGAAAGATATGGAAACATTTATTACAGGACATGTTTTCAAAAGAAACAGCTATAGCAAAATCATGTTTACTGCCAATTTTATTTATAAAACCGGTTCTACCCTATAACCTTTGAATAGATGAAGCTAAACCACATGTTTTGAATTTAAATCACAATAACATTAGTAGGGGTGCTATATATCTAAAGATAGAATAGCTGTAAAAGCGCAAATTTTCGTGGGGCCAACTTTTCGAAGTTTCAGAAAAAAGCAGTGGTTTGGGGGGTTTCGATTTCATGTAAGTAGTTATGCATGATATGTTTAGAATTTCATTGTGGTCCGTGCCTCGAAGATAATGAAAAAATATATTCCAACAAAAATGATTATAGGAATTTACACTATTATTGTTGCAGAATATTTTATAAGTTCAAATTTACCACTCAATAATACAATCGCGGTAACGGAAGTGATGGGAAGCGAGGGGAGGTAAAAATTGTCACATATGCCTAGCAGAGGTGTTGTTTACATGTGGTAAGATCGAGTTACTGTAACGGTTTGAAGTTAAAAGTACACCTATTAAATCTGGAATATTGCATGAATCACGAGGACTGAAAATGAGAGGATTGCATGGATACAGATGATTCAGCTGGTTAACAGGCCTAGGGAGGGGTACTAATATTGGATATTAACCAGTCAGAGGCTGGGGTACAAACATAATTAAGTTATATATCTTTGACATCAAAA
Organism: Saccostrea glomerata; assembly: GCA_003671525.1. Lineage (NCBI taxonomy): Eukaryota > Metazoa > Mollusca > Bivalvia > Ostreida > Ostreidae > Saccostrea > Saccostrea glomerata. Next base: position 144,989 of record PRKT01000173.1, on the reverse strand, counting down.
TATGATTGTTGTAAATATGTTTGTTGCAGGCTTAAAAGAGTTTTTTTTAAGGGAACCATTTCACTTTATACATGTCCCTGACAAGGACTAGACAAGAAAGCATTTTATAAAATAAATAGATTTTGATGTGATATTCTCAGATATGAAACAATTGTTTTGATGCATATAGAATATATATTTTGTTAAAATCTTGGTTGTAATTAAATGTAAAGTGAATATGGAGATGGAATTCATTTCTATATTTCAATCACTCATTCAATCAAAATAATATCGTGTACAACGTTGAACGGAATCATAAAGATGCCTTTTGTCTCGCCACATCTCCAATGAGAATAGGACTGTCGTGTCATCTCTTTAAACCACAAGATTAGAGATGTATAGATATCAACTTTTGTTGAATGACGCTTGTTTTTTTGTCAGCTAAAGTTCTAATCGCAATGAGAAAGTAAATTGATAAATTAATCACCTTTTTGTTCATAATGTCTCTATTTTTTTTTTTAGAGAAATTTGAAAAATAAGAAAAACAAACATCGAGTAATTAGAACCAAAAATTATTATTCAAAAAGGTTCAGATGCGTACCTAAAGATGTTATATTTAATTTGTAGACAACATTGTTGTATATTTCACTCAAAAAATGTACTTTCCTTTCTATGATGTTATAAAATACACGAAAAATGGCAATGTTTGGTGCAGCTCTGGTGCAGAGGGTAGCAGTTCAATTTGATTTACATGTAGAAACGACGCCTTCAGAGGGTTTAAATGCATGAATACAGAAGCAAGAAATTAAAATATCACCCGATCATTTGTATACAAGTAAAATGGGAGTTTTCTTGACAATATTTTTGATTGAGTACCCAGATAGAACAAAACATATGTAGAAACAGTAATGGTATTAGCGGAAAGCTGTCACTGAATACCATGGATATAAGATTGCATATTTAGTTGTTTCTAAAACTAATTGGTAGAAATATCGTCCATAACTTACCACTACAGCATGTGTTTGCGATATTAGTTCGTCGACTGTTATGGAGAAAAAATAAAGAATTTCAAGTATGTACATCGATGAAATTCCTGAATTGAGATTGGACTTACCCAACTTTGTTTAGCAAACAAGAATCGAGATACTGCTTTAAACATTTTCGAGTAATCATCCTTGCGCCGTCGGGCAATGTATGCATTAATTGAAATTTGCTGTACATATCGATGAAAAAAGCAATAAAGAGTAATGAAAATTTTACACTCTAGAAATCCTCTTTACGGTTGATCTATGAATTATAATTCATTTGAAAACAGAGATTATAACATAATAGTTGCTCAAAATTCCGTAGATATTTATTGTTTTCACAGCTATGTGTACAATGAATTTAAGAAACTCTATAAATGGAATTATTATTTTCACAAAAATATATACCTAATTAATTTATCTACAGTTACTGAGTTTTGTGACAGAAGAAATGTATACAAAAATCGCAATTAAAAAATAAAAATCTTTGAAAAGGAATCGAAGATTGGCCGAAAGAACTGGGCAAAGAAATGGGCTATAACAAAACTTATACATTTGTCATTACAGATCTATCATGAATTACTACATGTCTCACCCTAACACCCTCTCCCTTCAAGAAAATTAATCCCCAGGGTAGAAATCTTAATAATTGTTGATATAACAGTATTCTGTACAAGTCATATATGTAAACATTATTTATCAGATACTTAAAACATCGTTTTAATTAACGGACACTGAATGATTAAATTCTTTCTTTAAAACGCGCAAGACCATAAAGAAAATAAATATCAACAAAACGAAACAAAGCGAGATTTTTGCTATTAGACTTTGTGTTAACTGTTATTATTATACCTCTACTGATTTTTTCCTATATAAAATTAAATGATTAGATCTTAACAATTCCCTAGAATTCGCAGTGAATCGGCTAATCGCTGTGCGTTAGCTTTTATGAGCTAATCCCTCGGTCGAAAGCTTGTCATGCTAATTCGCGGTTATAGCTTTTCATTGTGACGTCATAATAGAGCGACGCAAAAACACAATGCTTCGTTACGTACATGTATTTCATATAACAAAACGCAACAAAATAAGACGTAAACAACAAACAGAATGCAATGATTATATTAGAATTAAGGATTAACTGTCTTCTAATTTGATATTTGGGACGAAAAATGGTTAGTTAATCTGTAAATTAATATATTTTTTTAAAAAGGTTATCTTTACAATTTAAATTTGTATCGGTATAATAAAACAGTTAAAGTATATATCATTAAGGGAGTTAGTAAGATATCAGTTCCCCTCGACCAGGACCATTTCCCTCGGCGCGCTGCGCCTCGGGAAATAGTCCTGGTCTTGGGGAACTGAAATCTTGCTAACTCCCTCAATGATATACTTTAACTGTATACTAAATATACTTTTTAATAGGTTTTAGTCGGCAAATTAGTTAAAAAAGTATTATTTCTGATACTCTTAATACCATATGAGGCGTATTCAAAGGTCGGAGTTTGAAGGTACATGTACATAACCAATTAAAAATGAGAATATCAAGATTCGACTAGATAGCAAAAAATAAAATTGACCACATAATCGACTGATACTTTAAATTAAATCCGCTTTATTTAATAGTCTTGCGTAATCACAATAGAACCAAATGATTTCTTTTGATTTTAGTTTTACCAGCTTTTAATACCGAAAAGTATGCGAAATAAATTTCGTAGTTTAAGAATTATTTCACCCTTTTCTTCTATGGATGAAATTATTTACGAGAATTATTTCATTGTCTTAAGACAATGAAATAATTCTCGTAAATAATTTCATCGATAGAAGAAAAGGGTGAAATAATTCTTAAACTACGAAATTTATTTCTCATACTTTTCGGTATTAAAAGCTGGTAAAACTAAAATCAAAAGAAATCATTTGGTTCTATTGTGATTACGCAAGACTATTAAATAAAGCGGATTTAATTTAAAGTATCAGTCGATTATGAGGTCAATTTTATTGTTGGCTATCTGGTCGAATCTTGATATTCTCATTTTTAATTGGTTATGTACATGTACCTTCAACCTCCGACCTTTGAATACGCCTCATATGATATTAAGAGTATCAGAAATAATACTTTTTTAACTAATTTGCCGACTAAAACCTATTAAAAAGTATATTTAGTATACAGTTAAAGTATATCATTGAGGGAGTTAGCAAGATTTCAGTTCCCCAAGACCAGGACTATTTCCCGAGGCGCAGCGCGCCGAGGGAAATGGTCCTGGTCGAGGGGAA